>OY744602.1:88026849-88626849 GCA_963556255.1 Allolobophora icterica
TAGCAACGCGTAACAAAACAAAACAAAGCGGTACCTTGCTGGCAGTTGTGAAAGAATTTCTGCGTGGAAGTAGTCTACGCCCATTTTTTTAGTGGTTTTAAGTGGACAGATGGTGATGGGCCCTGAAATTGGTAACGGCAGCGGAGGTGTGATATTGATGCGTCTTCTATCTATTGACCTTTACTCCATTGCGTAAATTTATAGATTCTCAAAGAATTTAGACAACTGAATACCATCTCTAAAATATTTACGGTATTCAACTTTACAGAAGAAATAAAAGCATACCAATTGGAAAACAGTTCTTCGTCATGCATATCATAATACTCTGCGATTATTAATTATTTCTTGATGTGTGTTTTTCGAAGAAACAGGCGAATAATGTGTTCAAACGGAAGGCTGCTCTTCCTAGCACAAAAATTAGATAATTCCTTTCTATACGGATAATTACAGTCCATACAACATCTGAGTTTCAAATATCTCGCAAGGAAATGTCTTCCGAGATGATGATAACTTCTTACGGTGTAATACTTCCGAAGAGATTCAAGGTATACATATTGGTCAAAAAATTGCAGAGCTAGCTTAAATTTCATCAAATCATCATTCATGGGTGATATAAAATAAAGGAGCGTATGCAATCCTAGCAAAGATTGTATGTCTGTATCGAAAAACCAGTCAAGCGGTGTCACCACCAAAACATTCGCAAAATCAAACTTCTTTAAATTGCTCTGCAGATCGGGCTCCTTCAGAATTTCTTCACATAAATGCAACACTTCACCATATTGACGACGCTTATAAAGGTACAAAGCACGATAGCAGTCAGCTGTGTTGCACCGGATGCCAAAGTCTGTGTTGATCACACTGTATAATGATGTCATATTTTCTAAAGCATATTCCGTTAGATAATCAATTAAATTTTCTTTAACAATCAAAGTATCCACTCTTAAAGTCGCATTTGTTGTCAAAGAATCCGGTCTGCGATATACCCAGTGCCTGGCAGTATTAAAACAAGTGCACGACTTCGTCAAAATGCCTCCCATTTGTTTGGCCAAAGCCAAAAAAAGTTGGTCTAAAGGAAATGCCGATATAGGCAAATCAGGATTCAATTCAGAATGTTTAGAGATTCTTTCGGCACACATTACTGTCAAATAATAAGCAAACACCTTTGGTGTTAGACGTAGATCAAGAAATATCTGCCTCTTACTAAAATCAGTATTTTCAACAAACTTCTTGCAAAGCAGACAAAATCCAATGATTCTAATAACATCGTCAATAAAGAACAAACAACCTGCATTCAATGATTCATGATCTATTTTGTTAGTTTGATCCATCAAGACTGCTGAGCAGAGGTCTATTACTATTTGGTATTCTGATGATGCAAAATGGAGAGCAGCCATATAGACCAATGCTGCTGCAGCAATGTCAGAGGATTGAGAATCGTCACATTCCAGAGCCTTTCTGAGAAACTCTGTCGACGTGACAGACAACAGTTGAAATTCTGAACGGCTATTTGAACCAGTTAAATTTTCCATCAAATCATGTGCTCGCAAAAATTGACACTGACTACTTGGTGCTGATAAGGGTTCAGGAAATATATGATATTGACACCTTACGATTTTAGGTTTCCAGAAAATTCCTTTGAAATGTTCGAAAAGTTCGCTATCTCCTGATAATTCTCCATAACATAACTTATGTGCAGTGTTCAAACAAAACAAAGTTTTATCTAAGTATGTGAAACACGAAACGTCAACCGGCATTGGCAGCATTGACATTCTTCTGTCATATAACAATGTAAATTGTCTCATTGCACGCATTTGAGTCAAAACTGATCTCGTATGTAATGAGTGAGAAGTAACTGATCCACGACTGTAGATATTACAATGTATAATTTCGGCGGAAAATAATAAATCCAAGGATTCTGACTGCAACGTTTTCCGATATTCAATGAGAGATACTAGCATGCATTCTGAAAAATCCACAATATCTTCAACTTCGAAATATAATACAATGTTTGGTTGTATGAAATTTTCCATGAACCATTCACACAGAATGCCAGGTTCGCAAAATTTGTTCAATTATCTTTCAACTTCATCAAGAATCGTCGATCCGAATCGCTCATGAAATAAATTTGCTTCAGGAATAAAATAGTTCGGACAGTATCCCCTCTTTAGCCATTCTGAAAGCTTTTTAAGCAACTCACAGCAGATTGCAATAATCGAAGAGGAATTCCACCATTCTGGTGACATCTCTTCACAAGTCCATAACATCAGCGTCTTTAAGTGATATGTACAGAGCACCTCATCTTCCTTTGGACAATCCTTTTGTATTAATTCACTCTTGGAGAAGAATCTGAGCATATGATATACAATCTGTTGAACCTTACTCCAACTCTGAATTAAAATCACTTCTGCCACTGAAAATGAAACTCTCCACTGTTGTTCATCGTTCCTAAGAGCACGATGCTGAACGTATACCAAATGACAACCTTGTTGTACAACGTCAATGATTGTAGCAGTCATCGGCCATGCGTGTTTTCTAGGTCGTGTAGACCAACTGCGGGCTTCTTTAGGCCACCGAGGACACCACAGGCTATGGACGCTATCGTTCTCTGGACTTGCTACACTCTTTTCAATCTTAATTGCCGGACCTTTCATAGTTAATGGTTGCGTAACAAAACGCTTAATAGCCATGTGACGAGCAGCTACTTCAGGATCTATAGTGAACTTAAGGTATTCACTATGTCGATCGTTCGTATAGCTAAATTCATATGCTTTGTATTTCCAACTATAATTCATTTTCCCCCAAAGTTGAAGTCGAACAAAACCTGGGTACCCGATGTATGGCTCCATCCTGTAGCATTGGACAGTTTCGTGTAAGCGACTCACATCATTTCGCAACACTTGAAACTCTTCTGCGAAGACCAAATGATCACGTTCTGAAATTAATGTATCAATGTCGTCGATGCATGAATTCAACGGTCGTGTATAGAACTCCATACTGCTGCCACAGTGCATGGCATACCCGTCTCCGATATAGAGAGGTTCACAAATAGGATCATACGGCTTTGGAAGCGACTGGCATGTCCCAACAATGAATTCAGATAAAATTTCCTCCTCCGATTTTTCCACATATTCCATCATCTTAAATGTTAATAACAAGTTTCAGTTTCATCATCTTCGTGTAGTCTAAATCACTCACAAAGCATTCGTCATTTCTTCTGTGGCGAACCTTGAGTTACCACTCTACGTTCGCCTCAGAGGAGAACTTATTGTCCCCGTCATTGAACTGAGTTATATTGTAATACGTTACATTACCACTAGGAAATTATATGCTAGGAGGCGACTCGTTAAGGTCTTATAAAGCATGGGGCTATTTTTAGCCGTTCTTGATAGACGGCGCCACATCACGTAATCCATGAAGAACTCAATGTTGTGTTCCAGCGCTGATACCTGATGGAGGTTGGATACGCGCGTCTTTGCTCGTCGATTTGATGTCGGATTTTGTTTGATTTCGACTAGAAATTCGATTAGATTTGTTTCTCGATTTGTAGACCTAGAACTTTAAAACAGGCGATAAGATTTAGAAGTGAAAATTTCATTTCGAAATTCGCTATCGATATGCGATCAGGCCATCGAGTGAACTGATGCCATGATGCTGGATAGCTCTTATCGCAAATGTCGTGTGGCAGGGAGTTCTGTCAATTTCTCAGTGATGGGCACCAACTACTTACCTAGTAGTTATAACTACTTCCTAACTACTTTCAAAATAAGTAGTTATATCTACTGCTTAACTAGTTTAGATGACAAGTAGTTATAACTAGTTTTGCTAACTAAAAGATTAGTAGTTAACTACTTTTCAAACTACTTTTCTATAGTTATGGTACGGTGCACTGATATTCAACAAGTTACCCGCGAATTTACTGTCTGTATTAATTACTGATATTCAACACAAGTAATAAAAAAATATTATAAACAAAACCAAGTGGCAAGTGACAAATCTAAATGTAACGAATTACTGCATAGATCAAACAAACTAACAAGGGACACGAACTGCTAAAACATGCAATAAGGCATCGTCTAAGCAGTAGCAAATGCCAAATTGTTATAACTACTAAAATGCGTAACTTACAAAGTCTGCAACTGTTAAAACTCTGTTGGAAAGTTGAAATATAGCATAAAAATTAACCTCAAAATATTCAACGTCTAACCAATTACTACAGAAGTCCAGAATATTATTATAATATTCTGAACATCTGTATAATTGGTTAGACGATTTCCAAGTTAAAAGTCATAACTATTAAAAAATAATTGAAAATGGAGAGAGTAGAATTATAACAATCACATATTCATTCCACTGAATGAAAAGCTCTGGTAGAATTATTAGAATTAAAATGTTTAATAAGAATAATTTAAAAAAATTACAAAATTTATGCTTCTCAATTCTCCTATGGCGAAGCAAATGCTCGTTCATGGAATAAATATGGAAGCATGGTTCTCTTCTTCCTGTGGAATGGATATTCCATTCTGGTCAATAGTACTTACATTTATAATTCTTAGTTCAAAACTAACAAGCGTTTTTGTAACTACGCTTTCACAAATTTATTTCTTGGACTACCTACTCGTTCTGACGAAGTATATTATGAAAAGTGAACATATATTTCAAACCATAACTATAGGCCTATAATAGATTATGATATCACTTATCAGAAACTAGGCTATTGACATCTATAGTGATTAAAGATAAGTTTATTTATTTAATATTGAATAAAATCTTAGAGTGACCATATATATAAATATTTAAATAATCAGAAAATTAGTAATGATAGTGACCGCATATTATTTTATTTAAATAAAATTAATAATGACAATTACTCAAAATTAGTGTTGTTATTGTTAAAGTTAAATTATGAAGACCTGATGTGACGTCACATTTCTTAAACCCCTCCCCTCTTGTCACACATCGTCACACATTTCTGACACCTCCCTCCCCTAGGTGCGTGACGTCATTTATAGACGGCCCCTTACTGGGCATTGTCACACAGACCAAAGACACAAGGCTTACTCTGCCCGCTAGAAGTTGTGAGGCGCCCTTGTGGCCGCGTTACGGCGCCATATAAATTGTCGTTATCATCATCATCATCAACATGCAATTCAAGAAAGGAAGCCCAAATTGCTAATAGCAAAATTATATAGTACTGTTACTTAAAATATTTATGGACAACGACACAACGTCCAAATTGCAAAAGTTCTTGTAAGACAGAGCTAGCTAAAGTAAATACTAAATAGGAAAAAACGTAGTTAATACGAAATATAGTTGTTGACTGTATACAAACTACTTGATAAAAAGTTATAACTATTTTCAAACTACTTCTTTAAAAGTAGTTATAACTACTGGACAACTACCTTTATAGTAGTTATAACTACTAGTTTGTTACTACAGTAGTTAAAAGTGCCCATCACTGCAATTTCTTGCAAGCAAATTAGAAATCTATGATATGGCTCCCGATTACCAGTATGCAGAGTTGCTCCACAGAAGCAAATGCAGCTAATCTGGTTCTGTAGCCAATAATGTAAATACAGTAGGATCAACAATAAGGGAATGCATGACTGAGGTTGAACGATCGACCAGGAAGAAAGTTTTAATGCATGTATTATATTATATATTTTTTTTACATATGTATAGACCTAGCTTCGAGGAAAGTAGTGAGTCTGATTAGTCGATTCTACACAATTAGGGAGGATTTGTGTTTGGGAAATGGAAGCGAATACACATAAATTGGTGGTTCTGTGGCTTATTTAAGCGATTTAATCTCGAGTTCATGCGCGAGAACCTTAATTCAAACGTGTGGGGACCTGTTGTTCCCGCCCTTGCGTAAGCAACCTGCAAAGATATCTAACTGAACCAGTAGTCTACACTGTACTTTATTGATTAAACACATGCCCTACTTTGTGAAACTATACTAAACGAATGCTTCGACTAAACTAAAACTTACCTCAGGCGATGCAAAAGTTTTAGAAAGGAGTGTTGATGAATGAATTCAAACAGTTGACCTTCAGATTGAACTGGATGAAATTCGTATACAAGAAGTTTCTCTACGCAACGTCCTGATCCTTAGACGAATTGATACTTAAACACGTGATCAATGAGCTAAAGTCTCAGGAAGTGATCTATAATGGAAAGCGTTTATAAATATTAAAAAAACATGGTGTAAAGAAGAGAAGTACTCGTGTATCAGTAGGCCGTATTCTTTTAACCCGCATGATTCAACCGCAATTGTTTGCTTTGATAATGTAAATACAGTAGGATCAACAATAAGGGAATGCATGACTGAGGTTGAACGATCGACCAGGAAGAAAGTTTGAATGCATGAATTATATTATATATATTTTTTACATATAATATGATAAAGTTAGTTATTTCATTTATAGATACTCTCGCACGCGCACACACCCACAAACCCACCCAACCCTCCCAGTAACCCACACACACAGACTTACATATATATAATATATGTACACACATACACACCCACAAACCAACCCACTCCACTCAAACACACAATTGTATATATATATATATATATATATATATATATATATATATATATTAAAAAATATATATATATATATATATATATATATATATATATATTAAAGTGTAAAGTGCCCGATAGCGCATTGGAAAACATCTGGCGTAGAGTGCGCGAGGTATAGAGATCGAGTCCCATAGGCGGACATGCTTTGTAGGCTGCAATTTGCGCCGTGTCTTGCAGGCTGTCTGTTCTGTTAGTAGTTAAGATTTATCGCATAGCATGTACATGTACAGCGCAGTGCGTTTGCAGGCGCTTAATTAAAGAATAAATATTATTATTATTATTATTATTATTATACTGTATCTCAGACGCTATGAGTGCGCGCGTATTTACACATGCATGTTTGTTTCATATGATCTATATAACTATGTAGGCCTATGTATGCTGTGGATGAGGCGAGATACAGCTCACAATTACGCTCGGAATTGTTTTGCTGAACTGCTGCAGATCTAAAACGTCAATTACATTACAGCACCGATAACATCCGGAATATGCCCCACCAACTGCCTGCGTGTCTGTCTGGTATCGTCTGCCTCGTTGATCTTCGGCGTCGTTGATTTCTGATTGACAGACCTTAGTTGCAGTGGCGGCGCCAGACAAATTTTATAAGCATGGCAAAACCAGGGCAGTCATACAAATAACTAGTGCAGAGGGCGATTTATGCCCCGAACAAATCATGGGTAGGACAAAAATTCTGGCAAGGCAACGACCAGGGCAAAGGCTTCTTTATCAGGGTATTTGCCCTGGCTCGCCCTGGTGTAGCGCTGCCCCTGCTTGGTTGCTATCAGACTTTCGAACAGAGATTCTGTCGTGTATCAGATGTCTTCTTTCCGTAAACTTTGGAAGAGTAAATCTCCTCGCTGTCGCCGAAGGCGCACGAAAAGAACGTACATTTTGGTAGACAAACACATTAGAATAAGTTTGAGTTGGAACTTGAATAATTGCACCGATCTGTTGGAAAGAAAACTCATGTGATTATTTTTGAATGATTGGCCTACCTCGAAAGCCACCACGATCACAGGAAGAAACCATATGACAAGACAATTTCCCATGTCGACTACAGACGCGGCCTCTAAACTCCCACTTGATAAATCGCCTGCAGAACCAGTTAGCATATATTTATTTAATGCACACAGTTTAGTAAAAAAGCAACGTCCAGGAGCTATCCGCAGACCTTGAGTCCTGTGGTACTGATGTTGGCGCAGTAACTGAAACATGGCTCAAGAACAAGCACTTGGACGACCTTATTAAAATTGATGGGTATAGTTTGTATCGCATGGTCCGCACGAAGAGGAGGAGTAGTGTGTGCATACGTGAAAGATACCCTTCATTCATCCATAATATATTCACCGGCAAGCACTTCCCGAGTGGTCTCAAGGAGGGCCACGAAGTCTTGTGGTTGAAGATCAGCAAAGACAACGAAATCTCTGTTGTCGCAGTCATTTATCATCCAACGTGTCCTAAATACTGCACTAACAATATCCTAGATCGCCTGAAAAATGACGCCGAGGAAATGGGCTTACGCTTCCCTGGCGCTATCCTTTACATTGTGTGTGATTTCAATAGGCCTATGCTTGACATAGCTAGCATCCTTTACGATATGGGACTGGAGCAGGTGGTGGCTGACAATACCCGTAATAATAGTAGACTTAATCTTTTCTTTACCAACCGGCCAGATCTGATGACGCATGCGTGGTCAATTCTTGTATCAAGAGTGATCGTAAACCTGTTGTCATTAACAGCAACCGAGCACCCAGTACTTCCTCACACAACGGCTCGGTCTCAGATATCAAGAGACGCGTAATAGAGTATTACGACATTAGAGCGCAACATCTTGATGATCTTAGACGCACCCATTCAATCTATAACTGAAACCACCTTCTGAACAACCATGGTGTAGAGCAAGTCTACCTCGACTTTCTCCGTGTTGTGCATTGGCACATTAACACTCACGTCCCCATGCGGAAAGTTACTCTCAAGTGCAACACTCCTTCATGTAATAGGCCTACTCCCCTTGTCAAACGTTTACTGAGAAAAAGGAGACGCATGATGAGGCATGGAAGGCTGAACCAGGCTGAAACACTTAGCACTAAAATAGGCTCACTGATTGCCGAACATCGATCCAAAATCTTAGGTGACTGCAAAGATATTAAAGTCTCCGAGTTTTTGGAAACTAATTAAACCGGTCGAATCCGCCAGTGCCACCATAACTCTGAGAGATCTGGATTCTGCTATTTCTCACTTTGCTAATATTGCCACCGATTCCAGTTACCGTGCTATTAAAATGTGTGATCTGCTATCTTACTGGCCCAGTTAGCTACATCGGTAAGAGCGTAGGCTGCGTCTCATGCGCCTCTGTGTTAGAGAGCATGCGGACCGCGGTTCGCTTCCCGAAAGTGGCTTATTTCAGAGATTTAAATCTCGGGCTAGCACGGTCCCAACACGGCGACCTTAAATGGCGTGGCACCCATTCAAACGAGCAGCGGTGGTGAAGGATCTCACCCAATCAATTCATTGAAAAATGAGCAGGGTCGAGGCCATATACGGTCGCTATAGAAAATCGCGTACATTTACATCTAAACTTCTGCCAACCAGTCTTGATAAGGTTCTGCAGGAATTTGAAATAGAAAAACTCTTATCAACTACAAAACGAACGTCACCAGGAATCGACAATATTCCATGCTGGGTCTTTCGTAACTGTTCTTACGAACTTGCATCTATTGTTACTTATATACTCATATAACACATCTATCTCTTAGCCAAGGCAAACCACCACCGTCGTGGAAACGAGCCGTTGTTACCCCCAATTCCTAAGGGAACGCCTATATTACGACCAATATCAGTCACTTCAATCCATTCTAGAATAGTTGAAAATGTTGTTGTTCATCGCTTCTTGCTTCCTGTTATTCCTCATCATGTTTTGTCAGATCAGTACGATTTTCGTCCTACTGGAAGCACTACGTGTGCTCTTGTCTATCTCTTACACGAAATAAGTGAGTAAGTAAGTACATTCTTTCTTAAGAAGCGCTAGCAAACGCACAGCAATGTACAAAAACGATATTACAGCATATAACTTCGTATTACATATAACAATCAAACAATGTAACCAATTAAGAGAAAAGTTATTTTGAATGGATACATAAAAGATACAAAAATACAAAAAAAGACTATTTGTATAGCATTTCCGAGACAAGATGTCATACTTATAGGTAGCTCTCGGTTATGAGACCGTGGGCGCAAAGAGTAGCCAGTGTGTTTAATAGGTGCTTAATAACCAAACATCTTGAACATAACACCTACGTTCACTGTCTCCTTATTTATTTTTCAAAGCATTCGACTCCATCAATCACCTCATTCTCCTCCAGAAACTGAAAGCTCTCAATGTTCCTTGTAGCATCTGTAACTGTACAGGTGACTTCTACCAAGTGACTTCTTGAGCGATCGAACGCAGGCTTTTAAATTAGTCGGAAAACTATCCAACTGGATACCAATTACCAAAAGTATCGTGCAAGGATCGGGGCTGGGACCAGTTCTCTTCATTATATTCATTGCAGCTCTGTGCACTTTATGTGACGACAACCACCTGTGTAAATATGCTGATGACTTAAGTCTAATGACCACCCCGAAACTGCAAGCATTGGGCTCAATGCAGGATTTGACAACATTAAGCTGTGTGCCACACTAAGTAAGCCAAACATAAATGTCTCCAAAACCAAAGAGATAATTTCAGGCGGCTTGGCATCGAGCGTCCTTTTAGATCACGGTCTGCCCCTACCCGGTATTGAGCAGTTGCTTAGTGTCAAGCTGCTTGGAATCATTCTACAATCTAACCTTTCTTTTTCAAACCATATTAATTACATTCTTAGTCTAATAAACCAACGATATTTCCTTCTCAATCAGCTAAGGCAGCAGGGCCTACATATCTCGAAGCTCGACGTCATTTTACAGGCGATTGTTATTTCAAGAATCATGTATGCTTTACCTGCCTACGCTGGATTTCTCACCTCATTTTTTCACATGACATTGCGCGCATTAATGCAGCTCTGAAAAGGCTCGCAGATGGCAATTATGTGAGAAGACCCATACTGCAGAAGACTGATTGCTCGAGCAGACAGGAAGCTCTTCCAGGAATCGCAGTACTTTGGCAACTGCATTCATTAGCTCTTGGCACCTACTCCTGAGGACAAGTGCTCACTTCACAAGAGAGGACATCCTTTCATGCTACCTCTTGTTAAATCTAAATTGTTTAAAAGCAGCTTTGTTAATTGATGTGTATTTAATTATACCTAGTTGTACATGTGCGACTTCATAAGCTGCTCATGTTATAGTTTATTTTCAAAATGTATGTAATGTAATGTATTATGAACATTTGTAAAGCGCTCCTCGCAGCAGAGCTATTCAGAAGCGCTCTCAACGTGATAGGCTCGTGTAAAAAGAAAGGTCTTTGAGCATTTAGTTGAAGCTGGTGAAAACGCCCCAAGGATCCTGCTCCGGACCGCAGAAGGGAGTTCATTCCACAATGAAGGGCCAGCCAAAGCAAAGGCCCGATGCCGAGTTAGTGAGGTTCGCGACCGAGGTACAAACAAGTCCAATCGGTTAGTAGAACGAAAGTATAATTAAATATACATCGATCAAAGCGTGAAGAGAATGGTTTGCTCATCAGTTCAGAAAGGTATACATAGGCGCTAAGCCTAACTGGGATCTAGTGACTTGAAGAAGGACCTTGAATCTAATTCGAAACGGGACACGGAGCCAGAGAAGTTCATTTTGCATATATAAGATAATGTGTGAGTATCGTGGAAATTGGGCAATAAATCTTGCTGCAGCATTTAAAACGGATTGCACAGGAGACAGCCGAACACAAGGGACCCCAATTACGAGGGATATTGAAATAGTCAATGCGCGAAGATACAAAGGCATGCACCGTGGTAGCAAACACCGCAGAGGATACCGATCTCCTGATGACTCTAAGACCCCTGAGTTTGTAATATCAAGAACGGGTAAGAAGAGAGAGAGATGCTCAGTGAAAGTCGACGCACTGTCTAGTGTGACACCCAGGTCACGACCACTGGAGGAAAAAGTGAAATCAGGGAAAGTGAGGTCAACAATTTTAATTAAATTTTGTGTAACTGCTGCCTGGTACCAAACCAGATCAATTTGGGCTTTGTAGGATTTAGATTAAGCCTATTTGCAGACATCATACGGTGGAGGTCATGCAGGAGCATCCTAGTTCATTCAACCAAGAAGGTCTGCTCAGAAGATGAGTCATTTACAAGAGTCTGGAATCATCAGCATAGAGATGTCCTTTTGCCCGATGCCTTGTCAATACAATACTGCCGTAAAGAGTATGTATAAGATGGGGCCTATAGGACCGACCTCTGAGGGACACCTAAGGAGACTTTAACCCAGGGCGACCTACTACTACCAAGTACCGCCGTGTGCGTACGATCCGTAAGATATGATTTAAACCATTACAAGGGTATGCCAGTTAGGCCAAAAGAGAGGTGTAAACGCTGTAGGAGGAGCTCATGGTCCACCATACCAAACGCTGATGAGACATCGAAGAGTGCAAGAAGAGACAGTTGAGACTTGTCAATAGCGGAGTATATATCCGATAATAGGGAGAGAAGAAGAGTTTCTGTAGAGTGATGACTCCTAAAGCCTGATTGGGCAGGAGGCAGAAGTCGAGATTGCTCCAGATAAGGCACAAGCTGAGCAGTAAGTCTATCAAGGGTTTTAGACAGATACGATTGGTTTGAGATAGGCCGATAGTTTTGGCATGCATTAAAGTCAAGGTTGGGCTTCTTCAGCCTAGGAAGTACTATGCACGTTTCTGAGATGCAGAAGGTATCCCTCAGTGAGTGACATGTTAAAAATGTAAACAAGAAAAGAAATAATGTCATGAAGCACATCTGCAATAACGAAAGGTGGCAGTGGATCCAGTTCACACGACTTCAAGTTTGAGGAGCTGAGAACCCGTCGGAGGTCCACTTCAACGACAGGGCGATAACCCTGAACTTTACAGTCAGTTTGAATGAATTCGGGTTGGGAAGCATCGGCTGTTGCAGCGCGGAGTCCCGCTATCTTGTCGGTCATCATCTTGAGAAAGTCAGTCGCTGTGAATGATGGAATAGGAGGCGAGTGCGGCGAACGTCCCAGTAAGCCCGAAATGGTGGACCACAAGCGCTTCGGGTTCTTTTCATCGCGGGTAACAAGATTTTCAGCCTCTTTACTTCGGTATTATAGACGATGGAGGACCCGAAGTTGAGTAATCCACGCAAGACGGTCAGCAGGTTCTTTCGAGCCTTGATAACGTCTTTCTAGGCATCGCGTGCATCGACGAAGTTTGCGAGTCTCCATCGAACCAGGCTGCAAGCGGTCGTATTCGCATCTTGACTTTCCGTAGAGGTAGAAGATTGTTCAACAGTTTACACCGTGCGTTCGTATAGAGATCGAAAAGATCCGTCACTGACAGTTAGTCAAGGAACGGCTGGTCCAGCTTGAGTTTTGAGCGACTGATTTCTCTCCCAAGTGCTTGGTAGTCCAGAGACTTCCATCCCCTCACCATTCGAATGGCATGGATGGGTTGAGTGTGTAATGGAGGAAGTACCAGCTCCACTAGTGAATAGTCTGATAACACTGGCGGGTGGATGAGCAGATCCTGAACAAGAATATCGTCAGCATTGATAGCCAGATCAAGTGTTCCTCCCAGGGAGTGAGTTTCTTCTGGTACACGTTGACAAAGTCGATACTGCTTCAGATGCTCCAGGAAACGCACCGAGTCAGCATCAGAGGAGTCCTCGATATGTATATTAAAGTCTCCTAATTATATGATCAGTTGACTGTTTCGGGTTATAAGGCTTTCAAGTACAGATGAGAATTCCTCGAGGAATTTCCCAGTGATAGATGAATAGCTCGGTCTGTAGACAGCTAGTAAAGGTGTCGAGCCGTGAGACGTCGAGAGAGTTGTGCAGAGCGCCTCAAACGTTGTGATCTCCATATTAAGATGAATCGGAGATGCTCGAAGAGATGATCGTGAGTAGATAGCAATTCTTCCACCACGAACCTCTCGGCCACCAGGTCGAAGGTCACGAGGCCGATCTTGTATAGTGTAGCCGGGTGTAGCAGCAGGCCGAAGGGGCACATCATCAGAGCCACGATGCCAGCTCTCAGTGATGGCTAACACGTCCAATTGTCTTTCAAGCAGTACGTGTGCAACATATGCAAATTTGTCGGTTAAGGAGCGGGAGTTCCATGTAGCCACGCGAAGGCCGTGGGTTTCGTTGACTGCTGGAACCGGCAAGGCGGGCGATGAATTCAGTGGCTCCAGTCCAATTGATTTTGCAGTGCCTATTGTAGGTGACAGGGCTTTGAAGGCCGATTCACTAAGACAGCCACGTTGACGGCGATCTGCCGCCAGGCACCAAATTCGTGCATTAAACAGTACTTTTCTAAGTAGTCGCACAGGTCGTAGATCTAGCGTCCCGAACGTTAATAGTGTTTGAACTGAGTAGGTGAGTCGCATTGTTTATACCATGATACTAGATCACAGATCAGTAGAACATGGTGTACGGTGTACAGATGAGTGTAGGACATTATCCCCCCGGACATTATCCCCCGGACATTATCCCCGGACATTATCCCACCGGACAGAATCCCCCCCCGGGGTAGGACATAATCCCCCGGCTAGGAAATAATAACCTATACTTCACACATATATATTATACATACAAATATATGTACATGCATAATATACATATATACATGCATATATACATACATATATACATACATACATATATACATACATACATATATACACATACATATATACATACTTATATACATATATCTGTCTTTGTGCCGTCGGCTCTAGGAGCCCTAGCGATCGTCATGCCACACAGTCTCCGTTGCCGTCTTGCTACTTCTCCCAGTAGCCCTTGAGTCGCGCTTTGGCCTGGGAGTCCCACCTCAGCGCTCCGGCCTGGGAGTCCCTCCATCCGCGACCATCGGCGTGGTTTGGTGTGTGGCATGACGATTTTCTTGGCATGATTAACAGGGGTGGTTTGCCATTGCCTTCCCCTGGTTTTGCCTGCCGTGCCCGTTCGTTCCCCCTCCTAGGAAGAGTACTTCCTAGGAAGGGTACTAACGGTCCGCACCACGAGAAGGTGGGCACGGAGGACTTTGGTTCACCAGCCCAGGTCGGATCCGAGTCTACGCTCATCAGAGTCGTCGGTCAGGTCGCCTCCCTGCTTTACTCTGTACCAGAGTGACTGGTGAACCTTTGCGGACCATATATACATGCATATATATACATACATACATATATACATACATATATACATACATACATATATACATACTTATATACATATATACATACATATATACCTACATATATACATATATACATGCATATATACATACATATATACATACATACATATATACATACATACATATATACACATACATATATACATACTTATATACATATATCTGTCTTTGTGCCGTCGGCTCTAGGAGCCCTAGCGATCGTCATGCCACACAGTCTCCGTTGCCGTCTTGCTACTTCTCCCAGTAGCCCTTGAGTCGCGCTTTGGCCTGGGAGTCCCACCTCAGCGCTCCGGCCTGGGAGTCCCTCCATCCGCGACCATCGGCGTGGTTTGGTGTGTGGCATGACGATTTTCTTGGCATGATTAACAGGGGTGGTTTGCCATTGCCTTCCCCTGGTTTTGCCTGCCGTGCCCGTTCGTTCCCCCTCCTAGGAAGAGTACTTCCTAGGAAGGGTACTAACGGTCCGCACCACGAGAAGGTGGGCACGGAGGACTTTGGTTCACCAGCCCAGGTCGGATCCGAGTCTACGCTCATCAGAGTCGTCGGTCAGGTCGCCTCCCTGCTTTACTCTGTACCAGAGTGACTGGTGAACCTTTGCGGACCATATATACATGCATATATATACATACATACATATATACATACATATATACATACATACATATATACATACTTATATACATATATACATACATATATACCTACATATATACATATATACATGCATATATACATACATATATACATACATACATATATACACACATACATATATACATACTTATATACATACATGCATAATATACATATATACATATATACCTACATATATACATATATACATGCATATATACATACTTATATACATACATGCATAATATACATATATACATATATACCTACATATCTATTAATATAGTTTCCTTATATGCAAATTTGTCTGTCGGAGGACGCTACGTCACAAACGGCTTCTGTTCTATTGTGAAACATAAACCGGTTGTCTTGACGACGGCGGTCTTGACGACGGCGATAACCAACGATAGATATAGGCCTATAATATGACGTCATAATACTCTAACACTATATACTGCCGTCATAATTATGACGGGAAAATACACTAGTATACATATATACATGCATATATACATACATATATACATGCATACATATATACATACATATATACACACATACATATATACATACTTATATACATATATACATACATATATACATACATAAATACATACATACACTCATACGTACATAGAACCATCCATCCATACATAAATACATGCATGCATGCATACATACATAAATACATGCATGCATGCATACATACATACATGCATTAATACATATACACATACATGCATACATACGTACATACATCCATACATAAATACATACATGCATACATACATACAAGCATACATACATGACGCACACGGGATTACAAGGAAATAGGCTTATTACACAGAGGGGGGGATTTTATCCGGGGGATAATGTCCTAGCTAAAATCGGGGGATTCTGTCCGGGGGATAATGTCCGGGGGATAATGTCCGGGGGGATAATGTCCGTTCCCCGTACAGATACGTTGTACAAAGGCAGTTGATGATTCAACAATGAGAGTAGAGGGGCTGTTGACAATGCAGCGATGAGACTAAACGGGCATAAACGCCAAATGTATCAATGTAACTCACAAGGTAACAGGTTCGAGACGACAGTCAAAATAAGATTATCCGGTTGCATTTAAAGAAAAATAGTTATGACTTCGCGAAAATTTAATAATAGGAGAGCGCAACTGAACAAGTTCCACGCAACGAGACGCCACTCTGACACATCTAAGATGTCAGCTCATTGACACAAAAATAGCATCAAAGTTCGGTTGAAACATCTCGGATAGGCTGTAAAAGTTTTGAAAAGTAACAGATCACAGATCCAGGGTCCAGCGTAGAAACTAAGTAGACTGAAAATTAATCTTATTTATGAGCGCAACCTAAATAGTCAAAATCATGAAAACAAGCAGATCCTATCACGCTGATGTGTAGGGTCTACACACGACGAGCGCTAGTACTATAAGTGTAATCATTGTATACATGTGCGCTTGTCATATGCAAATAAAAGCTACTTACTTAGGCCTACTATTAATCACGCGGTTTTTCACAAGGCATGCTTCTGAACAAGTACATGTATACACAGAACAAAACTCACCCGGGTTTATTTAACTAATGTTTGTTTGACGTCATATTTCTCTGATACCCATCACGTAAAATGTCTTTGTCCTATGTCTGTCCTGTCTGGGTATGGAAGGGGGTCGACCAAGTAATTGGTCTCGTTCACACTCAGGTGTCTACCCAACACCTGCCTCCTGCGTGGCAAGCTGTTTTCGGAGTTCCTGGCTTACAGATTGAGTAGAATGTGGAAGACGAGCAGGCAGTTTTGCGCTTTAACGTGAACCACATCGTTCCATCCTAGAATCATATTAGCCTATGTATGATCAACACCGCTGAATCAAACCTAGTGCATTATTTTTTGGGGTTGAGGCTATTCAAAACGTTGTTGTCACTGTGGCATGTGTCCATTGCCGAGCTGTAGCGGCTATCTCCTTAATGAAGATGAAGCTTGTCGGTTTGAGCATAGACCTATATTATGCTGATGGGGGGGGGGGGTGGGTGAGTTGGTGGTGGTTTTGATGGTCAAGTCTCTAGTTGTACGTCAGCCCCATTTTCACCTACTAAGACCCTAAAGCCTACACGTAGAGCTTTCAATCATGCAACTCGTAAGGCAAGTAAGCCAATGCTATTAAGCCTATGTGAGAAACACAATGTCTCGTATGTTTGAGCCATACGCGTAGATTACTACGTTGCAGGTAGAGAAACTACCACTCAAGTCTTGTAAAGGTTAGCAGAATGACGTGTATGCATGTAAATGCACATTCTAAATAAAAAGTATAGTTATTGGCGCCTATACAAAGCTATAATGATTCAGTTGGCGTGCGGACAATATAACCTTGAACGAAAATGTTCTTGAAAAGCTGAGTGTCTGAGTGCTTGTAAAGTTCATTCTGATTGCAGGATTTTAAGCCGTCTGTTAATCTTACATGTTCCTTACGTTTGCTTCTTCAAAGGCCCAAGCACATGTCGAGGCATGTCGAAGTATATAATTTTATGAACATTCAGCCTTAAATGTAGGTCGACATAATTATACTCTCCCACATACAGGCTTACTGCGTAGCCCGAGAGCATCTAGGCCTATAGCTATGATCTATATCAACAAGATATAGATCTGTTCTGTAGCTAAATTTATGTATGTGTTATAATTATATGATCATTAATGGTTATTGTGAGGTTTGATACAAGACTTGATAGAGCTAAAATTTGATAATCCGCGTTCTTTCGGCTGAAAGGCAACCCTGTCACAAGCACCGGTTTACTTACACATCACATAGGTGTCGACGCCTAAATGTAGAATGAGTTCAGTGGACCAGTATAGGCTTATAGGTCTACCTCAGAGCAAGCTTATGAAGTGGGTCAAATAGACGACGATCGCTCACACAAGAGATCACACTATCAACCATGATATTCGTAACTGTAGTAGTATTCACAGGTTTATATAGCGCCTCTTCGAGAGAGACTAATCAGAGACGCTTCCGACCTAAAGAAAGAAAACCAAGATCGAACGAAATGGTTTCAAACGCTTGTGGAATAGAGGTCAAGAAAGACCAAGGAGCTCAAGTCGTAGGATGCTAGGCAATCTATTCCATACAGTTGGACCGACTACACCCAAGCTTCTGTCCTGCAGCGTTAACCCATTAGTGCCTAGCGTCCCCATTTTGAGGACGCCTGCTTGGAAAGAGTTATTTTTAATATCAAGCAATTTTGGGTGTTACCAGTTATTGCAACCAACAATGTACTATATTATCTTTCATTTGATATATAATTTAGCAGATATTTAATTGTTTGTGCATAATTAGAGAGATTTTTATGGCGATAATCCGAAATGTTTAATTTCTTTACAATAATCAATATAAATTTGCATTTTCGTGCAAAGAGCACGTTGTAATCGAAAATGTGAGTATATACCTATGTTACATTTTCTCTTGGGTATCTGCATTTATTTTTGTAGTGCTAAATGATGCTTGGTTAATTGTTTATTATACCCAAATATACCGTCCCCATTTTGGGGACGCTAGGCACAAGTGACCCCGTCAACTTCTAAGCGACAACAGGCGACTTTCACCGCTTCTGCAGCTACAGTGATATGTGCACATGTGGTATCTTAGCATGCCAAGACCAACCCTACTTGCATGCTAAAATGAAGCCCATTTAGGATCCATATTCTCATATAAGACCCATATGGAGCACATATGGAACCCATATGGGTCCCAACGAATACCCGTGCAAGAGCTGGCAGGGAATAGGTCTAACTGTCAGTAACTTTGTCACAATACTTGAGAATGACAAGGACTTCTGGTATTCAAGAAGTTACATATGTCCTCCAAATGATCCAGATGTATTCAGGTGGATCCATGTCAGGAGATGGCTGGAGTGACCGAAAGCCAACTTATACTTGGCGGCTCTGTCGTCAAGCTTTCAGATTGTCTGCCTTGTGACAAATGTCTACTGCATTTTGACATATTTTCACCGGTCTGAATCTGATTGGATGTTGAGCAGCAAGAACATCCAGCCAAACGGAACAGCTAGAGCCAATCGACGCAGACGTGCAGCTGACCTGTGTTGTCTGTGGACATGATAAAGAAAAGAGATCGTGACACATTTGATTACCGACAGGATTCAGCATCTGGAATAATGGTGACTCTCTGGAAAGACAACCGGGTAGTGACACTGGTTTCCAACTTTCATGGCATCGAAACACTAGACACTGTGAACTTGGTGAAGGGGTGGTTCCTGTGTCCAGGACCTTGGGATTCGCCCATTGTCGAACTTTTCTGGACATCAGTCAGCCATATGTTATCGACCACAGCAGCAGACACATGGGGAACTTGATAAGATGGACCAGAACATCAGCACATACCCATATGTCATATCCAGCAAATCTACTGGATGTGGAAATGCAAAATGCTTGGATCGTGCACAACACACTGCTGCAGCTACGCGCCAACCACTAGACCAGTTGGAACTTCAGGACATATGCGCAGGGTCCTATTAGCGGTAGAGTGTTGGGCGTGCAGCTATTGGTCGTCATCTTGGTTGGCTAATAGCTGTTGAAAATCGTGTGCAATCAGATATTCTCAGTGAGTTTTGAACCTAGTAGAACCCAGCGTCGCTGTGGTGTTTGCTGTCTAAAAGCAAGGGCCATTTGCTGCAAAATGTGAGATCGCGCTTCATCAGGATTGTTTCACTACCAGGAGGCGTTAACTGTTATTTAGAACTGCTTCTCTTGCCATTATGGTCGCATAAATAGCCTTTGCAATAATAGCAGGCCTAAGTTTGTGCGAAAATAATGCGAAGAAGCCAGTTTGACAAACCTTATAGTCGTCATTTTTGTACAATTTTCCTTGATTAGGCCCTACTTGACTAATAAAGAATATACTTACTTACTTACTTACTCATTGGCATCATAATTTTACCATACAATGCGTTTGATGTTCGTAACTATGTGTTTAGCTACAGGGATGTTTATCTTTTTCATTACACGTATGAAATCCTAACAGCTTGTATATGCCAGCCTTGAAATCTTAACGTACCCACTTGTGCCTAGCGTCCCCAAAATGGGGACGGAAAGTAAAAATTGCCAATAAATTGCAAAAACAAAATTTGAGCTGAATAGTGTTTGGAACTGAGTTTCATTAGGTAGAAATAATGTTACTTTTACGCTTTCATGAAAAAACAAAAAATCAGGCACTAATGGGTTAAGATAGACTAGAGTTGGTTAATGCGGTAGAGTTAGCCCTGCATACATAGCGTTACCATAATCAATCCTGATCATATGAATCCGAACTGCGAATTGTACTAATCTGGCACAATTGATTAAAGTAATACCTGTATCTTCATTTGTGAGGTTGGCAAGAGGTCATAGTCTATATAAATGTATTGTAAAAATTGAAATCACAAACACTTTCTTGTTTAAAGTCAGAAGTTTCCAAAGATGTAATTGGGCCCATAGTGAAACGAGCCAAGCTATCAGATTGTTTAATTTCAACGAATACCCACAAGTTATCTAAACGTCCGAAAATGGCGACATGTTTATCGAATTATATAAATGTAGGGCGCCAATGCCAGTATTATTCGCCAGTATTGCTCAATAGCTCATAACATGAGCGTTAGCTCTACCTAGATTATTAACCTAATGCTTACCATACCTGCAACTACAGTGAGCATCACTATTTGACTGATGCGTAGTCGTGGAATGCTATACTAATCTGCTGGGCTCATTTCTCCTAACTTCATTTCTTACAAACGCTTTCAAGTCCATTATCCTATGATCCCTCCTCTTCTTTCATTATAAAGTATTGCATTCCTTAATCGATCCTAGAAATACTGTCCTAAATCTCAGCCAACATTTGAATCTGTTTTAAAAATTCAAATTTATTCTAAGGAGTCGAATTGAACTGTATGGCAGCCATGCAAGGCACTCATCTGTCCTACTGCTGATTTTGCAATCGCTACCTAGAATCGATCTTCATCAGTCAATGAATCAATCAACTTTATTATTCTCCACCTAATTTCAAATAAATATTGCGACAAGACGTATAATTCACCACAGGTTCCGATAACAAGGTAGCCCTATTACAAGTGTGTTATCAGTCAGTTTAATTTATACAACGATTAGCATTTTTTTTATTTACACATCATAATGACTATTTCTATATTTCACAGGGATTTTATATATAAAGCATGACCATTAATATTGTTTATTTATTTATTTACTTTTCTATTTTGTTTGGCAGCGAACATTTCTCATAATCAGATTTATTAACAGGAGCTTTCAAGCACTTCACTCGATTTAGGCCTAACAGACGAGAACTTCCTTAGCACAGTTTAAGTATAGGATAATTTCTAAATTATTTCAGACATGAGATGCGCCTTAAACCTGTTCTTAAACTGATGCGGGGTGGGGAGACACGTGAACTCACTCGGAAGGGAGTTACAAGCACCAGTCTATAGCTTCGAATACTACATTTCCTTATGTCAGTGCGTATACAGTGCTGGTGATTATTTGTTTAAGGAGCGCGTTTGATGATCATGCACTGTGGAGTGTGTATAAAACCAGCCATCAAAGCTGTTGGATAACAAACGCATATGGAACTTATGCATAAAAAGTTATACCTGTAACTTACTTATATTTTCCAAGGACAGGATTCCTAAATTCAGGTACACATTTTTAGTTTGAGCTCTCGGGGGCGTATTACATATAATTCTCAGAGTACGCTTCTGCAGTAGCATCAAACAAGTCAAACAAGTGTGGTAGATAGATACCCATACAAGGTTGCAATAGGAGAGATATGGGTCTATCAACGAATAGACCCATACGAATTGTGGGGCGTGGTGGCTCAGTGGTAAGTTCGACGCCTTGTGACCTGAGGGTTGCAGGTTCGAATCCCATACTAGCCGCTGCGTACGGACCTTGGGCAAGTCCTTCACTCGCAATTGCTCGTGGCGCTTCGGCGTGAAAATTCCGGCACATTATCAAATGCTGTAGTCGGGAGCGCCTCTGAGTAGTAGTTGACTTCGAGAGGCGCTATAGAAATATCCGGAATAAATAAATAAATAAATATAAGTTTACAAGTGAATATCTCGGCAAAAGGTGCCGTATACGAGTAATTATATGCCAAAAGTTTTAGCCAACTTTTTAATACTTTGTTTTTATGTACCTTCCATGACAACAGCTGGTCTATACACACTCCCAGAAATTTGGACGAAGCCACTCTAGTTATAATCTGTTTATCTATGTTGATAGCAAGGTCATAATCGTGTTTAAACGCTTTATTTCCCTTGGAGCAAAACAAATGTAATTTGTTTTTGGTAAGATTTAGAGAAAGTCTGTTTGCTTTAAGCCAGTTATTTATCTTCAGTTGTTTTGTGAGTATCTAATAATTGACCTTTGTATTAAGTGAATATGTTTTGTAATGGTACTTGCATTTGTACACGATCTTAGCCAAAACTACCTTTGTATGTACAGAAATCTGTCTGTCCTTTCAGTGGTATAAAGATAGTTTCATGGTTGATTGATTCACCCGATCATATTTTTACTGTTGACTTTATTTCAGATTTCGTGTCTTTCACTGCGGTTGGTACACTGGCAACTTTCTTATGTATCGTTACACCATCCTATGTATTCGCATGAGGACGTTCTCTTCAAATCAGAATTCGCCTAAGGAATTATGACACTTGACACTTGACACTTGTTTATCGGTACAGAGGGTGGAAGTATTTTGTAAAAGTTGCGCGCTTCACCCAGGTTCTAGAACGTCCTTCACCAGTTCTATTCACGGGGAGGAAAGTGTGATTCTGTGTGCGTCCTCATGCACCTTCCACCAAATTCCAGCAATTGTTAAAGGATACGAGGCTGCCGAAATCTGTATTAGATACGAAGTTGTTTCTTATATCAAAGTAGTTGCTCAATTAAGAGCACACACAACTGAACAAATAACGGAAAAATCTTAAGGGAAACTGAAGAAGTTTAGATCAACCAATTTTTAATAAAGTACCGGTAACATATGATTTAGTACTATAGTAATTTAGTGATTTAGCAACACTGTGTTTGAGGTGGCAGGAGTGGGAGAAGGACTACCGACCCTTTCACCCTCTGTACCAATTCTCTGACTCGATCGCTTGATTATTTTTACAGGATGCCAGAAAGCCTCAATCAGCTGTAGCTGTGCTGAAACCGTTCCAAGTGTCAACAACTGTGTTGCGTTACATACTTTCTGACATCCAGACTGGATAATTTCTTATAATGGTCACCTAAAGAGAAATTTTCAGGATCTCCATGATCAATGCCTTTAAAACCTTTTAATCACTTCTCACTCTTCGTACCTGCATAATCTAACGGGTCTTATGTTTGTTGAGTTTCTCGTAGTACAGCATTTATCCACGATCTTCTTCCATCTTTGGTGCCTTCCTTCGCACTCGTTCGATTAACTGAATATCATAGTAGGCCTACTAAAGTGTCTAAGTAGGGAATCAATGTCAAGTAGACAAAATTATCAACCAATTGGAATCAACCGTGACCCTTTATAGGCCATAGCAACAACTAACTTAATAATCTTTGTAATTAGTGGTAGGCAGTCAGAAAGAGGCAGACAGTCAGAATGGGTCGCACCTACAGCATGCAGCCTCTTAGAGGCTTTCTAATTAACATCAGGCGACGATTGCAAAGTTTGACTATGTCTAATAACTACGGACACTAATGTCATCCGCTGGGGCAGATAAGAGTAGATCATGATTCGTTGTTGCTGTCGTAATCAAGAAGACAATGATAAAAAAGGGAAAGAGAAAATTCGTATCCTGTTAGTGATCCAGTGGTTGTCATTCTAAACGGACAGGGTAGCACCTTCGCAGAGAGGTCAACTGTGATAGATCTGTTTATCCAAATGGGGGCGGACAGTGCCTTGTAAATTATACAACTCCGCTTATCATTATACAAATAGTGCGTTTAATATTATTACTATCAACATTGTGTTTGCCTTTTTCACTGCGACTAAGCATTCTGGTCGATCTCTAGGTTTACTAACCACAGCTTAGCCGGATCCGTTTCCTCTTCTGTGTATCACGTCGTATATCGTATTTTAAATAGTGCGTACTTTTAGGAGCACAGCATATCAATTTCAAACCAGCTTAACTCTAGAGAAATAAATAACATATGTAGAGAAAATGAGTTTTAGAATATTCCATTTTAGCAGTGCTTTTTTCAGCCGGAACGCGACGGAACGGCGTTCCGGGACCTTTTTTCAGCTACTAAAAAATAATTTGTTTATTTTAATAATAAAAGCAATAATTTATTTATTTTAATTTAATATCAGTGTTTTGAACTGTTTTCAATGTTTATTGAGGCCCCTCCCAACCCCCAATCTCGTTTTTCTAGGGATTTTAGCCCGCCCATAATTGTTGCGTTCCGGAACCTATTGTTCCGTTCCGTAAAACTAGATCTTTGACTGGTTATGCGTATGAATTTCTCTGTACGTGTAGCAAGATGACGGACTGTTGCAGGCTTTTTACAAACTACAGACTTATAATGTTTTTGCTATATTTGTACTGAAGTATAAATTGTGCTGTGGCATATACAATTTATTTTGCAAAAGTCGACCATATAACAGTGGAGTGCTTAGTAAGTAATGGTATCAAACGCCGGGTCAAGAACTTAAATTTACGAAGTTCTGCCACGCCGAATGAGCAACATGTAGGCCTATGTCAACACTCTGCAGCGGATAATCTTCGAGTACATTCTTCTAAGGATTGCATGCAGGCTTTGGTTGGTTTATTGCTACTGCAACTTGTCAACTGTTACAAATTGTGTTACCGTTTCATGCACCCATTCATTGTCGTCGTATGTGTGAGCTTCATGAGTCATTTATTCCAGTTGAAATATAATTTAATAAGAAGCAGCATATGCAGCATCTGCGAACCAGAATCCTTTAAAATATCCAATTGCTAAATTAGACGTTTGTTTATTTGAGTCATCAATAGTCGCCGAGTGTTTCTAAAAACTGTTGGTTTTATGCCGAATAACTTAAACTAGACAGACTGTATTTAGGATATCTAAATTGCTCAAAGTTAATAGAACTTTTATCTATATTTATCATATACAGAACGTCAACGAACTTTGACATTATTGCATGCTTCAATGTTTAAGAATAAAAATTACATAAATCTATGTATCGGACAATAAGGCTTGTAAATAGAGCTGAATTTATTTCTGCAACTCTGAAAACGACCTCCCTATTCCCAAGACTTTGACAACTTTGCTGGACTCGGAATCAGTGTCAGCTTGAACCCTCCGCCGTACAAAGCGCTTGCGAGTCATATCCAGCATTCTGTTAAATTTGTTATAAGATGATCTCTTAGGTCTGACTGACCTTGTATGTTGATAAAAACACATTTTTGGAAATAACGTGGATGTGGAATTAACATAACCTACCAAAAAGAAACACAATTATACTTTGACACTTTGAGAGGAAACTTAGAAACTACTTACAGTTTTCCGACTGAATGATTAATGCAATGGCTGAATTAAATTCAATCGTTGTCTTGTCTTGGAGAGTACGTTGACGTTTCTGAGCGTCAGCTTTCTGTTTGTGGAATATCAGTCAGAAAACGGAGTCTTAAGTAATTGTAGACTAAAGCACTTTATTACTATCGAATTGAAGGCATTCTCTATCCAGACAGCATTTATAATGTATTCCATCTTATCATGGTCCGACTAATTTCCACGTCTCCTACTGCTGACATTTCCGCTATATAGAGACCTATGTTAAACGCATCAACCGGTCACCGGTATGCAGACTACGTTCAGGTGCTTGTTGAAGTTAGGCATTCTGCACAGCTATAATTGCTAAGTACTTATCAACCGGTCAACGGTATGCAGACTACGTTCAGGCGCTCGTTGAAGGCAGGCCTTCTGCACAGCTATATAAATTATGCTAAACACATCAACCGGCCACCTGTATGCAGACTACGTTCAGGCGCTCGTTGAAGGCTGGCATTCTGCACAGCTATATTTGCTAACCAATAATTATCAACTGGCCACCAGTATGCAGACTACGTTCAGAGGCTAGTTCATGGCATCGGGTCTGCACAACTTGCTTCAACTCAGTGGCGGCGATCTTGTCTGAGACGTGGGGGGGACACAGTTGCCCATGGTCTGGTCGATGACCTTTTTTAGGAATTCATGTCCCCCCCCAAATTTTTCCTTTCTCCACAAAAAGTTCATGACTTTTCTACGAATTCATCTCCCAAAAGAGTTGATGACCTTTTTTAGTCATTCGCCCGTTTTTTTTACTTTTTACAGCCTTCTTTTTCCGGTCTCCCTACCATAATTTCATTACCTTTGAAACCCTCTACATAATCTATAACCTTTTTTTACAAATTCATCCTCCGGAAAATTTCATGACTTTTTTCAAAATTTCTTCTTGCTTTCTTAGAATTTTCGGGGTTGGGGGCGGGTGACACTTCTGCTCAAAATTGAATTTTTGCCTCATCTGGTCAAAAAACACGCGCAATTACATTTTTCAGCCTTTTTTCGTGTTTCTTCAAAATTTAGGGGGGACAAATGTATGGCGTGTAGGCCTACCCCCACCCTTACAGGTGGGGGGACATGTCCCACTCGACCCTCCCTAGATCGCCGCACATGCTTCAACTAGACTTATTGGTGTTCTTTCACGAGAGCAACACCTTTATCTGTCTACTAATCGTCTGTCTGTCTGCCTCTCTCCCTGTCTCTGTCTCTGTCTCTGTCTGTCTGTCTGTCTCTGTCTCTGTCTCTGTCTCTCTCTGTCTCTCTCTGTCTCTCTCTGTCTGTCTCTGTCTCTGTCTGTCTGTCTGTCTGTCTGTGTGTCTGTCTGTGTGTCTGTCTGTCTGTCTCTCTCTCTCTCTCTCTCTCTCTCTCTGTCTCTCTCTGTCTCTCTCTGTCTCTCTCTGTCTCTCTCTGTCTCTCTCTCTCTCTCTCTCTCTCTCTCTCTCTCTCTCTCTCTCTCTCTCTCTCTCTCTCTCTGTCTCTCTCTGTCTCTGTCTCTCTCTCTCTGAAACCAGCTAAGTCGCAGCTCATATGGTTTGGTACTCTTCAGCTTCTCCTGAAGCTAGACTTCCCACTTCTTGCTGAAAAATTCAGGTCATTCACTTTTCTTTCTAGTATCTGTGACCTTGTGTTGTCATTGACAGTATGCTCACCTTTTCTGAACACATTGGCAACCTTACCCATTTCTCCTACTTTCCACTGAGATGGCTTAGAACAATCCGACGCTCTGTCTCCTCCTCCGTTTTTATCACTAGCATCCACGCCTTCATCTGCTCCACAATTGACTAATGCAATTCGCTTTTGGTCTGCCAAAAGTACGTACACGGTCTATCCCCATCCAGACTTTTAAATGCTGGGGCCAGATATCCTTGCTCGTCTCGTGTTTCCTCTTTTATGATTGATCATCTTGATTGGCTTCCCCTTACAGCTCGGATTCAGCTTTAAGGTTCTTACTTTAGTCCTTCGGTCGGATACAGGCTTAGCACCCAAGTACATAAGTGACCTCGTTCGTCTGCCAGTTTCAGCTGCTTCCTCCCATCCATTACGATTGTTTAACCGCCATGATCTTCTTTCTTTGTCCCACGAACCAGGACTACTATGGCCAAAACTCGAGTCTGCCTTTATTGGCCCTGAACTTTGGAATCAGCTTTCTTCATCGATACGTATATTAGTTGGAGGTCCAAGTGAGTCTTTTCGATCTCTTAAAGCCACATTTTTTCTCACTGGGTCTCACCTCTGATTGTTAAACACTGTGAGAGACGCTTTTCAAATGTTCAGATACAATACAGTTTTTACAGGCCAAAGTAACATAACGTAACATAATGTAAGATAACGCAACATAGCACAACACATTGTCAAGGCAACATAACTACCCGACCCGTACCCGTAACACAGGACCGCAATCCGAACGCTCTTAGCGGCTAGTGCAGTTCTAAGCCAGTCTTATGCAGACGACCTCCAGGCGTATGTTTATTGCTCGGCATTGGCGGCTGCTGCTGTGGTCCGTGAGATTACCCGCATCATGGAGACCTTGGAGGCCTTGACGTCCTCAAAACGCCTACTGCTTAACAAAGAGCAAGACCCAGTACATTTGGTTCGATACCCGCCAACAGCTTCCAAAAATTAATTTGAAGGCTTTAGCTCTCGAGTTCCCTCTTTTCTCCTTTTCCTCCTCAGTACGGGATCCTGGTGTTATTCTGGATCAGGAGCTTACGTTTACCCGACACATTAATCTGCTTTATCGTGATTGCTATTTTAAATTGCGTCAATTTGGGATGGTTTCTTGCTCCCTGACTCAAGCACTTACTTCCATGCTTGTCTACGCCTTTGTGGTTCCCGCCTTGACTAATATTTATTTATTTATTTATTCCTGATATTTCTATAGCGCCTCTCGAAGTCAACTACTACTCACAGGCGCTCCCGACTACAGCATTTGATACTGTGCCGGAATTTTCACGCCGAAGCGCCACGAGCAACTGCGCGTGAAGGACTTGCCCAAGGTCCGTACGCAGCGGCTAGAGTGGGATTCGAACCCGCAACACTCCGGTCACAAGGCGCCGAACTTACCACTGAGCCACCACGCCCCACAATATAGCGCCCTCTATGCTGACTTTCCAGCTGTCCGGCTTAGGTGCCTCGACCGGGTTCTGCGTGCATCTGCACGCCTCATTGGGCACATCCCTAGATCTGTCCAGTAGGGTGGAGTGAAAAAATTCGTGTCTTAATTTCAATATGTCCTGGTGTCGAAAAGTTGAATTGTATAATGTACATCACACACAAATTTTTTGCATAATAAAAAATAATTTCTTGTGCTGCCCCAAGACTGTCGAAGTCCATGTGATTTAAGTCGTTTTTGAGCATTTTGAAGGAAATTTTTGATATTCTTCAGAAACTTTAATAACATCCTAAACTATCATTAAATGTCAAATAGAGCAAGGCACCAGTATCAATCAATCAATCAATCAATCAATCAATCATAAAATTTATATAGCGCCTCTTCAAGAGTTCTACTCAGAGGCGCTCCCGAGCCAGGCCTGATCATAGAGAAAAGTCTTCAGTAGGGTGTAGAAGGAAGACGAGTGTGTACGAGGAGATAGGCGAAGGGAAGAAGGCAGGTCATTCCACACTGTTGGACCAACAACAGAAAATGCTCGACGCTGCATTGTAGCAGTGCGGGCAAATGCAACCAGAAAGTCACCCCGAGTAGAGGAACGAAGAGCTGAGCGACCTATAGAAGTGGAAGAGAGAGTAAAGATGGAGCATATGTAGCGAGGAGCTGTGCCCAAGACGCTTTGCCAGACAAGAGAGCAGATCCGATACAGGATACGCTGTCGGAGAGGGAGCCAGTGTAGAGTATGATACATGTAGAAGAAAACGCTACCATAGCGAGGAATGGAACCAACAAGGCGAGCCGCAGACCGTAAAACCCTCTCAAGAGTGGACAAGCGGACTTGAGGAAGACCAATGTAAAGAGAAGAGCAGTAGTCTAGACGAGAACAAACAAAAGCGTGGATAAGAGTTGAAGCAGCAGATGTTGAGAGAGAACGCGCAACAACCCTAAGCTGACGGAGATGGTAAAAGCAGGAGCGAGACAAAGAAGAGAGGTGCTTAGGAGGCCAACAGGTACAGGAATCCAAGGGGAACGCGAGGAGTGGAAGACAGTAGACGAGAAGAGAGCCAAATTCTTTGCACTGCAATCGACGGCAGAGGCCAAGGGTACATGTATGAGTAGCCGCTCCAGTGGAGAAGAGGAAATGTCTAAGGATGGGAATGCTGAACTGGACAGTGACACAGACTACAGTGCTATAGGCCAAATTTCCACCCAAATGCGCTCGCCATTGTCGAACTTGGCTCGCGAATGTGATCGGCATGGCGTTTCAGATAGGTGCGCTGCGGCTCTTGCCACCGCTGTTTTGCAAGATGTTGGTTTAGTAACTGGCAATGACTGTGCCATGGTCATAGACAGAAGCAAAGTGCGCAGGGAAAGGAAAAGAAAGCCACTGAAAACCCCACAGATAACCTGGTGACACTGGCTACATTTGTGATGTCAGTCTATGCACCAATGTGGTTCCACATAAAGACAATTAAAGTCTGCATGCACGGAGGGATGGAAGCATCTGTGGAGAATGATAAAGTACTCCAGATATTTGGAAAAACATTTGGGAGATGTGGTTGATGAAGTTATTCAGCGAAACGGATATTTCGGTCACGCAGAAAACATACTACTCGCAATGTTAGCAGATGAGAGAAGCCAAATTCGAGAGCTGGCCTACAGGAGGATTCTCGCAGCAAGAAAAAAAATGCTTCATCAGCGCGCATCCGAGAATTTAGGGTTCCACGACTCAACTTTAACGCTACCCAGACAGCCAACCCCATCGGCCCCGCAGGGAATCAGTCAGGGCAAGCGGCGGCATTTTAGGGGTATCGGCCTAGTGTGGTCCGTCCACCACTTTGTCGCGATCTCGGTGACCGTCGCAGAATTCCGTGCCCCATAGTCTTGCCCACGGTGGGCCAGCACTTCTCCGCTAGGACCGACAGTGGCCCTTGTATAGCGCAGACTGATCGAAACTCGGCGCGTGTCAGAGTCGGGGTGGGAGGTTTGGAGGGGAAGGCGCAGCAGTAGAGTAAATCGGAAAACAAGTGACATCACCGCGGTAGGCGGGGAGTGAAGGTCGCAGCGGTGCGCGGGTTTCAAACAAAGGAGCCTATACGCTACTGGACGAGATCATGGCCCATTGGCAAAGGGTCACTGCCGGACATGACCTAGATGCGCTTGCGTTCTATCAGAGCCTATCAGAACGCTGAATGCAAATGGCGCCATTTCGAACAAAGAGGCCACCATTGCGACATTAAATTGAAAAGTTTCATTATACAAACGGTAAGTTGTTATAATTTTCTATCTGTTTGCAGTCGTTCTAGTATAAGAGGGCATTTGTCACAGGACTTTAGGACAGTTAGTTTATATGCCCATTATAGCCTGCATACTGTGCATATATAGTATACATCGTTCAGCGCAACCTGGATAAAGAACGTTGAACGTTTACGTTTGATGGATCTGCATCGGTCGGGCTCTACGTGTGTGTGTGAGCTCGCCATTTATCTGAGCATTGCTTTCTACAGATGAACTTCCTCCTTGTGAGCTTAAAAATTTATCACTTCATGGGCGTCCGCAGGAATTTTTCCATGGGGGGGGCAAAATGTTTCTAGGAGAGAAAAACATTTTCGGGGGTGGGGCAAAAATGACGTTTTTGCGTGGAAAAGCTATTCACGAACACAGAAAATGTGACAACTTTCAAAATCCGGGGTGGGCAAATGCCCCTCTTGCCCCCCTCCGCCGCCTCCGGACGCCTATGTATCACTTGGGCTTTTTTGACAGGTGCTTCAAAGGACATGTATGAAGTGTCTAAACCAATTTATACAGAGAGACATACATACTTACATACATCATATGCAACATCCTTCATACATGCATACTGACACACATCCACAAGTATGATCATATCATACTTTTGTCTGTTGTATGTTGCAGGTACGATTTCTGTCGAGATCATGTTGTAAACATTTAGGTGAGATAATATTGAAAGCATTGATTATTATCCGTCTGGTCCTGCAGTTTAACTGGAATGGAAATCAACAAGCAGAGTTTTTCTGATTTGAAACTTTCTGCTGCTGTTTGCGGTAAGCATTTAAATTTAAATATATTTTCTAGTGAAGCATTCTATGGCCAGCATACTTAAATCGTTGCCGCGGCTACCTGCTTTACAAAGAATCTCTCAAATTGGTCATCAGGATGCAGGAAACAGTAAACTTTAGCCATTCACAATCAGTCCTTTTACCTCAGTCTTATCACTTTTCAACAAGGTCTTTGCCTATGTCTGCTCAGTCACTTGTCATTATGTAACAGCCTAAACCTTAAGTTTTCAAGTTGTTTATCCATCTTAGTCGTAATCAGGTCTCACAGCAGACTGACCTGAATGTTGACCTGATTACGACTTGGTGTTTGTATGCCATTGGTTATTGCCATATGCATTAGACGCAAGCGCTGTAGCAGCTATAAATTATTATTAATATTAATAATAACTGGTTTGATAGTACCATACTTCCAAAGACCAGAACCATATATCATACATACAACAAAAACATCGATGGCACTGAGTAATTGTGTGTGAAGGACTTGCAAAAACAGTGACCAGCTGAATGGAGGCTTGAATAGTCAATGGTTAGCATACTGGACTGTCAACCTTCAGATTGGGTATTTAAATCCACTCCAGATCACAATGTCATAGGTATCAAAATGTCTGACATTCCATAAGCACCCTTGCAAAATGTCTGTTCCATGATAAACCTTTACAGACAATGACTGAACAGTGAACACTTCTGGTGACTAGATGAGGCGTCAGAACTGATCACCCTCTCTCATACACCTTGAGGTTAAGACAAAACTTCCATGGCTACCTTTTCTGGTTGGTTTGAGGTCTGATCTTTGTGATATTCATATTTCAATAGTGTATGTATGTATTTATCTAGATACTTAATATGACACCTTTAAAGTACTTCACAAAGTCGCTGCTCACGTGGTTTTCTGACTGATCTGAACAAGTATGTTTTAACAGTTGATTATGTTTGCTGTACAGGGCTGAGTGCAACACCACATAAATGACATGTTCCGTGAAGATGGTCCAATATATGAGAAGGCATGATGAGCTCGAGTTGATGTACGGAAGTGCGACACCTGGTTGCCATTCTATGTAGGTTTCATTATTTTTAATATTAATTGTATATTTGTGTTAAAATGTTATGAGAAAAGTGCAGTCCTGTAAGCTTAGCCCCGGCTTTTGAGGGTAGATGACCAGTCCTCTCCTTTGCCATCTAATCTTTCAAATGACAGTGCGTTGTATGTTCTGTGTGCACAAGTTGTACTTTGTGAATGCTGTTTAATTATATGCCTTCATATCAGAGATGGACATGATTAGTTAACTTGCTAATCGATTAGCAACATTGCACAGCCATTGTCAGAAGCATAGAGAACTTGCACAGCTATTGTCAGAAGCATAGAGAACTAAGTGCAGAAATAAGAACTTGTGCAGGTTCCCTTGTTTTATAACCATGAACTATGGAGACAATTAAAACAGTCTTCAAACTCATTATTAATAAACTCGTTCTTAATGAATTCGTTCTTAACATAATTTAAAAAATCTAATCGATCAGCTAATCGTTTTACAATTAGAATTTCTACAAATTACTAATCAGTTAGAATTAGAACTGGGATCAGGTGACAGCTAATCAATTAGAATTTGTCTCATCGATTACCTAACTGTTTAGGTAATCAATTAGAATCTAATCGATTAGTTACCCATCTCTGCTTCATATGTGAATAATAGTGACTTAATTTTCACGTGTATATGTGTATGTAAAGTGTATGTATCCAGTCTTGTCCTCGAGACCAAGGCAAGAATTTTAAAAATTTATCCAATAATTACTCATACAGTTATTGCTTTAGTATTTACACAGTGTGAATGAGGCTTCACTGTTGTTTTGGACAATTATTTTGACTTCCGGTTATTTACCATGGAATGATTTCAAAACAGACTCACAATTAATTTGTACATTTACATCCGGTTCTTGAAAAGCTGCTTTGTTTGCTAGCGATTTCAGTACTTGTAGACCGTGTTTTTTCACATGGCAGAATTTTTATGAGGCCCACAGGTCAAGTCTTGGTCAGAAAATTCTGAGCAAATTGGTTTTATAAAATTCGACAGGCATTTGGAATAACATTTCGCATGAAGGACTCTTGTAAATACGAATTCGGAATTCTCTGCAGTCTCCATTTAGAGTGGTTTTGCTTGAAAAAAGAAAAAAACTCATGTTTTCATTAAGATAACGAGTAGTCCGACTGGACAATTTTTAGTAAGGAAAAGTCTGGATACGACTGTGATTTTTGGGTCTCGGTCTTGGTCTTGAGGTTCAAAGTCTTGGTCTTGAGGCTCAAGGTCTTGGTCTTGGTCTTGAGGTTCAAGGTCTTGGTCTTGGTCTTGGTCTTGAGGTTTAAGGTCTTGACAACAAGACTGTATGTATCTGAATGCTTAATAAAGCAACATCTAAATACCTTATGAAAGTGCTGTTATGATTATGTTATGTTATGGCAGTGATCTCGAAGAGGAGCAACGACCCTATCATTCCAAAGAGAAACAGAGAAGCAACAAGGCCTTATCATTCCGCCAACAACGAGGAGCAATAGTCCCTATCATCCCACACTGAGTGGCATCTTTACCTGAAAATGTAGCAGACGTGCAGACTCTATCTCTTGCCTTAGTACTTATTAAATTTAGATTATGCTCTGATGTGGAACTATATTTATTACTTGTTACTAAAGTAGTTGTTTACTGCAGCCAATCAGAGGTATCCAATAGTCAGAGGTGCCTAATATAGGAGTCAAGTATAATATTGGCTAATATATCCATGTATAATCTTATTTTATAATATTTTAATTGTGTTTAGACAGTCCTATGTAGGCACTGTAAGTATGACATTTATTTCTTAGCACTACTAAGCTGCAATTAGTAGATACTTAAGAAGTTTAGTTTTGAGATACCTGAACTTTGTATTACTATGATAGTCACATAATGCACTGGTTGGTAGCCATTCTTTGTGGGTTTAATTATTTTTAATTTTATTTCTATATTTATATTACTATGTTATAAGTAGAAGAAGGGCAGTCCCATAAGCTTAAGCTCAAGGCAGCTATGGTATGAAGTGTTAGCGACTTCATTTTCTTAGCCTCGGCATATGAGGTCGGGCGACTAGTCCTCTCCCTCGCCATCTCATCTTCCCACTGACTGTACGGTCAGTGTACTTATCATGGCTTAGTTGGTTAGAGGGTGCAGAAGAAACAGAAATCTTGAAATGGATATCTGCCCTGGTAGTGATATGTTATAAATAGAAGCCGTGTGTTCCATATTGTTATGTGTAAGACTTTAACGATGAGCTGCATTGGTTTCCCAATCGCTTTTAATACAGTCTCACTGTTAGGGTATTAAAACCTGGCTTAACTGTTCCAGTACTGTTTCTCATTCTTTGCGATATGATGAATAATGTTTACTTCAGTAAGTTCAGTATATTTTTTTCTTAGAAATAAGTAAATAAAATGGTAATTATAGTGAAGTTTAATTTAAATTAATAATTAACTTCTTATTATTCTGAAGAAGAAGAGTAGTCCATTAAGCTAGCTCTGAGGCAGCCATGGTTATGAAGTGCTAGCGACTTCATTTTGTTAACCCTCCCTTATCAGGACAGATGTCCAGTCCTCTACTCCACTGTCTAATATTCCAACTGACAGTGTATGGTCAGTGTACTATTTATAGCTTAGTTGGTTAGAGGGTGTAGAAGAAACGGGAATCTTGAAATGGGTATCTGCCCTGGTGGTGATACATTATAAATTGTAGTCATTGTGTTCCATATTGTTATGTGTAATACTTCAACGATGAGCTGTATTGGTTTCCCAGTCGCTTTTAATACAATCTCGTTGTTAAAGTGTTAAAACATGGCTTAACTGTTCCACTATTGTTTCTCATTCTTTGCAATATGATGAATGATGTTTACTTCAATATAATTTTGTTCTTAGAAATATGTAAATAACATGGTAATTATAGTGAAGTTTGATGTAAATTAATAAGTAACTTGTCATTATTCTGAAGAAGAAGAAGAGAAGAGCAGTCCCTTAAGCTAGCCCTGAGACAGCCATGGGTATGAAGTGTTAGCGACTTCATGTTCTTAGCCTAGTCATATGAGGTCGGGTTGCCAGTCCTCTCCTTCGCCATCTCATCTTCCCACTGACAGTGTACGGTCAGTGTACTCATTACAGTTGAGTTGGCTATGGGGTGCAGGTGAAGCAGAAATCTCGAAGCAAATTTCTGCCCTGGCGGGGATTTGAACCTCGACCTCTCGATTTACAGTCCAGCGTGCTAACCACTACACTATTGAGCACCATTTTAGAGTGAAGTTTAATTTAAATTAATAATTAACTTGTTATTATTCTGAACTGTTTTAATATTAGCTGTTCCACTGTTTGTAATAATTTGTGATGTTGTAGATAGTGGCAACTGCAATAGATTTCATAAAGCTCTGAAACATAACTATACCCCTGTTTGTCATTCTCTGTGATACGATGCTTGGTGTTAACTTCAATATATTATGCAAAGGCAGCAACTTTTGTGGAAATATGGTAGTAATATTTTATCGTGAAGCTAAGTTGAAGTAATAGTTTACTTATTATTCAGAACTGGTTTAGTATTAACTGCACCACTGTTTGTAATATTTGTGAAATAATGGATGGTTTAATTGCAATATAATTATTCCATAAAACTCTGAAAACATTATTATTTGACAACTGGTTTAACTTCCATTTTTTGTTTTTCTTTGTGATACGATGAATGGTGTAAACTTTAATATACATGTAATTATTTTCATAGAAACTGGACTTTTTTGTATGTCATAAATTAGCTATATTTACAGCTGTTCAATCCAATGTCAGAAGTGCATAGTCTTGGTGGGATTGTGTACTTTTAAGATTGGAAATACCAAACATACAAAAAAATAAGACAGTCCTTTACATCATTCATAGCCCACAGTTTGTCGACGTTTGCCCCTGTGGAAGCAGTGTGGGCTACTGTAGGCACAATGGACGACAAAGACAGTCCCATTTGCAGGCACCATCATAGCCCCCCAGCTGGTCAACATTTTGCCACTAATGGCTCTCGTAGGGCTCAATGAGGCGTAGAGAATAATAGCGGCCCACCACGGGCGCCGCCCAGCTGGTCAACATTTTGCCACTAATGGCTCTCGTAGGGCTCAATGAGGCGTAGAGAATAATAGCGGCCCACCACGGGCGCCGCCCAGCTGGTCAACATTTTGCCACTAATGGCTCTCGTAGTGCCAACGCGGGGCTCAGTGACTGCTAGCCCACACTGATCGACACTGGGTCCTGCAGGGAACACCTAGAAGCGCAGCGTGTGCAGCGCGTAGGGCTCAATGAGGCGTAGAGAATAATAGCGGCCCACCACGGGCGCCGCCCAGCCGTTCCCTCGTAGGCCCACGAACGTGGGCATGTAGAGGTAGGATGGGCGTCCCCAGCCGCCTGCGCTATGGGCTTACGATGGAGATGCGCTGTGGGCAATCAAAGTCGGCGGAGTCTGGGCCCAGCGTGGCGTGGCTGTCTGGGTAGTGACTATACGGAACTTGTCGACTGGCAAGAAATTGACAGATACGAGCCACCTCTTCTCAAGAGCCGTTCAAACGCCCAGATAGAAGAGTGGGTAAAGTCGAATGTTGCAGAACAAGTTTCAGAAATTTCTCAGTTCCCTTGTCATAAGCAAGGAACAGAACGATGTATTCGTCTGGTGACTGAAGCGGCCGCATCAGTATGCGGTACCGTGGCAAGAGATGTATTAAACTATTTATTCGTGCAAGAATTGCATCACGGAAATTGATGAAAACATTTAACACCAAGTCTGAGTTTCGATTCAATTAACTGCTTCATAGAAGAGCAACAAAGTGCATTTAGCAATATTACGCTTAGTAATTTCCAAGCCTGAAACGCGTAGAACTTGAGTTGCGCTGGGGCAGCATAAAAAATAATTTTACATTTATAATAATTCAACATGTTATAATTAACACTGAAATACAACTTTTCCACACCAGGACGAAAAGAATTGTAATTTTGGGAAATGTGCCTAATACGTTCACTCCACCCTACAAGTGTCCAGGTCTCTGTGATCATGCGGGAAGTCCCAGGCTGGTTTAAATTCCAGTTGCGGTTGATCTAGTGGGTCTCCGCGCTGGTCAGGCATTGCTTGAAGGGACTTCCACTTCTATACCTGCGGGAAATTTGCAGCCCCGCCACTGGTGTCCAACGGCGAACTGCTCTTAGATCGGCTGCCCAAGCTGAATTATTATCTCGCTCGCGGACGTCTATCATGCAGCGACGCGCTTTTTAGGTTGCTGTCTCTTGTGGCGCTTCGCTTGGTCCCTGGGGGTCACTCGGTAATTTTCTTTACTAATTTAAATGCTGCTCTATTTAGCCGTGGGTGGACTGGGAGCACTTATGAGTAGCTTGTCATGAAGCGGCGCTATACAACAATTCTTTAATAATAATAATAATAATAATAATAATAATAATAATAATAATAATAATAATAATAATAATAATAATAATAATAATAATAATAATAATAATAGTAATAATACTAATAATAATAATAATAATAATAATAATAATAATAATAATAATAATAATAATAATAATAATAATAATAATAATAATAAAATGACGGCCAAAATGGAAGATGGCAACATCCGAACAGCAGCCAGTATCCTCTGCTCTGATGACGCGCCGGCCCCATGCAATGAATCCACATGCGAGGAGCTCCGTGGCAAACATCCGGGACCCCGTCCCGGACGTGGGCGGATCGAGGATCCCATAGAGTGCTACCCTTATCAAACATCGGAGCAGGAGGTCTTCGGGTAGTACGGTCATTTCCGGCGGAAATGAAGTAGCAATTGTTTATGTTTCAGAGTAAGAATGAGGATTGAGGTATAATCCTTGAGCCTTAGGTAATGCTAAGAGAAATGATTGCAATTTGGACAATTTACCACTGGCTTTCAGAATTGACTTCCAGTATCTCAATTTATTTAAGTAACGTCAGCACTGGCGGCGATCTTGTTTGACAGGTGGGGGACAATTTAGAACTGATCTGGTCAAAAAAGAGGTCCAAACACTTTTTGATGTTTCTTCAAAATGTGAAGGGGGAAATGTATGGTGTGTCTTCCACTCTAAAGGTGGGGGTCTTGTCCCCTTCGAACCCCCAGGGATCGCCACCCATGAGCGTCAGGATCTCCAAGTGAGACATTCGAACCCGTTTGCTGTTCAAACCTCTATTTCTTAGTACTTCGTGTTAAAAAATGTTTAAATTTATGGTTCTGAATAAATAAATTTTTATAATAACGATAAGGTTGGGTAGAGCTGTAGGCAAGAATCCACATTCTCTCCATTCATAAGGCAATCGAGTAGCGGCTCAATCGTAATCCATACAGTTACCTACTGATCGTCACTTGAAAATGAATCTGCATTATACAACATTAATCCGCCATGTAGTTCTTGTAAAATATTGTAAATGAAGCATTCCAAAAGCCACCCGAACAAAACATTCATGGGCAACGATAACGACATATTCGGTTCATGGTAAAATCTGCTGTCAGATAATGCTTGATTTCTGAGAGTAATTATGAGATTGTCTGGTCTTCAAGCGCCGTCGAGCCGAGGTTTGACTGAACTGCGGAAAGCTTCGCTACACGTACTTCTGTTCCTTGTCACCTTCAGCAATTGATCGACCGTTAAATCTGCGACTCGAGGTTGATTGAGTCTATAAGAGAAGGTTAAATAAATGAAAACGACCTTGTTTATATAAAGAGAATACCAAATTAACTGTGGGAGGATAGCTTAGCTACATTCTTGCTACTACGGAGAAAACCTTTGTACTAGCAGCTACCGTCGAATTGTTTAATTATTCGCTCTTTCTGCTGTGTTGTGCAAGAGAAAGAACCTTTTGTGCCAACAAAAAGAAAGCACTTTATAAACACGTGGTCACACGGGATTTCCCGCAAGCACAACATAATGCGATATTTAACATTATACTACTCAGTTGGTCCGGCGACCGACGCTCTCTCATGCTCGTCCATCCCTGAGGGAGCGAGCCCTCGGTTGCCGGTCCGCGAAGTGAGTCAAGAAACTGGACAAGAAAGACGATAGACGTTTTCTTGATTGGATCTCCCTTCGAACTATCTTAAAAAAACACGATTGTCTCACAATCAAAACCATATTTCTCATATAAATTAAAAAGATTTGTTTTGGGAGTAAATGTATTTCAGCTACTGTAAACGAAAACAGCCCAAGAAATAGGCCTAGTTTTTCAACCAATTGTTGACAGGTCAAATAGAACTTGTTCGTCTTTAGGCCTACTATAAATTTTGGTCGTAACATTTTCGGTTTTTTGACCGGCAATTAGAAACCGGATGTGAAGTATCTCTTTCATCTTTAATAATCTGGTCACTAATTCCGTCAATAATAAATGAACACGTCTACTTTTAGAGTCGATATTGTAAGTATAATATATTATAAATTTGAAAAGCATAACAATTAAAAATACCACTCCACACCCGGAGACGAGTACGGCGTTCTCCAGGCTTAAACACACATCTGTTAGGCCTATATAGTGTCTTAGAGCCTGAGGGATTATTCTAACTTCAGGCAATTACAAAAATTAAAAATAATAAATATATTAATAAACAGCACTAGCATGTATATTTATCAATTTTTAAATACAACTTTTTATTCATTTGAGATCAGTACAAAGTATTCGGTTGATATTTAGTACTGAATTATATACTCGCGCTACTGTTAAAAAATAATTTAACTTTTTGAATAAATTTATAGATAAAAATAATTAATAAATTGGGTACCGGTCCTGCCGCAATGGGAAAATTCTTGCCCGTCCGTCACACTGAAAGTAAATTCCTGGCGGTCCGTCACACTGAAAAGTTTGGGAAGCGTTGCTTTAGAGTAGCCATTTAGAAATTGGAGTTTATAATTGCCATTACGGTGCTAAATCTGTGAAAATTGTTTCTCGCATAATACCAGGTTTCAGCACAAGACACCACGGCCACCTTGTCATTGCCTGAACTGGTCATACAAAATATATAAAATATATAAGAAGTTTTGGAGGCCACAAATATTTTGTCATCATATTTAAGCATTTAACCAAAGCCACTGTGCATACAGATGCTAATAAAGACTGCCTACTTACTTACTTGCAGGCGATAACGCTGATAAATTGTGAGTTAAGAACTTGCTCAAGTTGCCTATCTGTAATCGGGTCAGAGGGGATTCGAATTCATATTCTTCACCTTACAGGCCGAGTGCTCTAACGAATCGGCTACCGTGCCCATAATCGGCCAATTTGCCCCACCCGTGACCTAATATTGTGGACTGAGAAAGTAGCATGCTAGAAGTTAATGTCTATATTTGTGCAATAAACCTCTATATGAAAAATTGTGGAGCAATTTTGCCTGTAAAAGTAGGTCTAGGTCAAAAGATGGCATTGTTATTCAAGAGACATTTTGTCTCAGTTTTAATATCTTTTTTTAAATTGCCATGCATCTTTTTCGCAAGCGGTTGAAGGTCTTTCTGTTCGATAGTGGTCTTTGTGTAGTCAGGTCGAGAGCAACTCTGATCAGTTTTATTAAGGAGACGCATATAATTAAGCATTTATAATTATACGATAATAATGTACCAAATATGGAAGGCCCACTTGTAAATCAAACGGGATATGTATTATAGCCTTGACAGCAGCCCTTTTGCAAATTTATGGCAGCCTACCACCAGCATACATAACACACAATCCGTGTAGGCTATCAAACATGTGTTTCTATTGCAGAGCATAAGGTTCACATATATAACGCCGTTCGTTATAATTACACTTAGATTAAGGCCTGCAAGATCAACTGCTCAAGCACGTGTGCTTTGTATGTATGACGGCATGTATGTTTGTATGATCGTATGTATGCATTTGTTCTATTGAATCCAATTATTCGCATCCGTATGTTATGCTCTCGAAGCCCGCATTTTCCGGCAGCGATCTTTATCTCGCGTAATCTTATATCAGAGACGCTTACTAGGAGAGTCAATAAGTAATGCAGGCATCAATGTTGGCGATGGAATCCAGGGTGAAACAGTAGATCAGGCGAAAGTTTCCGCATTCAGACGTTAGTTATCCCTACAACGATGGCCTGCTTCTTCTCAATGCATAGTACTGACTGTTGCATTGACTTCGCGTTTGTTTACGAACTACCTGTATGTTTACGCGACATGGATATGTCTAGTTAGTTAGGCTAATTTGACATTCTAAACCATCATAGCAATGTGCAAAATGATAAATTACATGTACTTAGGATTGATTATGTTTTGTTGGCTACTTCTCGTAACTCCCGGATTAGTGGTAAGTGGATTATTAAAGTACACATAGCCTATACCATTTTCATAGACAATTTTGCACTTTCTAGGAGTGCACTATAGCCATCATGCATCTCGATGTATTTGAGATACACAATCTACGTGGCCTGATGTATTTATATATGTACGTATGTATGTATGTATGTATGTATGTATGTAGCCTATTGCACTTTCTTCTGTCGCATGTAACGATACTGGATAAATAACCAAAAAAGCGCGATGTGATTTTGACTTTAGTGGATTGGTGGAGACGGGGCCCGGCTCGTGAGTGTTGTTACTTAAGGTTTGTTAGTTAAGTTTAGTTAAGTTTATTTAAGCCATAAGTATTAAGCGCCTCCAAGCGGGGAGGGAGTAAGACGATTGAGCCAGGTACTGGATTGTGCTACTGTGAGGCGAGCAACCATGCTGTGCCATCCTTTGAAATTGTAATTAGTTATTAGCAGGGCATCCCCGTTCAGCGGGATCTAGGTCCCTTAGGGGCGCCCATTGCCTCTTGTGACTACAAGAACTCAATCAACTGCATAAACTCAGCTAAGCCATTAGTATTACAAGACTGCAAGAATTCAATCAACTGCATAAACTCACCTGTTAGAAGTGGATATGAAGAAATGGGAAGTTGCATAAGTATTAATTCTTTTTACCTTGTAATTCATAGTTACTGAGTTTACAGATTCTGTACTAATTATATAAAAAATTTGGTTGTTGTAAATGATTGTCAAATGTTGTCATTGGATGCAATAAAGACAGATGTTATGTTATGTTATGTTATGTATGTATGTATGTATGTATGTATGTATGTATGTATGTATGTATGTATGTATGTATGTATGTATGTATGTATGTATGTATGTATGTATGTATGTATGTATGTATGATGATGATGATGACAATGATGATGCTGCTGATGATGAAAATAAAATAATAATAATAATAATTAGTTGCTCTTTGCAGCAGCTTTTCCACCGAGTGAACCACCTTCAAAGACTAGCCATTCAAGAAAACGTTCCCGTAATTTCTTTAACCCTAGATGGTTATATATACCCTGGGTGAAACATAAGGATATAATCATTGACTTATATAGCGTTGTCGTCATCTGGGGTGAAAAGCAAGATGAAGTACAAGAGTTCAAAGATCAAAGATAAAGCCTGAATATGCATGTGTATGTATTTGTTAATATATGCGCAATATGTACTGTATAATATTTATATAATGTACACTGTAGGTATGCATGTGTGTAAATTGTATAAATGTTTGTATGTATGCACGTGTGTGTGTGTGTGTGTGTGCGTGTGTGTGTGTGTGTGTAGGTGTGTGTGTGTGTGTGTGTGTGTGTGTGTGTGTGTGTGTGTGTGTGTGTGTGTGTGTGTGTGTGTGTGTGTGTGTGTGTGTGTGTGTGTGTGTGTGTGTGTGTGTGTGTGTGTGTGTGTGTGTGTGTGTGTGTGTGTGTGTGTGTGTGTGTGTGTGTGTGTGTGTGTGTGTGTGTGTGTGTGTGTGTGTGTGTGTGTGTGTGTGTGTGTGTGTGTGTGTGTGTGTGTGTGTGTGTGTGTGTGTGTGTGTGTGTGTGTGTGTGTGTGTGTGTGTGTGTGTGTGTGTGTGTGTGTGTGTGTGTGTGTGTGTGTGTGTGTGTGTGTGTGTGTGTGTGTGTGTGTGTGTGTGTGTGTGTGTGTGTGTGTGTGTGTGTGTGTGTGTGTGTGTGTGTGTGTGTGTGTGTGTGTGTGTTCAACGGTTACGTAGGTCCGCCTTTCCCGGCATTTTGGAGGATTATTTTATCTAGATACAGAATGTACTCAGTAGTTTCTGGCGAGTCAGAGTTTTCGTTTGTCTTTTCTGCTGCGCATTTCGACGGTGTTTTTACGCATGTCGTCTTGGACTACGTCACTGCATAGGGAAAGATAGGCTTCCTCATGTACGGTTAGATCTGGGACTATGGGCCGCGAAGCGGGATGCAGTCGGTTGTACATGTACGTCTCGGTCGAGAAAGAGTAATTCGGCTCTTTGGAGTAACCTCGACCATTAGTCACTGGTGGCGCTTCCATCTATCGGCAAGAGTCCTAAAGTCCGTCTTGCTCCTCTTCAGTCCGTTCTCAATGCTGCTGCTAGATTAATTGCCCGTCTTCCTCGATTCTCTCATATCACCACCTTTATGGCAGAAGAACTCCACTGGCTCCCGCTTTCTGCCCGCATCCAATTTAAGGTCCTCATCCTTGTCTCTAAGGCTCAACTTGGTTTCGCTCCAAAATATTTATGTGACTCAATACATCGCCCTCACTCTGCTGCTTCTCTTCGTCCTCTTCGTTCATCTGTCCGTTTTGACCTCCTCGTTCCCCGTGTCAGGACTTCTCTGGCTCAATCTAGGTCTTTTGCCTCCATTGGCCCTGCTCTTTGGAATGAGCTTCCTCCGTTCGTTCGTTCTTCTGTTCTCTCAGGTAACGTCTCTTCCTCTTTTACCTTTCTTAAAACTTGCTTTTTCTCTCGGGGTCTCTCGCATTGGGAGCGCTTCTGATTGGCCCTCCCGATAGAAGCGCTTTATAAATATCCAAATACAATACAATACCAATACAATAAAAAGAGACGAATGCCTGTTCAACGTTCAAGTAGTCTATATGTTTTCGTGGCTAAAAGTATTCTATTGTCGGCAATTTTTGAACACTTTCTCGACCTCAGTTTATGCTCCAGAGTAAGATTAAGCATTGAGGTATACCCAGAAGCATTGGATGATGCAATGTTTATGTATTGCTTCTAACATATTACTAGCCATTAACTTTCAGATTAACTTCTAGGAGTCGAATTTGCCATCAGTAACTTCAGTGTCATTAATGACACATTCGAAAAGTGTTTGCCGTATAAGACTCTTTTTTTGTTACTTTGGGCTATCAACAGTACTGCTGAATATAGGATTCCGAATAAATGCATGACGATACATTTTCATGTTACCAACAGGTTGGATAAACCTCTAGTCGACTTTAAACATTCTTCGTCATTCATAACTTAACCTAGTTTTAACCTAGTTTTAACGCTCGAATAATGGCACAATCTAAATACATGAAGTTATCTATAGATTGTTGCTTCAAATTGAAACTGCATTCTACAATCTTGAGCCGTGATGCAGTTTCAGTAAAATACATGTAATCAAGCATTCCAAAACCAGCCAAAGAAAAAATGCATGGCAACGACTACGCCCGAATCGAATCTTGATTTTAAAAAGGAGGTCTGATATCGGTAGGTTTCTGAGCCTATCTTTTCTTCAACCGACCTCGAGCCGAAGTTAGGCTGCACAATGCAGAACTTCGCAACACGTGCTTCTGTTCCTTGTCTCTTTGAGTACATGGTTAATGATAGTTCAGTGATTCTATCAGGTCATGTAAAAGTAACATAAACTAATTGTTTATTTGAAGAAATAATAAAACCATAATAATTAAACGTGAGGAGAATGATTAGATTCCCATTTTTATTACTGAAGCTCATTATGCGACTTCTCCTGTGTCAGAACGTCGTCCTTGAAATATCATAGTTTCATTTGACTTTTTTCATCAGTAATTTCAACACTCGCAGTTAAATCAGTAAGATGGACATAAGTTCGACGCTGTTGATTGGTCCGTATAATGTCCTATTTTGATACAGACATGAATACAGAACCGACTGTTGTGACAGTGATTAGAGTAGTCATATGCCTGTATAAAATAACTTGACTAGGCCTACAGATTCGGTAAAATCTGATATGATGTGTGTATGTATACATGTATGTGCATGTGCAACTGTGCATGCATGCACAACGTTATGTATGTATAATATATGTTTGTATGTATGTAAGTATGCAACTATTCATACATGTATTTATATATGTCGGAATGTATGTATGTATGTATGTAAATATGTATGTGTGTATGCATGTATGTAAGTATGCATGCATGTAAATTATGTGTGCATGTTTGTATGTATGTAGGCCCCTACTATATGTACGTACGTATGCATTTGTGTATGTAAGTTGTTCTATTGAATCCAATTATTTGACCTTCGTGTATATTGCTCACGAGCTTTTTAGTGTGGGCCCGCATCATTGACAGTGATCTTTTTCTCGCGTAATCTTATATCAAAGCTGTTATTAATTTGAACGCTTTCTAGGTCAGCCAATAGACAATACAGACATCAACAGTGGCCTTGAAATGCAGGGTAAAACTAGATCAGGGCGAAAGTTTCCGAATTCAGACGTTGTTAGTTATCCTTACAACGATGGCCTGCTCCTTCTCAGAGCATCGTACTGTGGAATTGACTTAGCGTTCATTTACGAACTATCTTAGGTTTACCCGAAACAGACATATATCTAGAGTTCGTTAATTTGACATTCTAAATTATCATAAAAATGTGCAAGATGGTTAGTTACATGACTTTAGGATTAATTGTGTTTTGTTGGTTACATCTCGCAACTACTCGAATTAGTGGTAAGTGGATTATTCAAGTTGGCATAGACTATGCACCAATTTCACAGACAATTTTCCCTGTGCTCATTTTAGAGTTTTGAACTAACTGTAATATAGTAGAACGCTTTGGATACCGCTTCAATGTATTTGATGTAGCCTATGCAATGTACGTGGCCTGATATATGTATGTATGTATGCATGTATTCATGTTTTAGGATGATGATAATGTTGAAGATGATGACGATAATGGTGGTGGTGGTGGTGGTGGTGGTGGTGGTGGTGGTGGTGGTGGTGGTGGTGGTGGTGGTGGTGGTGGTGGTGGTGGTGGTGGTGGTGATGATGATGATGATGATGATGATGATGATGATGATGATGATGATGATGATGATGATGATGATGATGATGATGATGATGATGATGATGATGATGATGACGATAATGGTGGTGGTGATGATGAGATGTTTACTAAGTGCTGGAGTGCTTTCGTATTTTGCTCCTGTGTTCTTTTATTTCATTTATGAGTATATTTCCACAAATTTATATTTTTAATTGTTACCCTGATTTTAATTTATATTATTACTATATTACAATGTTTCAAGAAATAATAAGCCAAATTTCCAATTGTTTTTCCTCATTATACAAAATTTTTATTCTTTGAACACTATTTTATAACTAGAGTATTTGCCCGTGATATGACGGGTTGAAACAGACAATGAATGGATTGATAGGAAGAGAAAAGAAATTTTTTATTGGAATACTTGATTATAAGTGAAATTCTTAGTGAAAATTCGAGCATCATTTAGCAAATGACCTTGATGGTCAGTTTTCTTCATGAGTAGGCCTACTTTGATGTTGTCTCTTTCGTGAACGCGGCAATGCAATATAAAGCTAGCCATGTGAAAATACGGGTTTGGTCAAGAAAACTTCCCAAGTAGTCGAAGTTTTGTCCTTGCGACTATACTCGCTTTTATAATTCGGCCTCTCAGGCTCTCAGGCATGGTTAGTAGCGCCCGTGTGCCTGCATCGGGCGAAACTCGATGCAGGCCGTAGGCAGCATCAGTAGGGAGGTCTGCGAACGGCCTATCATCGGGCGTCGCCCGATGCAGGCCTGAAGCCGCATCAGTGCCATTCCATACATTCCAAAGAGTTTTTCGTACGACGGACACACAGATCTGAGAAACTATATAAGAGATGAGGCCTGTATATTGTATAAACTGCAAGCACCTTCATTACCGTCCATAGTTCAAACATTACATCAATATTTGCTGATTTGATTTTTTAATGATGTAACTGTTGATCTGATGATAAATGATTAAAAAATATGCATTTGTAATTTTAATTCTGCTAGTTGTTTATGTTACTAATATTACCTTTACATTCAGTGATACACCGGAATCATGATTTATGAGTTACATTGGTACAAAAAAACATTTACTAAAGATACTGTATGGTCTGTAAGGTAATAAGGGAGGAGGTCCATGGGGGTGACACCATGACTGACCGCACCGGATGACACCAACCCTAGTGACGCCACTGTACTGGCTGCCTGTTTACCAACGCATCCAGTTTAAGATTCTTACCTTCGTGGGAAATTATTACCAACGCATCCAGTTTAAGATTCTTACCTTCGTGGGAAATTATCTTGTCGGCTCCGCTTCGCCTAATTTGACAACTTTTTGCACTCTGATCAGCCTGATCGGGTTTCCCTTCGGGTGGCCTCCTGGTGATTTACCCGTAAATAATGTGTTTTCGTTGATGTTTCTGCACAATGCAGAAATTGGATATACTTCGTAAAATCTGACGCCACAGTAATGGCACAATAATACCAGTAGGTTCTGTTGGTGCAGAATCTGCTAACATACTACAAAACATATCAAAATGTTATACATTTAAGAATACATCGAGCTCGTGACGCTATCAAGTTGAAGGAACAGAACGGACTCTAAAAAGGCATGTGGGTAGACACATTCAGTCTATTACCAAATAATGAGGGTTCATGGACTCGATAAAGACCCGGAAGAGTGAGTTCATTTACGGGCAACCACCTTTGCCACAGGGCTGGCAACAGAAACTGCTGATCATGATAAACATGATGACGATGAAGAAAGTGATGACAACGACGGCAATGACGACAACGATGATAGCTTGCGACATGGGCGATTACAGGTCAACTGCAACCTCCATTTAACACTTTGAAACATTAAATAATAGGCCATAATTACAAATCGAAGAATTCTATTTACAGCGTTTTTCATGCCAGCTGGAGTCACCAGTGGCGGGGGCCCATGTGGGGTCTTGCCAATGGGTTCCTATCCATAGTCGACAGGTGGTATCATATTCAGAGTCAATATCCGACGATAGTGTGTAGCGATATCAAGCGGCAGCGTTCGCGGTGAACGAAACGCCACTGCAAAGCAGTAGCTCACTAGTTCCTCACTAGATGACGCTCATCTGGTTATCCATCGAGCCGTCGGGTGCACGTAGAACAGCTTTTATTCGTCTGCCAAAGAGCCAATTGGGGTTAACGTCGAGGTAACTCCGAGATACCCACATCGCTATCCTCCGCCGAAACGAAAACTACCCAGTTAAAGATGGCGGACGTGGTATGTAGATCCCAGATATTTTTCGCATTAGGAATCCAACCCCTCCTCATGCAGACATGTAGGTCAAGACGATATATAGCGGGAGAGCCATTCAGAAGCGCACGCAATGTCAGAGACTCCGAGAGAAAAAGCAGGTTTTAAGAAAGGTAAACGAGGAACAGACGTTACCTGAGAGAACAGAAGAACGAACAGACGGAGAAAGCTCATTCCAAAGAGCAGGGCCAATGGAGGTAAAAGACCTAGATTGAGCCAGAGAAGTCCTGACACGGGGAACGAGGAGGTCCAAACGGTCAGATGAACGAAGAGGACGAAGAGAAGCAGCAGCAGAGTGAGAGCGAGAAATTAAATCACATAAATATTTCGGAGCAAAACCAACTTTAGCCTTAGAGACAAGGACGAGGACCTTGAATTGGATGTAAGCAGAAAACGGGAGCCAGTGGAGTTCTTCAGCAATAAAGATGGTTATGTGAGAGAATCGAGGAAACCGGGCAATTAGTCTAGCAGTGGCATTGAGAACGCACTAAAGAGGAGCAAGACGGACCTTGGGAAGACCATTGAGGAGGGAATTGCAGTAGTCAAGTCAAGAACACACAAATGCATGAAAAATTGAGGTGAAAAAATTGGAGATGAGACAGAGCGACGGATAGCCCTCGCCTTCTCGTCACAGAACACGCAGTACTTAAGTGAAAGTAGGAAGTGCGGATGAGTTTGGAAATATGTTAGGTAAAGGTGAGAGAATCGTCAAGGGTCACTCCTATATCGCGAAAGCTGGACAAAAAAGCGGAAACGTTTGAGAGAGCAGAGCAAACATTAAGCAGGATTCGTACCAGATAGCCTACTTAGTAAGACGAATAACCGTTGTTACAGTACCAAAGACCCAGATTATTAGAATAAGGGTCTAATTCAATAGCTAGTAGTTTGGTATATATGCTAAATTAGGGCTGCCATCGTGGCGAAGTTAGAGCACATCGCCGCGTGGCCTGAGAAGAATAACCTGCGACTCAACAACAACAACAGGACGTGTGCAATGTTAGTTACCCGAAGAGAGATGTTAGAGCCTTCAGAGCCTATAAATACGTGGTAAGGGTGACGACTATGAAAATCTTGGGGGTTACATTCCAGAGCAACCTGCGCGCCACGCAGCATGTAGACGAGGTTCTCGCAAGCGTTTTCCGGCTCCATGTACGTGCTGCGCGTTCTGAGGACCCACGGTTTGCCCAACACCGCCATGCTTATGGTCACCTAGGCGAAACGTTTGTACCCAGATGCGGTGCGTCACCTGGTTTTTTCATTAAACGAATATAAATATATATAAAACCGTATTAAATAAGTTAACAAGTAAATGGCTTCAAGCATTTTCCCAACGGCTTGCGTAGTCTCACTATTCACTAATAAACGCCATTATTTTAACCCATTTAAAATAGTTTACTTTGCTGTTTATTATATGTCTGTTGCATACTATATTATTTTCCTCATGGCCCTGAATTTCCCGCATGTTCGTCACAGAACACGCAGACCATCGTCTGCATATTGAATTACTGGCTCACAGAACAACTTAGTGAAATGTCGTGCACATGTTCATTCATTCGCTTATTCATATCGGGCATTTATATAGCACCTCTTCAAGGAGATCTACTCAGAGGTGCTCCCGACTCCAGTACGGCTGAAAAGAGCAGTGTTAAGGTGAGAAAAGAACATAGAAGAGAAGGTTCTGGGAAGCAAGTGGAGCGTCAGAGGGAGGGAATTCTATGTCAAACCACCGAGAAAGCGCGATGCTGCCTGGTAGAGTGCGGGCAAAAGGAACAAAAATAGGCCTTGCTCAAATGAGCGAATGGATCGAGAGCCCCGTGAGCTGAGGATAGGGCAGCAGAGCTCGCGGGGGTAGGCCGGAGAAAGGCCCAATAAGCCGATCATGTGTGTAAACTTCAAGTATACCTTACTTATGGCGAAATCATTGTATCTGTAGGTCAGCTGCATGACAAGTACGTCGGCTGCTATGTGGACACCAGAAACAATCAGATATTGGAATCTGTTTCGAGAAACCAAAGTAACTTAACTATTGAAATTTGTATTCAGAATTGTTACAATGCAGCTAATGAAAGTGAATCGGAGATGACATTTGCAGCCCTGACTGTAAGTAATAATCAGTAATTTCTAATTCTTCTTTTCATTGAACTTCTATGGCGTCACCCTTTCAAAGCTAAGTTAACCTTTAAAATATGTCATTGCCTAAGATAGATGTGTCGCTGAGAACTATCTTGTTACAAGGCTGATTCAATTATTGCCACAAAGTGAAAATTTGCTTCTATTGTTTTATCCCAGCAGTAATAAATATACTAAAATCATGCACAATAGGCACATATTATTATATAGTCCCCCTATACATCATACAGTTAAAGAGTTACACAAAATTACAAACATATATTATATACCTACATGCATACATATAATTTATACATACAGAATTACTGATACAGCAGGGGTATCTTGAATTCGGTGAAACAACGGGGAGGGGTCATTTCTGAAGTATCACCAACCATCAGTCACAGATCTAAGTTAAATTAATCTAACTTAACCTAACTAAACCTTATTCTGTCCTATTATATCTAATCCTATCCAATCAAATCGTATCCAATTCTGTCAAATTAATTCTAAAAACCTGATCTGTGATCTGAATTGATCTCACAGCAACGAATCTGTTCTAATTAGATTTAATAAAGGTAATTATCATACTAATTGATAGTTTTAGTTGCAACTATTAGTGCTTCACGTGAATTTTGATGTATCAATTGCTAGAATGGACGAAGATGCACATGCAGAAATAACACTGGTCAACAGTTGTATGATCGAAATTGTAACGTGAAGTGTTCCGGAGCTCCGGTGCAAAATTGTGGAGGAAACGAAATAACTAAATTTTATTCGCTGTACACAGGTGAGCTTAATAAATATTATTGCAACACTGTGCATTTTTGTACTAGTAGAATCGACATGAAGGGCCTCCTCGTGTAATAACAGATGTTTGTAGATTTGACTACTGACAAGTTGTGTGGCTTAGCTGCTGGCACCTGGCGTGTTCGTGTATTACCCGGAGACTGTTTGTTAGACTGTTAATCTGTTGCAGTCCAATAACTATGTCATCTTTATATCCACAGACTATTCGAGGGCCTTCATACGGTCCGCAACACCAAACAAGTTCTCGTACGACTCCTACTTGTTAATTGGATCCTCTCATGCACGCACAGCCGTGAAGAAATATGAACATGCCAACCACTGGGCTAGATTCAACAAGCTTCGCCTTAATGCCTCTAAAACAAGGGAAATGATATGGGATACTGTGTTCGTACGTAGATTTACGTACTAAATGTACCCATTATTTATTGTATGCAAAGAAAAATTAGTGATGTAGGCCTAGTTGATTATCTCTGAAGAATGCCTGAGCTTGACGCTTGATTGATTGAATCACAGCAGTTTACAACAGTACTCTAGCTGTAGCTTCAGCGGAAAGAAGCCGCGCGTGGTTATCTAACTAATTGCTTATGTTATAAACCAGTATCCAAAGCAACTACCAATATTGGTCTTAATTATTAGACATACCAAGCATGTTGTATGTCTTTAGTGTGTCGTGTCGGTTATTTTGGTCCGAACTGTGGTCAGTTATGTCACTGCAAAAGACAACTACCATGCGATCGAAAGACTGGGATCTGTCCAGACGGATGCGACGAACAGTGGATTGGAACGAGCTGCAATATGAGTAAGTAGAAAATATTATTTGAGATTCGTTTTTAACCTTTCTATGTATGCATGTATAATTGTGTATATGTATCAAAACACACAAGGCCTTTGTGTACCTCGGTTATCCTAATTGTAATTAGAAATTCGTATCACAAAGTATCAGCCAACCAACCACCAAAACCAAGTCCTTATCAGGTCGATTCAAAGCTCAGCCTGCTGCGACAGATAGGTAACCTGTCTATGGTGAAGAAGTAGGCTAATCTGAAAAAGGTAAGAAGTTGTGAACGAAATGACATTATGAACAGAGCAAGCATACACAGTGAGAAGACATGACAGGCTCGAATTGAAGTGAAGAGACATGGAAGCTACATATCCACACGGTTAGCTCAGCGCAATGATTCCCGACCCGATTGACTTGAGACTGGAATACACAAACTCCATGAGGCACGCTGGGACAGCGTCAACAATGGAAGCACGTGCCAGCAGGATTATCTTGATAGAAATTCGCTCGGCAGCCGGAGATCAGAATATCGTCTCTCTCATATAATTGCGATATTATGTCACATGCAGAGAGCGCCTCTGACTAGTTCGCAATGTGAGAGGCGTTTTATGATTTCTCAGATACCATACCCTACCATTATATATATTTATATATTGTATATATATATATTGTATTGTATATATATATATATATATATATACGTACATGTGCTTGTTCACTTGTATGTGCTTAAGGTCTACGCTTTGGGGGGCACAGTTTTTGATGGATTAGAGCTGGCGCAAAGGAATGGGGCCCGGAATGATTGACTTGCAATCATCCAGGCGCGTTTAGACTATAGAGTGATTGAAGGTCACTGCAGAGCTGAATGTAGAATGCGCCGTATGACTCGTATACGGGCAAATGGTAGAACCAGGATCTGCAATAAACAAGTCTAAGCTGGATCTTCTCAATCGAATGCCCCTGCCTGAACCCGGACTGGATCTTCGACATTGAGCTCCAGTTCACTTTCTTCTGAAAACCACACCATCTGCAGAGCAACTATTATCTTTGGTTCAACTTTGTAAACCGATATTGTTAATGTTTTCCATTCCAGAACCGGTTTTTTAAAAGAATAATTCCATGAGAACTGAATAGTTGGGCGCTTCGATCTGCTGGTAAATATCCTTCGGTCAATGACGAATTTCAGAGCCGTGCACGGGGATGAACGATTTCGTTGATATTCATTGTTAGCAGGCCTATAGGGTCAGCGTAGGCCTACACGTCGCCTTCTATGGGAAAGAAATCAGAAGCAATATTAGTTCTTCGTCATTCATTTCGAACCGATCTAGGCGGCATTGTGTAATTGCGTATGTGGGTGGAGTAGAACCTTTCCATACGAGTGCTTATACATTATACCGTTTTAATAACATTTATAAGAGTGTAAACAATTAAATATTCAGAGACTGCGTTTTACCCAAATCAAGTCGTAGAACTGTGTTCTTTTTCTCCGACAAGATTAGCAGAAAAAAGTTTTCAATCTTTCACATGACTAAACTGACGGAAAGAATGTCATTAAATAAAAAAATTACGCGGGGAAACTTCAATTATCGTACTTTTCTGGCTTGACACCTCTCTCGGACTTAAGGCTCGTTTAAATGAGAGTAAAGGATAGAAATAGAGAATGAAGAGTGGTCAGGGCTGTAGTCGAGCGTATACGCGGGTATACAGCGTATACTTACCTCTAGAGAAATTTGAGAGCGTATACTCATGGCTGTAGACGAGGGTATACGCGGGTATACAGCGTATACTTACCTCTGGGAACGAAAATTTTTCAAAAAGAGAGGTTTTTAAAGGTTTTTAGGGCGAATGACTAAAAAAAAAAAAAAAAAAAGGTCATCAACTTTTTCAGAGACAAAATCGTAAAAAGTCTGAAAATTTTCTGAGAATTGGTGAAAAGTCAGAAATTTTTCCTAAAAAAGGTCTTCAAATTTTTTTTACGCCGCTGGTCACCGGTAGCGTATACTCACCTCAAATTTTACCACTACAGCCCTGAGAGTGGTGTAGATATCTGGAAGATATAATGATTTGAATGGCAAAGCGGGAGCTGCCATAAATACCAGAGAACAGTACGAAAGAAAAAGGTAGATTAGGATTTGTCTTGAAACGTCTATAAACATAATATTGGGAATAAAATCATCGAATGATATGATATGTTTAGTTTTCAGAGTTATAAAATATTTAACGACCTCATGTAGGCCTACGTACTGAATTAAAATGATGCATGTTTAAGACAGGAAAAGCAGCAGATTATTGTATTCTCTACAACAATATGGCCAATTTTTCTAGTTTCAAACTTGCCACAGGTAACATTCAGAAACAGTACATAGGATGTTACGGAGATGGTCAAAATGAGAAACAGGCGATGGATGTGAAAAATCCAGGTGGAAAGGCAGGTTCAAGCAACTCGAATGAATTCTGCATAAAAGTCTGTTCCACGAATGAATACACATATGCAGGAATGCAGGTGAGTCTACATAGAGTCAAGAATGCACCATTTGAGTGATCATTTAAAACCACTTCCAGAAAGTTGTCTGACACGCGTATGGAAATTGTGACCGAAGACTTATATTGCGCCACTCAAATCAGCGGCGCTCTCGACCCGCATCGTTACCAGCACCGGCGAATAGTGAGGTCTACGGAACTGAAGAGGAGAGAGGGCAAGAAGCTCTTGGCGGAGGGTCTGGAGAAGACTATTCCAGGCTGAATGAGCCACAAAGGCGAAGCTCCTGTATTGTGGCGTGTAAGAGTGCATACGAGGAACAACATAAGGCCACGGGCCGAGTATCGCAAGGAGGCCCTCGCAGGCAAGGAAGAAACTGGGGTGCTGAAATTCATTAGGTAAGATGAAACTGACTTAATGAGGCAGTTGCGCATGAGGGTGAGGTTTTGAACCGAATTCTCTGTTGGGCAGGGAGCCAGTGGAGGGAGTCACGAATAAAGGCAGAGATGTGGGAAAACTTAGGAATATCAGCAACATTAAGAATAGACTGAAGTTTGTGCATATTGGTAGCAGATTAAAAACACGAAGAGGAAAGGCCAATGTACATAGTATTGCCAAAGTCCATCCGAGTGTAGATCAAAGCGTGGACCAGTGTAGAGACAGCATGGCTGAAAGAGACCTGCGGATGGATCGGAACTGGCGTATATGATTAAAGCAAGATCGGGATACATTATAAACTTGATTAGTGAAGGAGAGGGTAGGACCGAGGAAAATCCGCAAACACGAACAGAGGGGGAGATCTGAATGAGGGGAACCTGAGATGAAGATATTCGAAATCAGTCTTGCTGAATTGGAGGCCACTATCAAGCCAGATATACTGCGTTTTGTCAGGGTTCAGCCGCAAGCGATTAGAGGAAAGCCAGGCATCCCGAGTAGGGGAGGCTGCTTCAACCATTTGGACAGCAGAGGAGGCCGGACCATGCAGAAGTGATTGGGTGTCGCCCGCATGCTTGTGAGACGAAACCCCAAGTGGCTGTAAAATCCCTCGAGGTCCGAAGTACAGAGGACGAAGAGCAGATGAGCGAGAACAGAACCTTGCGGGAAACCATAGTGGATTGTGACCCAAGGAGTGCGATGTGTTCCAAAGGCAACAGAGATGGATCTGTGAGCAAGGAAAGAACGGAACCATAAGAGATATCAAAAATGTAGATAGCCGGTTTAGGAGAATAGAGTGGTCTACAGTGTTAACGGCTGCACTTATATCGTAGAGAACTAGTAATGTGACATGAACACAATCCAGGGCTTGAAAAACATCGACTGGACGCCGAATTAATAAGGTATCAATTGAATATGATTTTCTAAATCCAGATTGAAATGGAGGCATGAGGGAATTAGATTCGAGGTAGTGGACCAGTTGAAAAGCAACACATCTTTCCAGGAGTTTAGAAAGGAAGGAGAGGTTTGAGATGGGCCTTAAGTTAGCGGGAGAATTGCTATCCAGACTATGTCGCTTGATGGATGGAAAGACAACAGCCCGCTTTTGGGGCCGTCCATAAATGACGTCACGCGATTTAGGCCGATTTTTAACCCCCCCCCCTTCGTCACACGTCGTCACAAAAGTAACACCGCTCGAAACTGACGTCACAAAGCTCTGACCCCACAAACCAAATTTCCATTTTGATAATGAAACATGTTTCAAGTTGCATTCATTGTCAACTAATAAGTATTGAATGTGACCCTGCACTCTGATGTTGTATGGAGAAAGTCACGTGTTAAACAAAGAGGCGTTAGAGAGCTGAAATTAGCATAAAATTAACTTGAAAATATTCAAATTCTAACCAATTACACAGATGTTTAGAATATCATATTAATATTCTGAACATCTGTATTATTGGTTAGACGATGATTATTTTCAAATGAAAAGTGATAACTATTGAAACTTGAAACTTTGAAGTAGAACGAAGCAAAATGGAGACAGTAGAATTATAACAATCGAATATTCATTCCACAGAATGAAAAGCTGTGGTAAAATCAATAGAATTAAATGCTTAGTAACAATGATCTGCTGCTCAAGTCTAATCTCTATTGCCGTGGCTGGGCTGGGAGCGATTCTGAGTAGGTTTCTTGAAGGTGCGCTATATTAAATTTTTGAATGAATGAATGAATGAATGAGCGAATGAATGATCACACAAAATTTATGCTTCTCCATTCTTCCATGGCAAAGCAAAATGCTCTTTCATGGAATAAATAGGGAGAGCATGGATCGGATGGTGACCATATATAAATATTTAGATAATAAAAAAATTAATATTGACCGTGACAGTATATTCTTTATTTAAATGAGCAAAAAATTAATTACGAAAATTACTCAAACATTGTGTTGTTATTGTTAAAATTATAATTGTTGTTAAGCTGTTAAATTTAATTAGGTGAACCGGATCTGACATTTCAAACCCTTTCCTCGCGTCACACATCGTCCCAAAATTTCTGACCCTTCCCTCCCTTAGGTGCATGAGGTCATTTATGGACGGCCCCTATGAGAGAGCGGAACAGAACCCTGGCCCAGAGAAGAATTACAAATTAGTTGCAAAAACGGAGCGAAGTCATCTATGAAATTCATAAGCAAAACGAAGGCAACAGTTCCAGTTCGCAAAACTGATTTCCTGAACTTTCTAGACTCTAAGATTGACCCAACATCGTTTTTACCTAAGACCTCTTCCTTTTCTGCCTGGGACCCTATTCAGTTACCTACCCTACGTCAATTAGTTCTTGATTCCTCCTCTAAGTCTTGCAGATAAACATTTGTGAACGATCAGCGAGATAAGACCGAAACCAAAGAAGTGGGAAACCAAGGATGCCAAATGAGGTCTCAAGTCATTGCAGTAAGATGACATGATCTACTATGTCAAAGCTAGCAGAAACATCAAAGAGGATCAACAGAGAGAGCAGATCTGTCAATAGCAGAATCGATGTCAGAAGGTATGAAGAGCAAGACCGTTTCATTGGAATGGTGAGCCCTGCACCTGATTGACTGCGAGGAAGGACACCGGATCGTTCAAGGTAAGGGAAAAGCCAGTGGCGCAGCAATGTGATGTGCAGGTTGTGCAATGCAAAAGGGCCCCCAGCGGTCAGAAGGGCCCTGCGGGTAGAGTCATTTTTAGCTTAAAAGTTAATCTAAATGTTGCTGTTGGTTTTGCCTGTGACTGTTGCGACACGTGAGAGATCATTTTCAAAATTGAAGCTAACTAAAAACTATCTACAAAGTACAATGTCAGAAGAGCGACTTGGCAATGTTGTCAATAGAAAATGAACATGCCAGAAAGCTTGACACTTCAAAAGTGGTAGATCTTTTGCGCAACGAACTTTTTAACTTTTCTGAATTTTCGGATTCTTCTTTTTAGACTACCGTAGATTAAACACTTGTCTAATTTGCTAAATTGTTTCGTTATTTTCATCAATCAATTCAAATTTTTCAAAATTTGACAGAATTTAAGTGTGGATAATTCATATTTTAGCAGTCATGGGAGACGGAACAATGTTTTTAGATTAATTACTTCTAGTTCAATTTTTAGGCTAAAAATAGTTTTATAAAAATAAATTGGAGAAAAACATTTAAATGTAATTATTTAATTATTATTTAATTTGGTGCGATTTATGATATATTTTGCACAGCACTGCACTATTATACTAGAGTTTATATTGATAGTGGAGAATATTATGCCAATTCACTATTAATACTGAATTGGTATAATATTCTACACAATGTGCCGTCCATCGCTAAACTACCTAAACTTCCTTTCAATACTAATTTTAAGATCTACTCTGATTTCAGAACTTTTAATGCATAATCCATTAATTGACACATAAATACCTATGTGCCATTTGGTCCACAACCAAAAGATGAGGTCATTGGGTAGAGAGCTGTCTGAAAAGAATCGGCACTGATGCTGATATCGCAAAGATAACAGAAACTAAAGAAAAAGTGCCTCACAGAACTAGTCCTTTAGAGTAAGGCTAGTTGTACGCAATGATCTAACTTCACAAAACAGTATTTCATATAGGAATATTAATGTTTCATTAACTAGTTGTGATCTGTTATAGTACTCTTACGACTGTATTTGTGGAGAAAAGTACAACAGATATGGAAATAAGACATTCAGTGGCGAACAGGCCATGTGCGGTTATGGCTGTCCGGCAAATAGAGGCCAACAATGTGGAGGCACCTTTGCTAACACGGTTTTTTATGGTGAGTGATGAGAATTATAGTATTCTTTAATCCCCTTCATCGGGTGGAACAAGGTAGACGTTTAACCCTTTAACTCTGATATCCTTGCTGCTTTCTTCTGTTCTCTTCCGGTTCAAATAACATTTGCAATCTCCGCATAGCTGCGTGTTCGCCCTATTTAACATGCAAGACGCATATTTCATATATAGCTAAGTTGCGGCTTGAACAGCAAAACTATGTAAAACTATTGCTGGGATTTCACAAAGACGTTGTGCAGCCATCTAGAAAGATTCCTGCGCTGACGGCTAACTATTTATCAGATCCAGTTTAGAAGACCATGTCCACAAAGCTAGAGGTGTATAGGCCTACGTTAATCCGCCTACCTCGATTTTTGCTTACCAACCTTTCTTCTTGCTGCATGCGGCGCACTTTGAAAGAGATCTCGTGCCTGTTAAATACGAATTCGTCCCCACAATTGTTCTTGCTGAGAAATTTCTCAACTTCAGTTCCAAACAAATCTGCAATCAGGGTAACTCTTAGCCAAAGTATTTTCTTTGAGGGCCTTTGCATCCTTTGGTTCCTTCCACCGGTGAACGGCTTCTTCACCATTGCAAGTTGTCCAAAGTTGATAGCCCCACTAGCTCGTCTTTCAACAAGCCATAAAGTTTGTGGACTTGAAATAAGCTGCGCTTGTAACGGTATGCTTTTATGGTTAGGGTCCGTTTATTCATTTTATTATCAACGTTCATTTCTCTTCAAAACATAGCTTTTGTTCTTCTTAAGTCCATATTTTGGTCTACTTCTGCTCAAGAGACAACCCTGAGGAATTTCGTCACCAAATATTATTATCTTCTTATTACTTCTATGTTTTATATTTTGTCTATACTTGTACACCAATTTGCGGTTCGCTTTTGGTTTTCAACAAAAAAAAAAAAAAAAAAAAATAATAATAATAATAATAATAATAATAATAATAATAATAATAATAATAATAATTATGGCACCTGATATCTTTAAACTTTCTCTTCTCTAGTCTGTTTTTGAAGACATACGGCTTGGGACGAATTCAAAAACGCTCGAGTCTTTAAGTGGATTTTTTGCGTTTATGACTCAGCAAGTTTTAAACATGCGAACGTGGTTGAAAATATAAGATATATTCTATTTTAAGTCAAATTCTTTGTAGGTATGTATGTAACCTAAGATATGTATGTAATGCACGTAATGTATGTATTGTATGTAACGTATGTAATTTAATTTAATGTATGTTTAAGTGCATGAGATGACTAATGTATTCATCTAAGATAAGAGTAACACTTACAGCCCAGCATTTCAGTTTGTCCCAGGGGCTTCTATGGACAAAACTGCGTTTACCGATGTCATTGTTCAGACGGGGGCCCATGTCGATTCAATGGTTCTTGTTTGACATCAACGCTCAGCTCCTGTAAACCAGGATGGACAGGGTCTGCATGCAATATTAGAGGTATTTTGTTTGAGTATCGATCACTACACAGTCAAAAAATATATTGAACACGTTACAGCCAATGCATTAAAATGATGGAAAACGCGTTTCAAAAGCTAAAAGAACTAAAACAATTTGTGACACTGTTGGTTTGGGATCTCATTATCATCGACCTCTCCAGTAGGTACCTTTATATGTGAACAGAAATAGTGTGGTATTTTTAACAGGCTAAACTAAACTTAGAATACGCCATATAAATGTCAGTGGCATTTTACGTGCACAGTTAAGCTCGTCGCTAAGTTTCTGATACTCATCAACGACTACAAGTGGGAAGTCCCTGTAAACAATAGCTGTCAGACCTAGATTATAACGGTGAGGTGTCGATCTAGTCCGCTAAGGTGTTGACATTGTAGCCGAAAGAAATTTATATAGAAGAAATGATCAAACATTACCTTTCGGTATGTTTTCTAATTACTAAGTTCCCCTACACTACTGGTGGATTAGTTTCTAATGCAGCGTTGTAAAGAAAATGAATTCAAAATATTTTTCACCAAATTAAGTAGACTCGATCCCAAAATGGCTTGCTTGAAACAACCAAGGTCATTACAATTTCTCAGTTCGCAGATCACTCTTAAACAGTATAAGCAGAATTCACTTGCTTTGAAATATTCAGAATTCCAAAATAATGACATCCATTTTTAAAAATTATTCTCATTTTCCCAAAAAATCGTCTCCATGGCTGGATCATGATTCTAGTCTGAGCCGTCGGCACTATCCTTGAAATTTGGTTTCCTAACTCTCGATTTTGCATGTCCACACGCTTCAGGAGAAATGAAATGTGGTGTTATATTTTACTTTTCATAATTCACTCATAAACTTTGCAGAACTAGCTTTTTCTATCGTTTTAATTAATAAACTCAAGTAAACATTTTTCCAATTCACACGGAAGTCACGTACGATGCAATTTACCCTTGTCATAAATAGTACATAATTATGTTCTAAATTAAGTATACAGTGATAAACGAATGTAATGTATATAATATTATAGCCTAAGACACCAAACATTGAACATTGAACATTACGCTTCTTCAAATGTCGGATCAATGCAACTTCTTTACATAGGTAACACACAGGCCTACATAAAATCTTTGTCCATCATACTGGCGTCAATAAATATCATAATATACCACATTTAACATAATACTTGGTCAACTTTTTTTTATTTCAGCTGATGCTTTTTCTTGACACAGACAGCAGTTAACAGTTGTTTTACTATTTTAGTTATCATTATTTATCTCTTGGGCTGATTTTGAAATGTTAGATTAACGTCATTATTTTCTAAAAAGCAGTAGGCTCTAATGCTGTCTGCTCTGAAATATATATGAGAAGTATTATCACAGTATAAATAATTATTTATACTGTGGTATTATGCAACTCATAATATGCCAACGTACCATGCTACATTATTTCATGCGACATGTGCAGAATCTCATAGCCTTGTTTTTATAGATTGTAGAATCAACAATGGTGATTGCGAATCTGACGAAATGTGCGAAACCGTTGACTTAGGATTTGCAAACTTGTCAATGTGTCGATGCAAAGACGGATATTACAGAGACAAAAATACATGCAGGCCAAGTGAGATGATTTCCAAATGAGGATCATAGAATATATTCAATTATTGAATCGGTATGCTGATTTGTTTAAAAGCGATAAGCTATACATACAAAAGTCATGTTCCTATCAGATTACAAACAGATTTCTCATTTAGGAGGCATATATTAAAGTGCTATCTCATTCTTTCCACTATTGTAAAAGAAAATATCTTGTTCAGAAATACAACTTATTCCCAGCTTATTTTCTCAATGCGCCTACACCTAGATGACAACAAGGCATGCGCGTAAGAATTTTTCCTTATTAATTGTAGTTTAATATGCGTTATGAGTTGTTACTGAGAGCTGCATAAAATACTAATAATTCCGAGGATGATGTTTAGTTGCGAATGCACAGAACTGTGACACATAGAAAATCTCCTCACATAGAACCATAGCATATGACATCAAAGCCAAACTTTCGATCTCCGCATTATTAACCTAACTAATTCTGGAGGCTTAGTAATACATAATTTGTGTCATTGATCTTAGCTTATCTTCGCTACGTTGGCTGCTACAAGGGACGCACGACCCAATATGTTGCTGTAGAAATACCAACAAGCGACATTTTGACAATCGAATTCTGCATACAGAATTGCAAACAACTGAATAAAACATACGCAATAATTCAGGTATTTCTTCATTACTGTCTCTATCGCCACACCCTCATCTGATTACAGTAGATCTACAAACCTTTAAACAGTTACATTTAAAGGGTATAAACACACTACAGTTTCCGAAATATTTTGACTTTCTAAATTAAAATGTTGCACTCCGACAACATACTTATTTCGTAAGCCTTAAAACTTTGGGTGCTATTGATTTTAAGGGTGGAGTAACATGTCGCTGTGGAGATGACTATGGCCAGATTTCGCCAGATGCTGAATGCCAAGTTCCTTGCGCTGGAAACAAACTGCAATACTGTGGAGGAAATAATACGGTGGACGGAGAGCCTATCTACGTCGTTTATACAGGTGGACGAATACAAGTTTGCATCCAACACACAAACAAAGCCTGCGGTGAATTACAGTAGTGGCCTTGTTACAGACGTTCATGGTCTTTAGCCAAGTTAATGTCGCCACTTAAGCAGCATTTTAATCTTGCGTTATAATATGCTTTAACTGTAGACTCAAAAGCATATTTCTGCACAATAGGTTTATGACCATGGATCCAGTTATGCAAAATAATAGCTTTAAATAATTTTGATGCTGCTGATTTCAAGGGCGGAGTAACAATGTTTATTGTATTTTATTTAAACATTTATAAAGCGCCTCTAGTAGGGTGAACCGTTCAGAGGCGCTCCCAGTGCGCAAGGCCGAGAGAAAAGAAATAAGCCTTGAGGAAAGCAATAGAAGACAAGGGGTTACATATTAAAAGTTGAGAGCGAGTAGAAGGAGACAGTGTATTCCAGAGAGAGGGACCAATTGAGGCAAAAGATCGGGACTTCGCCATAGCTGTTCTAGAACGAGGAACGCGAAGATCCAATCTTTCGAGGGGCGAAGTGGACGATGCGAGGAGACAGAAAGAGGTCGGTGAATTACATCAATTAAATATTTCTGGGCGAGACTCCGCTGTGTCTTGGACACCAGAATGAGGATTTTGAACTTAGTACGTGCAGAGAGAGGAAGCCAGTGCAGTTGCTCAAACATGAAGGATGAAATGCGTGAGTAGCGTGGCAGACGTGCCATTAATCTCCCAGCTGCATTTAGGACTGGCTGCAGAGGCATGAGACGGACCTTAGGAAGACTGATTAGAAGCGAATTGCAGTAGTCAATTCGGGAGCAAATGAAAGCATGGACCAGCGTTGTGAAAACAGAGGATGAGACAGATCGTCGAACAGCCCTGAGACGCCTTAAATGGAAGTTGGAAACAGGTGTGAGGTTAGAGATGTGATCTTTGAAGGAGAGAGAGCTATCAAGCGTAACGCCCAGGTCACGCACACTTGATGAAAAGGAGTAGTGTGGAAAAGATTTCCGAGAGGAGGGCAAAAGCAATCTTTGTAGCAACTGATGAAGGGAGCCAAACCAAATGAACTGGGTTTTGGAGGCATTAAGACAGAGACGATTTGAGGACATCCAGGAATGGAGAGACTTAGATAGAGACTCAATACGCTCAACTAAGTGTAACTGGGATGAAGGAGACCCATGGCCAAGTGCTTGCACGCCATCTGCAAAGAGATGATCAGCAGCTCCCGAGAGTGGGAAAAGAGCCGTTTAGAGAATAAAGAGTAAAGGACCAAGTACAGAGCCTTGAGGAACGCCCAGCTTAATGTGGATCCATTTTGTTCTAGAGTCGCCCGATATAATCATTTGGGTTCGTTCAGAGAGATATGATCGAAACCAGCACAAAGGGAGGCCCTGCAAGCCATATGAAGTTTCAAGACGCTGAAGGAGAATATTATATCCACTGGCATAAACTTGTCCAAAATATTGGGGGGGGCATGGGGTCTGGACCAGAGGAGCAAAAAAACAAGTTTTTTCAAGATGAAAAGTTGCTTTTTTAAAACAAGTTTTTTTGTTATTTGTTTTGTTTTTTGTTTTGTTTTTATGATTCTTGTTGTTTTGGTTGTTCTTAAGATTTTCGGATTTCGAATCATAAAAATCATGAAAAATGGCATGAACAAGAGCTCCAACTCAGTTTAATTCAGTTGCGATTTCCGAAAATTAAAAATTATTAAATCAATGTTATTAAAATAACTTCTTCGAAAATGAGAAAGTTATTTTAAAAAACAAATTTTGTGGTTTTCTTTTTTTTTTAAAAACCAATATCCGAAAAAAAAACTTTCTTCACCTCAGCAGATGCTTACGGTGTTACGCTAATGCGTGTGAAATGGTTGCGGTTGCTTACATGCAAATTTGTTTCATATTGAAGATATTGAAGATAAAAATAAATCTTTGTTTTCATTATGAATTTAGTATTTCAGTTCTTTGTCTCTGTTTTTCTGTTTCGGAAGAAATTTGTCTATATTGAATCATAATATTTTAATATTTTAAGAAATTCTTCTCTCGATTTGGGGGGGCATTGCCCCGGCTCCTCAATTATTGGGGGGCACGTGCCCCGGCTGACCCCCCAGAGTCTACGCCTATGATTATATCTACCATATCAAAGGCTGCAGAAACATCGAAGAGAGCCAAGAGGGTAAGTTCAGCACTGTCAGAGTTGATTTAAGAGAGGAGAGAGAGGAGAGCAGTCTCAGTAGAGTGATGAGCCCTAAAGCCTGACTGATCAGCAGGAAGAAGTCCAGATTGCTCAAGATAAGGGAGGAACTGAAGAGAGACAAGACGTTCAAGAGTCTTGGATAGGAAAGATAAATTTGGAGATAGGACGATAATTATTGACGATAATTATGTGGAGATGATTATGACCATATTTCACATTTTAAAGCCGTATTTAAGCCTCGTTTGTGTCTTGGCAAAAAATGTAAATTTGGACCACCCTAGTAGTCAAAAAATAGTGGATGGAACGCCAAGTTAGAATTATTGTTGATACGATAACACAATTATTGGCAAATGTTTGTCTGTCACTTACTGGGCGCTGATTAAGAGGGGCTTAGGAGTAGGACTACTTCTATTGCTAATTTACAATTTACGTGAAATGACGTATGGCAGATATAGCAAATATGTGTGCCAATTTATCTTATGAGTAGGCTATACCCTCCTGTCAAAATTCGATTGCTCTGGTACAAAGTCTACACGTACTTTCATTAGTAATGAAGCTACTCTAGATAAGTAGGTTTAATGTAGTATATATACATGTAATTGACAGCAATATTATTAAACTGAACCGCAAGCTACAGGCGAACATTTTTAAATAGCGATTAGAAGGGATCAGATTCTTTTCAGGATAGAAGGCCATAAAGACTAAACTAGCAATATTACGACGGTGCTTGCAATAGTGGCATCTAGTTAAAACGACTTGAAATGCACTGGTTTTCAGGTTTCGCTTAAAACTGAGCTCAATGTGTTTTTACAGCTAAAATAGGGTTAACTCTATCGAAAACATATATTATGGTACGGTGAATAACTTGATTGAAGCCCTTTTCACTAGAATCCAGTTTTTGATTGAACAGCAAAATGGCTTTTACGGCAGTACATTGGGTGCTATAGCGACTCCAAAATCCCAGTAATGGAAAAGAAATTCTCTTGGTCAAATGGACAAAACAACACAATAGAATCCTGCATAAGACATTGTGCCTCCTATTACTACACGTACGCTGGCCTGCAGGTAACTTCAATATTTAGTAGGCCTATTTATGTTCATTTTTACGGAGAAGCATAATATTTCAATGCATATTCGATCTTATTTAGTTTACTCTATTTGCAAGAGTTATTGTAAGTTTAACTTTTTTAAATAGTTTAGTGCCCATCACTGAACGAGAACAGTCCGAGAAGCCGACACAGGCCGGAAGAGGTCTTGCAAGTAAGATGATGTCCTTTGTTAAAGATCTTCGAGCCGGTTAGCAGAAGAAAGCTCCCTCTGTTACATAATGATCATTTAGGAAGTCGTTGATATTGACTTATACACGTCGTGTTCCAATTTTGCTGATAGGGAAAATGGATAAATTTATCCTTAAACGAAAACGAGTAGACGACATTATAGACGATAAAATTGCCGTTGCGGAAGTAAGCACGTCAGAGTTTCATAATCTTGCAGTTTAAGTGCAACGACCTGAGATTGAAAGCCATTTACTTGTTCCATTATTAACTCCGGAGAGTAAATTTTCCTGCTTTGACTCAAGTTTCATTCCATCTGGAGAGTTTAAAGAAAAGCATAAATATTTTGGGTTAAACATGGCTTGAAGTGTCTTCCTATATGGCTGCCGCGTTGTCATGACAACTGGATATAAATGATTAATAATATTATTGTTAAATTTAAAGCGTTTCTTAGTTGCAAAAGAGCGCGACAAAAATGATGTAAGCCCCTATTAAACTAATACTGCAATTACATGTAAAAGGATGGCTTGTTTTTATTGACACAAAAAATGAGAATACTGGCAGAGTAATAGGGCCTATGACCAAAATGGTCTTCATGCAAAAGGCGAAAGGGGAGAAGAAATGTATACCCCCAAACTATTTAGGCTAAAGTTACGCCCCTGGACTGTTCTACCTGTAAAAGAGGAGCCTATTCTCGCCCGGGTAGTATCGAGGTTCAGATTAATGTATCCCGACTGCAGCCTGAATATCTAGAAACCAGCAAAGCAATGACGAAGAGTCTGAAGCTGTGTTGCTCACAAATCAGCTTAAGGCTGTACGTCTAATTGACCTGCCGTTGTCGAATGTCTTGACTCCGCGATCTCCTGGTCTGACAGTTACTTGGAGGCCGCCGAATCTTCCGTCTTCGAGGTACCACTGGACGGTGAGGCAACCGTGTGCCATCGGCAGCAGATCACATCGCCTGTCTGTTCCTTCTTCATCTTCCATGGCCGCAATCCTGCAGCTCTGAACATAGTCAGCTATTATTGAATACTAGCTGGTTTACCCGGCGTTGCCCGAGGTTATAAGTTTCAATCCCTGTAGCACCACCACCACCACCACCACCACCACGCCCGATTTAGTTGAGTGAAAGTTTCAATCCCTCTAGCGAATCCGTACCTGTAGCACCACAACCACCACCACCACCACCACCACAGGAAAAGTTAATGTGAAGTGAAATCCCTACGGCGCACCTTTAGAAATGCATGCCGATGAAACAGAATTAGCGATGAAACACAGAGAATCTTCTCGGGTGGCGCCATCTGGGGAATGAAAATAGGTCGATTGGAATTTGTTTGGTGGGGGTTGGGAAAGAGGTTTTCGCCCGTTTTCACCATGGAAGCGGTGAAAACGGGGGACGCGAAGCCTCACACTGGGTGTGTAATGCCCACCCCGAGACAGTAGTGAAGGTTTCGAGTGAACAGGTCGAAAACTGTAGAAATGCATTCCGGTCAAAGATCGCGGTGCTACAGACAGATTCTTTCCTTTATATATAATTATATAGATGGGAATCAGTTGTTTGGGCTCTACATTTTAGAATACAGCACTTGTGACTCTTTTAATTATTTAAGCACTGGATGGAATTTTCGTTGATAGTGAACTTTAACATCCACTACATTAGCGTAGATTAGCGTGATTAGTTGTACTTATGATGAACACTATGCTGATTACAATTACAGTTTTTAGTAATAAATAATTTAAATTGATCATTGTAGTACCGTTACGATTGCTTCTGTGGAAATTCCTACGATAGATACGGTCCATTACCTGAATCCCGATGCAATATGAGTTGTTCTGGTGATATAAGTCAAGTCTGTGGTGGAAACTATGCAAACAGTGTGTACAGAGGTAAGTTCATACCAGTGCGAGTTGTCTGTGATTTGTTTTCTCTTCATGTTGACTCACATTTGCACTCAAACATTAACCAACTGTTCTTTTTTTAGGTAGAATGGGATCAAGTGACGTTTCCTTATCATTAATTACTTCGTTTTAGGTACCGTAGCGTATGTATTGAAACTTCAAAACAACACAGTTATGATGGGAATTTCTCATATATGAGCCCATGATATTTGTGGACAATAAAGCTCAAGCTACAATGAATCCCTTATTCGTTTCGCCTCTGCAACTTCCTTCAAGATTAAATCCGGCGATCGTCACACACCAAACTCCAATTTTTAACCTTCCTAGGATTTAGGAGAGAAAACTTTTACTCCTTCTTAAACCTTAGTTAGACAGTAATTAGAAACACGCAATTAGACATAATACGGCAGGGTATTTGCATTCATATTCTATACCTTCAGTGACCTAAAGTATACAGCGTAATGCTATTAGTCAGGAAAACCAAAGGCTCGTAACTGCTGTTAAAATGAGTCCTTCTGAAGCCGTTCTCTGTAAATGGTTTAAAGTTCAGAAAAAGTCTCAGGTTCTTTCGTTCGTATTTGACTGATGTTCGTATAAATGAAGTTTCTGCCGAAAACAGACAATAAGGAATATTCAGTCGACGTAGGCGCGCAAACTATATCGACAAACTACGCATGACTTTGTGCAGGACCTGAGATAGCTGTTCATACTTACTAACACCAGTGCCGGCCTTAGGGGCGTGCGAACCGTGCAGTCGCACGGAGCCCGCAACTGAAGGGGGCCCGAAAATGTCACAAAAAATTAACATGAGCAAGACACGGTACCTTGATAATAAAATTGTGGTTTCGATTGAATCTTCTCTTTTGTCAATGATAATTATAAAAGTCAACTTCCTCTAAATCCCAGAATCCTCGTGTATAGTTATATTTGACTTGTTGCACTTCTTAACAATCTAGGCCTACTAAAACAAAATGATTAGCATGAAAAACAATATGACTTGTATCATGGGGCCCGTACAGTATACTCTGCACGGGGCCCGAAATATGCTAAGGTCGGTACTGCCAACACGTCCGAGTAAGGCACAAGCGCTGCAATGTACAGGGAGGGCCAAAAAAAGTAACCCCCTAGACGTTTTTGCTAATATTTCGGCCAATTGTAGGAAATTTTTAATCAAGTTTTACTGGCTGAAAGGTAATTCATACCTACGTATAACTGCCAACTGTCAACAAGATATCTCAAATAGAACCAAAGTTATACCACTTTACTGAGTCCACCCACTGTTTCTTGATGATCCAAAAACATGTTACGCAACAAAAAAGTAACAAACACGATTTTATTGTCATATCTGAAATTATTGGTAATATTGCGGCCAAAAGTAAGAATTTTTAAATCATTAAATATAATTATTATTATCAGTATTAGTATTTAGGAAAGATACGGGGCACCAGCGTAGCTGCACTTCACTGTGGCGCCATTTAGCAAGAAGACAATCAATTTGGTAAATAAAAAAAATTTCAGATTAATAATTTAAAAAGAATCAAAAAGTGCAAGGTGTTAGTGACAGACAAAATGCATTTTGTTGATGAAAAGGCGAATGTGAATGCTGCGTGTTACTTTTCTCGCCTGCTTCCAGAATTAATTTCAGATTTCAAGAATCTGCTACCAGCAGGATTCATCTTTCAGTAAGAAGGCGCACCAGCGCATACTGCTCGTCTCACGGAAGAATGTCTCAATGTCAATTGCCCTGGTATCATTGAGAAGGACCAATGGCCCCCAATCTCTTTGGATTTGAACCCACTGGATTACGTGTGGGGAGCTATGCTGGAGAAATACCACAATCTGCGACCAAAGTCAAAAACGATAAGAGACTTGAAGGTCGCATTGGCGTTGATATGGGAAGATTTACTTCTGGAACCTATCAACAAGGCCATCAAAAACTTTACAAAGAGACTCGTAACATGTGTGGGTTCAATGGACACATTGAACACAATTTGTGAAGCAATAACAACTCTGTTTGATACCAATTATTTCAGATATGACAATAAAATCGTTTTAGTTACTTTTTGTTGCGTAACATGTTTTTGGATCATCAAAATACAGTGGGTAGGACTCAGTAAAAGTGGTATAACTTTGGTTCTATTCGAGATATTTTGTTGAAATTTGGCTGTTATACGTAAATATGAATTACCTTTCAGCCAGTGAAACTTGATTTAAAAATTCCTACAATTGGCCGAAATATAAGCAAAAATGTCTAGGGGTTACTTTTTTTGGCCCACCCTGTAGACTTATTAGTACAAACAGATGTATTGCCTACATGAAATTTCAAGTCAAAAATAATATACGATGTCTTATTGCCATTTTCTGTGTTATCCAGTGAACGACATATTGTGGTGCTCAAATGATACAGACTGCAAACCGAATGCGACTTGTAACGTTGTTGACTCACACAATGTGAATCTTTCCCGATGTCGATGCAAAGAAGGTTTCCATATAATGAATACATGGGAATATTGCATAGGTAAACTATTATTAACGGGTTCGTTATATTCTAGTGGTTATCGTGGTGGACAGTCAATCGAACGGTCGGATGGCAAGAAGTCGTTCCGACAACTGGGCTCCACTTGAATTTCCTAGCCAAATAATCTATAGACCTAATGACATAATATTTCATTGACCGCACACAATCAGTCGGAAGATCAGACGGCGAGGGAGAAAGCTTGTTTCTCGCCATCATAACTCTAGGTTAAAAAGTGAAGTTTTTATACACTTCATTCGCGTGACCGCCTCTCGCATAGTTGGTAATTTTACTTTATTAATAACTCCTCATGACTCTGGTAAGTGATAACAAAATTTTTATTACATCAATCGCTCAGACCATCGTGGATTCGATACTGGAGCAGGAATTGTGTGAAACGATGGTCTATCGGTATCGCGTTTGGCCAATGTCTAATGACTGCGGGTACGAGCCTGCTTAGCGTAATCAAGTAGCAACCTTTAAGAAATTGTTCGCACAAACCTATTTATGTCAGCAGAATTAGGCCCCAGCAGAAGCTAGAGAGTAAACGAAAATCATTCAATGCAGTAACTTTTTAATTATTAGAAAAACGCCTAGCATGACATGACATTAAAAAAATTTAATGTAACTAAGCCTGAATTCCAGTTCTGCAAAGTTTATGTTAAGCTGCTTTGAATTACATAGATTAATGTTATGATATACTACAGATGTTGACGAATGTAAATCGGGAACTTCAACGTGTATTCCAACATCGGAAATTTGCGTTAACAATATCGGCAGTTACAGGTGTGAATGCAAGGATGGCTTTGTGAATATATCTGGAAAGTGCGAAGGTAACTTGAATTGTGTACCTTCATGTTCTTGTTGATTACGAAGCTGTGGCTAATCTTAAAGGTCACCCCTTTATCTAAAGCGACGCTTGCACATTGTGGACCTACTGACCACCACCCAGTTGTGCTATTTTTAAAATGTCGTAAAAAGTTAGCTTGCACCTTTATTATAAATCCGTTTTCATCAACGCTTAGCTTAGAATGGATAATTCATATGAAAATAAACAACAACGTAAAATTTTCCACTGCAAGACTTTTAAAATAAAATGTAGGGCCTATCCTGCAGTGTCAAATATTTCTGACATAGCTGAATGTAGAAACGATATCCTCGTGTGATATTGTAAAAGGACTTTGTAAGAACACAATTGGCAGCTACTTATGTCATTTAAAACAGTTATTTAAAGTATACCACAAACATAATACTCGAACAAGCCCTGTGGAGATCCGATAATTTGTATGTTTTGGATGTTGATCCAATGAGCAAAGGACTAGACATAGAAATGGGAACCAAGAAACGTCACTAGTAAGCGAACGACAATATCTTTTAATGCCGTTTAGTAAATAGTGATGGTAAATTAGTTGATTAGAAACTGACTACATCTTCTTCAATTGGCTCATTCAAGAGACTGTGAAAGCTAGGCTATACTTGAATTCTAATCTAGACTGGATGGGTGCAGATGGCACCAATTTTCACGCGCCATTTAATTGATTTCCTAAGACGACTCTTGTTAGAAGTGGCTACTTCTTTTCTCTTCTGAGCCGTTGGAGAATATTAGTTAAATTGATTATTATGCTTTGTTAAGATTTAGTTAGTAACTGTTCAAATATATCTGCTATCCGTCCACTTCTTTTAATTTGGTTGCATAGTTGATTAGAAACTGACTACATCTTCTTCAATTGGCTCATTCAAGAGACTGTGAAAGCTAGGCTATACTTGAATTCTAATCTAGACTGGATGGGTGCAGATGGCACCAATTTTCACGCGCCATTTAATTGATTTCCTAAGACGACTCTTGTTAGAAGTGGCTACTTCTTTTCTCTTCTGAGCCGTTGGAGAATATTAGTTAAATTGATTATTATGCTTTGTTAAGATTTAGTTAGTAACTGTTCAAATATATCTGCTATCCGTCCACTTCTTTTAATTTGGTTGCATAGGGTTCCCTACTACCACAACTTGTTCCTTTTGGGCTCCCGTTTAGAAACTTAAGCAGAAAATTGTTGTGACAAACTGTTTTGTATTTTTGTTATAAACTGTTTGATGTTTCCTTGTGAACGGATTTTTGATTTGATTTGATTTAATGTATTAATATATTGTATTGTATTGTATTGTACATGGGCATTTATATAATCAGCGGTAAACAAATGACTCTGGTATTTGTTCGTTACTGGTTCGAAGCTGATGAGTGGGAAATGAGCGCATCCCATGCTATCCACTATAAAAAAATAAGGGGACCTTCACTGTTAATTATTGGAGCATAATTGTAGATTAGAAAATTTTTTTTGTTTACGTATTGTTTTTTTCGATGTATTGCACTTTTAAGCCACCAGTAAGCCTTAGTCCGGTAGAGTGTACTATCGGAAGTTTATAATTATTTTAATACGGTCGATTTCATAGAACCGCCATTGTAATGAACAACGCCAGCGAAATCGTTGTGAAAAAGTCATAATCCGTTTTAGTTTATTTTGCCAGAAACAGGATTAGGTAGATCCTTATATACAGAAACGAAGGCCAAGACATGAAAATTCTGCCATAGTGACCTGCGTGGCCTGTCTTCCGGTCTCTAACGCCTTATAGAACTGGACTGGTTCATTCCAATGGATACTGATTTCGGAATGCGGTATTGTACAGAAGTGACTTTCTAAAAGAACAAATGCGCTAGATATGTTTTCAGATTAGATTAGATTAAATGGAAATGAATTTAATTGGAATTAACTGAAATGGATTACATTATTCACATAGATGAGAACCGTGTAGGTTAGGCGACTATTTGACTGGATGGCTTTGAGAAAACCGACGCAAGTTGCAACTTGAAGCACGAGCTGTAGATAAGTAGGCCTAACCCAATAATTTCAAAGAGCCATTGCTTATTCTGAGATAAAATCCTACATCTTGGTGACAGAAACAAGTGTGTGAACAATTGTTGGTAAGCATTTTAATTGTATAAATTTATTATTTTGATATGCTGCACATGTTGGCGAGTGTAAATCGGGTAAATCAACGTGTAATCAAACATCAGAAAGTTGCGTTAACAATATTGGCAGCTACAAATGTGACTGCAGGCATGGGTTCATGAATAAATCTGTAATATGTGAAGGTAAGTAAACGCGATCAAGGGTTGCCAGATTGAATGACAATTGTTTGATGCAAAAATTATTTATGCACTTCCGCAGTTCTTGTGTTCCATGTTGATTAGGCATACGAAACTATTCTTAAACTCGAAGTTCAAAATCATCTCCCTTAGACAAAAGTGATGCCTGCATATTTTAGGCCAGTGACCAGCACCCAATTACAATATTCTTCTCAAAAACGTACAGGTTCATATGGTGACAAACAGAGTCAAACCTGTCATTATTTGTTCCAAAAATAATAAGCTTAGATTTCAAAATTTGTAGATATAGAAGAATGTAGAAGCGATAGGCCTAACCTCGTGTGTGATATTCAAACAGAACTTTGCAAAAACACATAAGGCAGCTACACATGCCAGGATATGAAAATACCACAATTGGCAACTGCACATGAATGTTTCATTTTTTCACTGGTTTATATGTATGGACATGGTTCAAGATAAGTGTGACAGTAATCGCTTCTGGCATTCACGATGATCGCGTACGGTAGCTAAGTATTTCGGGGCAAACTTCTATTGGTTCATTTGCACAATCTTGCAAAATCTTCATCTCCGCTTCATATCCATGAAAGGGCACTTTTAATCGCATGGATTATTTCTCTGCCTTCTAAAGCAGATATTTCAGACATACAACAGACATAAACTAACTATATAGAGATTCGTAGACACTTGTAAATTCGGAAGTTGCTGCAAATGCATTAATAGCTCCTTAGGATTGGGATGGGGGGTCCGTAGAGTAATGGATAACACACTGGCGTGAAGAGCTGAAGGTACCAATATCGAAACCCGTGAACCTCCGTAAGGTTGTTTCAGCCTTCCACTCGCTAGATGGCGGTGGTTAAAAGAATAGTAGGCCATCATGGCGCCGAGTAGCTGCCGCTTAAATACAGTTATATTCGACTCCTGTAAAACTATTATCATGTGCTTCTACTTACATGTATGTCAGGCGCCCTGCGTGGCTGCCGTTTCTACTATATGTATGTTTACTGTACAGCGCAGTGCGTTTGCAGGCGCTTAATTAAAGAATATATTATTATTATTATTATTATTATTATTATTATTATTATTATTATTATTATTATTATTATTATTAATTATTTTACTAGGAATGGAAATTGCCGCCAAGAAAAGTCAGCGATAAGTGAATGACAACATTTATTAATTCCTTGTCAACCGGTTTGCCTGTCATACTTCTATTACAAAGGCCAAATGCAGATACGAAGGCACAAACTTTAACCTCATTTGACTATTCGTTTGTTAGACTTCAATAGCCCTTAGACTATTCACTTTGGAATTTGAAAAAAATTAAACTTCGCTGCACATTGCAATTTTATCGTGCACTTTCGACTGTATCTTTAGTTTAATATTATCTGTAATAGTTTAACAGAAACTTCAATCCGCAATGTTTTCGATCACTTATCATATCTTACTATTCAAGATAGCAGATAGTGTAGTGGTCAGCGTGCTGTCCTGTCATTCCAGAAGTCTGGAGTTCAACTCCCAGCCAGGTTAAAGGAAATATTTCGTGATATCTGAACGACTTGCGTCTTAGCTCACTCAGCTACAGAGCTAGCTAGGGCGCTGGTTGAACTGTTACACTGTCCAGACTAGGGATAACTCAATGCCATCGTGAAACTGCAAGATATTGGAGCAGGAACTGTGTGAAACCGTGGTCTAGCGGAATTTTGCTTGCAGTGCCGATTTAGACTTGGTGAGGCCCTAAGCTATATACATCTTGGGACCCATTGCTAAAAAATTACACTAGTAGGTCTCCCACACCTTAAAAACATGCATACGCCTTTAATTATTTAAATTAATAGCAAGGCATTTAAAAGAAAAAATTAGTTTAAATTCATTTACTCAGGCGAGATGGAATATGCTTCACAAGTCGTTTTAAAAGGTTATATATGCAGTACACATACAATTTAAAAGATCCCAAAATTTCGTTTGCATTTTTAGGCCTCTGCGGATTGTGAGGCCCTGAGCTGTAGCCTTTTAGCCTATGCCCAAATCCGACCCTGCCTGCGTGCTGTGTCTATGACTGCGGAATTGAACTTGCTTCGCGGACTACTTTACAACTCTGAGAAAGGTGTTTTACTCACTTACATATGGCTCCAGCAATAACATACAGAGTAAACGGCAATTCCATCGATGCAGTAGTTTGTTCCTGTGAGCTTGGAAGTTAGTTGCATACTATATGGATTGAAGTAACCGTCGTAGCGTTTTAGGTCCTACTTCGGGATCTTTTTATTTGGATTGCGAGATTAGATAGTGTAGCGGTTGGCATGCTACACTGTCAATTCAGAGGTCGTTAGTTAAAAACCCCGCAGAGGTAAAATAGATATATCGTGATTTCTGTTCGAATTGTGCCGCTAGCTGTACGCCTGCGTAGAGTTAGCTGCTGGTGTCGGTGGAACTAAGACAGTGACCTTACACTTTAGTAATCAGATCTGGTTGCGTGATAACCTGGCAGACTGCCATATCCATCTTGCATGCCTTTGGTCAAAAACCCCAATTCGCTAACACTTCATACCCATGGCTACCTCTCTAGGTGAGCTCAAGGTAACGATCTTCCGTTTTCATCATATGGCAATTAACGCTGAGCCCTAAGTTGTAACGTAGTAAACTGTTTTTTATGATACAAGTTAAAACTATGATCTACTGCAGATGTTGACGAGTGTAAATTGGGTGCATCGACGTGTAATTCAACATCAGAAAACTGCGTTAACAACATTGGTAGTTACAGATGTGAATGCAAGGATGGCTTCGTAAATATATCTGAAAAGTGTGAAGGTAGGTAAATGCGATCAGCGGTTTTAGACTGAGTGACGATGGTTTGATGTAGAGAATTTTTGTACTTCAACACTTTAACGACGAGAGTGTACTAAAAGCGACTGGGAAACCAATACAGCTCATCGTTAAAATGTTAATACAGTTAAGACGTTGCTCGGTCGCTCGAATCATGCGATCAATCATGCGATCAATCTTCTACATTAATGCTTAAAATCCTCTATTATATTCAGACTTCCAAGCCGACGGCCCAATTGCGTCTACCAATGGGTGGGTTGGAAGAACGATCTCCCACGGTTGCCAGAAGTGGGGTGTTTAACTTTATGGATATAAACTTAGGGTTGATGATTTCCGATAATATACTTAATTTATGTTGTCCAAAAGACACGTTTTCTCGGAATACAGTTCTGAGTGACTTCTGAGCCTCTTATATATAAATCGGCCAGAGCGGGGGGTTTATTCTTCCATTCCAGATGAGGGTTGGACGCCACTGCGCTGGCTTAATTACTGATCCAGGGTAACGTCGACAGGACATGACCGAAGGTATTTGCCATATTTGGTGAAGCACACTGTGATTGAATCACCCCCAGTGTAGGGTTAACGGCTTCTCCCGTCCTCGGGTCCTGTAGACCAGCACCTCACTCATTCAGACACTCACTCATTCACCACTCGGCTCACTGCCCTTATTTTTCTGTTGTATGTTTGTCTCTATTGCTGTCTCTCTCTTTCTTTGTATCTCTCTCTTATAGTTCCCAATGTGGGTCTACACACTACCCTACACCATAATGTACACTTTACTACACCACAGTTCCGTCTCATTTGTGAAAATGAAATCGCGTCTTAGTCAAACGTCCAATTAATGTAAATGGTTGCCAAGAAAAGTCACCGATAAATGGTAGACAACACTTAGTCTTACTAGCTGCCTGGCAGGCAGGTCATATTTTACCATAAGATTTAAATGCAGATGAGATAGTATAACCTGTAGTTATGCGGCTCATTGTAGACGATAGACTGTTGTTTGTTTTATTTCTATCTCCCTTTGAAATAGGTATATTCACTTTGAAGCCCAACAAAATACTGAGCTGCCAATTGAAATCATATATCGTGCAAATTTGATATAATCGGCGATTTTTATCGGTCACATTTTAAATAAACACTTTCGTCGAAAAGCATCGATCATTATTTTGTCATTTCTTATAGAGTGAAGCACAAGATAGTGAAGTGGTAGGCTGTGCTGTCGATGCAGAGGTCGTAAGTTCAAATGCCCACAAGTTTAAAGCAGATACTTCGTGATTTATGTTCGACTTGCGCCGTTAGTAGGGGATGTTGGTGTGGCAGGTAAGGTGTACTCTAGGCACATCATACTGTAGAGTATATCGTACCTAGACATATCGTACTATAAAGTACGCGCTAACTAGTGGTAGCATGCACTCTAGAATGCGAAATGCCTAGCCTACACCCAGGCATAAAGTACTCTATGAGATAAGATTATTGGTGCTAATTCAGTCACCTATTTTCATGATGTGACTGTTACGTTGCTCGGTCTCCCGCATCTTGCAGGGTTGTCCACCGATGACAGACACAAACATGATCCTGTAGATATGCCTTACTACACCCAAACGTTCTGTACAGCAGATAGGAAGCAATCTCATTTCGGCATCCCATGGCCGATGGCCTAATTATTGATATAGGACAGCGTCGACAGGATAAGAGCAAATGTATGTGCTATATTTGTAGTGCAAGGGTAAAGGGTTTGTCCTTGTTCTGGTCCTGTAGGTTGCCCTTATAAATCTGTCTGTATGTTTGTCTGTCTGTCTGTCTCTCTTTTTTTTATCTCTGTCTCTTGGTCCCAATGTGGGTCTACACACTCCCCTACACTGCAGTGTACACATTACTACGCTACAGTTCCGTCTCCTACGGGAAATAGAAATCGCTCCCGCTAACAAGTAATCAAACACCTAAAAATTCAACTCTTGTAAAGAAACTGGAGCTATACGAGCTCGTTACACAGTTGCAAAGAAGAATGAAAATACAAGGACACTATTGGCTTAAAATAGGTAATAAATTCGCTATTGCAAGTACTGGAGCTACAAAAATCGTGTTGTCAAAATGTGAGACCATTGTGTCCATAAAAGACATGCGTCACTAGACACTCAACCTCGATGTTTACGTGGATTCATAAATAATTAGGCCTATAGGACGCAGCCGCTGTATTTCGTACCTGTGGTCTCGTGATTGTATGCTAGATGATGATATAGGCCTATTCGTTTACTCGTAAATGCATGGTATCACACCGCACCATGGTACAGCTGAGAATGAGGGAATCAGAGATGATAAACATAATAGACTATGTGAATAAAAATGATAGATGTATGTGTATGACAAGAAGAGAAAATTTTCATACGCATTCTGGCTGCCTGTAAGGCGACTAACTCATAGCAACCGCTAACTTTAAAAGTTAGCAGCAATAGCAATGCCGGCCTAAATGATGGTAAGTGTTGCTACATCGGATATATTTGAGTCTGAAAGACGAAGCAAAGGGTAGTAATCAGTGGACACGGCCGAAACTTCCCTTCAGTCGCTGCCTGAACTGGTGAGACTGCAATATCGCGTGACAAAGAATGTTCTGAATAAGACTGGGGTACGTAACATACATGACTAATAATTTTAACTCTTAGTTATCGTGACTAAATAAAGTATGCTAACATTTTTCAAATCTTCAGTGCCGATTATGTTAGAGGCGTAGACCTCCTAAATACACAATAATGCGGACATGTTACATGTTGCAAGTGATCATTAATAGGCCCTATAGCGTCAATAAAAATGCTTGCGACAATGTGGCGTAACGAGTTTATATTCTTGCAACATGGTATCGGATTCGAAACCCAACAGACACACATATATAGGCCTATATATATATATATATATATATATATATATATATATATATATATATCCACTAATCATGCGGTTGCTTTTGCGTAGGCACCAGCAATATAACTTACGAATAGGGCATGAAACATTTAGGGCAGAATGAAAAAGGAGATGATTATGACATAATTATATTATCGTTAAAAGCTACTAGGGGCCTTCTGAACAACCAAGTGGAATAGCTTAAAAATAATCTGCATGATAAATATTTTTCAATATATACATAAGATTAATGTTGCGGTTATTTTTAGGATATTTTGTGAGGAAATTATCATGTTGGAAACTCATGTAATGAGGGAACGTCACATATCTAGTAAGGCTTGACTTTGTGGATGATTTCGTTGGCAATAACAATTCCAACAGGCGGATAAGTAAACCCATACACACCTGTATCGTATTTTATTTATTCCTTAAATTCCTTACATAAGTGAGCCAAACAGCTGCGGTCGCCATGCAGTGGTGTGCGTTGGGCGTTTTATGGACACGTGATTATGGCAGGTGATTGGAATATGAAATTGAATAGGCGCCGTCTTTGGTCCAAGGTTTGAACGAAGAGGTTGATCAGCGTTCCGCTCTAATCAAGGTGCCTGAGAGGTACTTGAAAGCGAAACCAGTCGTTAATTAAAAGAGTGACCTAGCTCTGGGGTAAGGTCTCTTAGATACAATGTGTACGTAGAGGCCTATATTTTGGCCAATGCAACATGATGCGTTGGAAAGTAGGCCCAAGTAACTTATCGGTCTAGGAAGGGTAGAATAGAATAATAATATTATTTGTTTATTGATTCAAACTGGCAAGTACGCAGTAAGATTAGCCTACGTGATACAGAGAGAAGGCAGAGGAGCTGCATAGTCGAGCGTCTTTTAGGTCTGTAAGAACTTGAAGGCGGAGGATCTCATGGGTCATGGTAAATATTCTTCAGAGGTGATATTAGTTTTGAGTGGAAATCCTGAGGAGTGATAGACAGAAGACCCTGAGGCAGCTGATGGTAGCTGAATGAAATTATGACGGAAGAACAGAAAATTTGCTGGGAATATTGTAGGGAGTTTTAGGTTAGTTGTAGAACTTTAAAGTGGATCCGCTCTGGTACTTAAATCCAATGCAGTGATTTGAGGTTGAGAGCGACATGTTGATGCTTTGGTGGTCTACTGACAGACAGCTGGTTGAGTTTTCGATAAGTTAGAGACGCTTAATTGGGTTGGATTCAAGGTACAAGAAGAGAAAATTGGATAATGGAGATAGGAACTGTTTTAAAGTAGAGCACGGACCAGATGCGGCGTAGGTCACAAATGTGCATGAAGCGGAAGCGCGCGATGTTGGAGATGTGGTTAGAGAAAGAGAGAGGCAGATCAAATGAAGTAAAATGAAGATTGCGAACAGATGTTAAGAAGATGAAGGTTAGAGATGAAGATTTCGATCGGTGTATGGAAGGGTCAGGGATTTTCTTGAATATATCAGAAAGGATGATGAATTCTGTTTGGGAGAGAATAAGACAGAGGATGTGGGATGACAACCACTTAGCGGTTAGGTTAATCAAATTGAGGAGTTGCGCAATGGAGGCGAAAATGGCGCTGCGTAGAGTAAAACAAACATCGTCATATTTACCATTACACGTCTTTTGAATAACTTAATTTATCCAACGTCTTAAATATTTTAGATATAGACGAATGCAGAAACGCTTCGGCCGTGTGTGATATAGAAAGAGAACTTTGCCAAAACATAAATGCCAGCTACATAAAGTATGAGCGTTTGTCTTATACTAATAAAAGATTACTTACTTATATGTCATTGTAAGCCTGGATCTGAAAGGACGATCTCTGGCAAATGCACAGGTATAGTTAATTGTTTTTTTATTGGTTTAGCCTATATGCGCATGCTTTTATATGACTCGAAGCTGTGACAGCAATCACTTCCGGTATTTCTGACAATCACGTATCTCACATTTCACTGCAACTGTTAAACGCTTTTGTGAGTTCTATTCGACTAAAGCCCCTAGCATATTCGGCTGCAGGCTTGTAGATGCGTTACTAGGGGTGCCGAGGAAGAGGTCAAATTATGGCGTCAAAAAAGATGACCGCCAATGAGGAATGAATGACTCAAATGTACACAACTTGCTTAAATTTAGAAAATGACTCCTAGCAGCAAATCATCTAACAATTTGCTAACAGGTGTTTCTAGACTAAATTGACCCTGCTGAAAACGAAAATTACGGCTAACAAGGTGGATTTTTAGCGGTAGCATGGAAAAACAAGATGGCGGACAAAATGGCACCCAAATATCTTTGAATGGCTGTAAGTAAGGTCATGTATGTGATGGAAACATTAGTTTACAGTCTAAATTAACATTTTCGGGGCTAAGGAAGAGAGAGAGGGGGAGGGAGAGGGAGTGGCGTAAAGTGCGGACCTGTGGAAAACGGCAAAATTGTGTTATTCATTCTGTTATCACAGTCTGAAAGAGGGTCAATACCTGACCCAACGTCACACCCAGGTCACAGTCAGAAGCACAAAGGAAAGCACTAGGAAATTGAAGTTGCAAGTAATGCAAATATATCTTTTGGTGCTGTCAGCGACTACCAAGTGAAATCACTTGGAGTTTGGATGGATTCAGCCTGAGACGGTTAGACTACGTATATGCATAAAGCGCTTAAGATATCTCGCGTAGATTCTCTACTGAGAGAATGCCTCAATAGCTTGGCCGTAAATGTATGAACAACGTTTCATCGGTATACCGATGAACGGAAACCCCTAGAGAGAAAGCAGCATGATTTAGGTTAGCAGCATATAGATTATGAAGAAAGAACCCAGAAGAAGCCTACGACAGTCCAACTGAGACCATGGACGAAGCCGATGGGGTAGAACCAATATCCACTGCCTGAGTGTGGTCAGATAGGAACCAACGTAACAACTGCAGGCAAACCATCCAGGTAGCCCAACGACGTTTCGAAGGCGCTCAGATAGAAGGTCATAGTCGACGGTGCCAGAGGCCGAACTCGCATCAAATATGGCAAGCTAGGTTACATGACCCCCGGTCAACAGCCCCAAGGAAATCAGCTACTATAAAGTTCAAACATACTTGCATGCTTAACTTACACACATAGATGCGATATATTTTCAGTTATTCTGTTTAGTCTTTTAAACATTTGTCAACAGAGTTCAATAGCACGCCGACTACTATCGGAATAATCTTAGTGACTGTTCTGTCAATCAGTTTGCTGATCAATGTGCTCTTGGTTGTCTCCAGAATAAAAAGTGCGAACTCAAGAAATCCAGGTAACAAAGGATTTGCACGAGTGTGCAGGTCATTTGAATTAGGATGTATTTAAAATGTTGCTTCTCTTATATTTTACTACTCCTCGAAGTTATAGATTTACATGTACAAGAAACGATTCAGACAACATTTATTATCAATGCTTGTCAAATGTGTGTAGTGGGCCTAATTTTGACTATTAGGCCTACTGATAGTCAGTGATTCTACATTATCGATGCAGAGTACAATTATAATATAATTTTGCGTAGCTTACTAACTCAAATAGGCCTACTAATAAAAATGTGCGGATGGGCTTTCGTGATCTAATCACATCTGTTGAACGAAATCTCGAAATCTCGAGTTTCAAGAAGTGGTACTGTACAACCAACTCAAACCCTTTCAAATTAATTGAGCAGTAGGTCTAATCCAGGTTTTTAAGAAATGTTGTCGTATGTATTTAAAGTGATATCAAATAGAAATTAAGAGTATGTGGTGTGTGGAATTAGGGCTACATAAATTTTCGGACAGATTGATTTTCGTCTATTATTTGTTGGCGTTAAAATAAACTTCTAAGTTTTAGGGTATGCTTTCCTGCATTGCAGGGCTTTCTATAATATAGATAAATACTACGCTCTGTATTTAGGTAAAGGGGGTACACACTCTCATTTTCAACCACATTCTGTAAAAATATCGGATCAACAAGAAACGAATTGCGACGAGATTCCAAACCTCGTTGACCAGAACAACGTGTACGAACAGATGATCCTGGAGAAGCGTCAGATTGTCCAAAATCCAAGTTCTGAATATGCAGCGCTTCAGCAGGATGACTGAATGTTGCGTCTTCTATCTGTAAATGCTGCAATCATTTAAGTCAGAATATATATATTTAGAATAGGTTTTTTCGTAAGATTACCATGCAGGTAGTAGCATTTCGCATTTGGTTTAGTTTAACTATATTTTAACATATATGATTATTTGGGCTTTAATTCTAGTGAATGTGCAACGCATTTTAAGCAGAGAAACTCGCATATTTTTTATCTTCTACTTCTAACTGGTGGTGGACGTTAGTTTGTCTAATATTTACTTAGAAGCGATATGTTACACTTACTGTTAAACGTGCTTCACAAAACGTTTCTGTTTTATCTAGACCATCCTTTGCGACCGATTATTCGTCTCGCCACGCTGGAGAAATATTAGCCGGAAAGAGAGCATATATATATATATACATATATATATATATATATATATATATATATATATATATATATATATATATTAAAACCGGCTAAAATAAGTGAACAACTGAACATATTTCATGTATTGCTATTAGGTAGAATAAATGCCTTGAGGTTTTCGCAGTTAGAAGATTCTCCGACTGCAGGTTGCAAGATGTATCTCAAGTTTTTTAGTCGAAGTTAAAATGCTCTTCGATAAGAACCCGAAACCATCTCAAAGTGTGAACTTGTTCTATGTTAATCGAAGATTTTTTCAATTGGATAAGAACATGTATTCTCTCAACATGCGTCTTCGAATTGGAGATGACAGCATTCAGTGTAATTGGGCAATCATAAGCGGGCAAACCATGGGCACAGCATTTCCTTATAGGCCTATGCTCTAAATATAGCCATGGATGTTCCAAATTGTCAACAGATTCACTCATTATGAATTGAAAGAGACTTTATGAAAAATCGTGTTATGGTGTTACCTAATACTCCAGATAAGGCTTTATATATATACACGTAGGCTTAGTTAAGGTAAACTTTTTTGGTTTAATTTCCTGTTATTCTTTTCTGTTTCATTTAGGTAACTTGTATTACTTTCATTACTGTCCGCTGTGAACGTTAGTGCTAATTAAGGCAGTCTACCTTTTTGCCACCGCATTGTGTTTGATTTGATTTGACATTATGGTGTCCCTACATAGCGGGATCTTCGATTCCTTCAGGCCCTTCCTTCTATATACACTGCATCTAAATTTAGATTACTTGTTTTACTACCGGTTGGTTGCAATAAAATCATTGACTTGATTGGTTGATTAATTGATTGATTGATTGATTGATTGGTTGGTTGATAGGAACAAATAGTGGGTTCCAATATACCCCGTGATCGATCGAGTCGAACTGCAACGATCGACTTGGCTCGGCCGACGATCGACTCGATCGACTTTGTCGACTAATCGACCTCTCGTCGACTCGATCAACTTGGCAAATAAACGATCGACTTGGTCGACTTTGTCGACTTGGACTGTGTCTCTTGGCCAGAGGCCCGGGACCCTTGGCGCCAAAGGTGCAAATGCTCACAAGTTTTGGCTCTGTAGCGCCGAGGCACTATAGCATGCTCACACAACTTTTGGCTAAAGTAGTTATTGACTTATTGTGCTATAGACGCGTTTCATTTCATGAATATGTAGGCATAGTATAATAATCTTTTCCACTGATTGTAAAAAATGACAGAATATTTTCATTGGTTATATCGGATATAATGTATAATTCTAACCATCTTAGGTCTGTACTTTGCCTGAGTTTAGCTCACGCAACTATTAAACACTTTCCGAGCCACTGCTCTTGGCGAACGTCGAAGCATCCAGTCCCGTCCTAACTTACAGACATTCGAACGTTATGAGATCGTCGTTACTGACTGCCATGATGTAAACGCATCTAAGTCTTTCCATTTTCACCGTAAAACTGTGGAAGAAGTATCTGCAGCTTCCACTTCTATTTGAAATCACCAAGAGGCTCACAGTTTGTTTGCACTGAACTTCAAATCAGGTTAATACGGTAGCTGTGCGTTTACAAAGCATTACGTCATCACATCATGTGGGTCATTTTGTGCAGTAGCAGTAAAAAATAGCAAGAAAATATTTCTTAGTCGAGTCAAGTCGAGGAACAACTATCGACTCGACTTGTCAAAACATATGATCGAGTCGAAGATTTTTCGACTGACTCGACTTGGCCGAGTTTCGATCGATTTGATCGACTAACTCGATCGATCACGGGGTATAGGTTATAATACAGGTTGCTAAGAGCCAGATAATAGGACGGAGATTGCGCATGAGGAATTTTCAACTCTATGATTCTCGATCTGTTGATGATATGTTTTACACTGTATGAAAATATGCACATTCACAGTTTTTATTCTGTAGAAAGCTCAGGGAAGGTACTTACGGTGTTTTTCTGTAAAGAAAGATGATGGACTAGTCGTCTAATTTTAAGAACACTTAAGCGAAATCTGGTGAGGTTACAGTTTTTGTTTAAACGTTTTTTTAAAACAGAAATTGCTTGTAGGGACCCATGGCACCAAATCACCATCTACATTGTTGACACAAATGAATATCAGCGCATGGGCACCACTATCCAGTGTCTAGGGTGATGCAGGAACAAAGCGACTTGAGAAATAAATTTTCAGTTGTTTGTATCCAGTCCAACGTAGACTAAGACATATAAACTTACGAAGGCTTAAAAATAAATCGTTTGTTTATATATTGAACTTAGTATCAGTCACTTGTTCTCTTGGATATACACTTGGTATCTCTGAACAACCCAACTGACATGACGTAGCGTTTGCGAATAAACTTATGTCATCTTGATGTCCTGCGTTTGTCTCTTAAGTAGGCCTAATGCTTTATAATTTTGAGATTACGATTACGAAAACAGTCACGATAGTCATGATAGTTTTTGCATAGAAGAACTATTGTATGTGAATTCATATTTGTATACAGCGCAAACAACTGGGACTCCGACGCAAACATTCCACACAAAACCGATCCAATTTTTGACCAAATCTACGCCTGAAGTTTGCAAAATATTATCCTAAATAAGTTTTGCAAGACTAATAACAACAGAAAACGCGTGTCACACGAAAGTAACGTTACGTGAGCTGATTTCGGGTTATTGACAATCAACAGGAAGACATTAAAATTACTTTAATGATTATAGAGAGAAACGTCAGAAATTAAAACGAGAAATAGCAGAGGAAATTTTATGTCAGACGTATTACTCTTTCTGGACGCGCGCATCCCTACTGGAAAACTCGCATAGAACTTCAATACGAAACGAAAAGCCAGGCTATGGTGAGTAATGCAATTTGAGAACATGTTCGTGTTCTGGGAACATCAAGAGTCACAGCATCCATTGCATATATAAATGAGAATACATGTATGTCTGTGAATCTCTGAACAAGTGTGTTGTACATTTATGTACATGAGTGTATGCATGTATTTATGTATGTATGCCTATATCAAGGCAATAATATAAATATAGCGACTTTTAAGTACATCATAAGAGTGTTTGCAAATTGCGCCTGGGTTGAATACCTATGTAGATGGATGCTTTCGTGTATTATGACTGTATTTACACATGTATGTATATAATATATGTATGCTTTAACTTAAATATGTACTCGTGTATGCAAGTAAATATGTCTACGTATACAACTTTGCTAGTATTTGTTGCGTGTAGGCCCTATTACGTAGGCCACATGTATTGATGAGTGCGATAATTCTAGTCCATTCACCATCATTTAGAAAGCAAACTATGTGACTCCTAATTTACTTTGTATGCACCTGACTACTTGTGTAACGCACTTGTTGAATCTCAGTAGGGCCAGCAGTAGGATACCTCCATTATCCACGCAATCTTCTTCAACGGAACCCGCCTTTCCAGCTGCTCGTTCTCCGGTTTCTCTGGCAACCGGATCTTCGAAACAACCCCTCGAAACACAAGACACTGCGGCCACCTGGTGATTATGTGAGCGGGTAGTGCAGCATCCATGTTTTGATAACAACCAGTGATGGGCACTAAACTAATTTTGTTAGTTAAACTTCAATTATTTTTCAACTAAAATAAAATAGCTTAACTAATGTTGGCAACTGATTCTGTAAGTAAGTTAAATAAACTAAAAATAGCCAGTTTAACGTTTTCCAACTTTTAAACAAATTTTTATGACAAATATTTAAACATTAAAGAAGGTTAAGTGAACTATAATAATGTCAATGACAATTTCACTTTCTCCCTGTATTGCCGATAGCGGGGACGGTGGCAAGGCACAGTGGAAATTAAGGCACAGTGTTCATTTTGGTAGATCGCAGCGCAACAGGTAAGACTTTTCCGCAGAAGAACCAAGGTCTTTCACCTCTTTCTGCTTCTTTCTTCCTTGTTCTTGTTTTTTTTTACTTTCTCCATTGTTTCCTTCCACCTTCGTCATTGATCCCTTCCACCTTCGTCGTCCCTCAGCGAGGCTGATGAGCCCTTCCCGATAGGAGACTGTGGTTATCGCCTTCCTTCGTTTAGGGTACATCGGCCAACAGGGTTAGCTCGGGTGACCTCCCTCGGTTGTATCAAGAGGACCGACAGAGTTAACCTGGTATTATTTGTTTGATGGCACAAGGTCCGCCAGAGCTAATCGAGTGCCATCCCTTGTTGAATAGGACAAGGGCCGCCAAATGGTTAACCGATTGTCTATATCCTTGGTCTGGAAGCCTACAGCCACATCCCTATGATGTCAGTGCAGCTGGGTTGACTGGGTACGGTGCAGTTTTTCGTTGCGTACATCCTGGTGAGTTCGTTCAGAAGGAAGTGGCGCACGGCTTCCTAAACGTCACACTCGTCGCAGTTCCGGTATCATACAATAACAACCCCACAGCCTCAGCTGCGCGTATAGAAAGCAGTGACTTGGCTGCAGTCTGATGGCAGAAATTTCCTACTTCCGTGTTTTCGGACCAGATTGACACATAAGTCGAGCACAATGTATCATATAATGTATTCTTTATACAATGTATATTATATGTATATCTATGTAGGCCATATGCTCGTATTTGCACATGCATTTGTATGATCAATAGCGCCATTTCCGCAGGATACACATAATAACTGTTCAACTCTTTTCTTCAAATATCTGGCTATTGTGTAGCACCTTTTTTGAACTATAATCGAGTCGGTTTTTAGTTTTGTGAAAGCCGTATTCTTTTAAATAGGGCCTACCACGTTCAAATACAAGAGTAACCAGAACTGGTAAAACTATTTATATCAGAAATATTTTAGGCCACACTATTGTGAACCAATCTTGTGGCCTGTAGCAGTGATATTACACGTTACTGACTGTAATCGTGTAATAACAGTCGATCTAGGAAAAATTATATTACTCTTTGGGTTGCGAAAAATAGGATTACGCCACAAAGATGGTATTATTGTGGCGAAAACGAGCCCTTCACTATCTCACTTCTGGGACCAGAGAGGCGAAAATGTAACCGGAAGCACTCCACTTATGGTGCCAGTGTACGAAAATGCACCTCCCAGACCTCACTTCTTGAGTTAGTGTGGCGGAATTGCTACTCCTCTCTCGCCGGGGTATATCTCTATACCGTATACTCCCAAGGCCAGCCGAGTGGTTGAGAAGGCCCTGGACGTATGTGCGTAGATAAGGCCTCCGATGTCGTCGAAGGACTTAACGAGTTACCCGCAACCGATCGACAGCAAATCATAAGACCGAATAACGATTGAAGACTTGTATTATATCCACGATAATCGACGCAATAATCGATACTTCCAATTGAAACAGAAACACTGGTTGTATTACATTCACGATAATCGACGCAATAATCGATATCTCCAATTGAACAGAAACACTAGTCGTGACTAGAAATTATATCCATATATTCCACAGAACGATCGCTTTACAACTCGTAATACGCAAACAAACACCGCAAGAAATATCTCAACGACGACTAATCACCTGCTTCTATATCCACGTATACTCCAAAGATGCGCCACAGTCGGATTCGAACTGTCGCCGCTCGCAATTTCGGACTCTCTACTATCTCACTGACTCTCTCTCTCTCTCTCTCTCTCTCTCGAGGACTGACGACGACTGCGCTTCTCTCGGCAACTCACTGCGATCGACTGGCTGACTGTCTTCTTCGGATGTCTGCCGGCAACTGTCTCGACTGTGCGATTCGGTCGCCTTTTATACTTTTCCGAGGGGCCCCAGCGCGCGAAAACCCCCCCCCTCCGGGAGTTCATCGTAGGCCACCAGGTCGCATCGACCAAGTCCCCGGCGGGCATCAGTGCCCCAGGGACAAGCAAAAGGCTAGAGGTCCCTGCTAGAATTGCGCGCCTCAGACGCTACCCCCCTCCTTGAGTCCGTCAAGTACTAGGCCGCATCGGCCATGTCTTCGGTGGAGGCATCAGTGCTTCAGGGACAAGCAAAAGGCTATAGGCCCCTGCTGGGATTGCGCGCCTCAGACGCTACCCCCCCTCCTTGAGTCCGTCAAAGCACTAGGCCACATCGGCCAAGTCTTCGGCTGGGCATCAGTGCCTCAGGGACAAGCTAAAGAGCGTCGAGGTCCCCCCTTAAAGTCATCGAAGGGACTAGGCCGCATCGGCCAAGTCTTCGGCTGGGCATCAGTGCTTCAGGGACAAGCAAAAGGCTAGAGGTCCCTGCTAGAATTGCGCGCCTCAGACGCTACCCCCCCTCCTTGAGTCCGTCAAAGCACTAGGCCACATCGGCCAAGTCTTCGGTGGAGGCATCAGTGCCTCAGGGACAAGCAAAAGGCTAGAGGCCCCTGCTGGGATGCGCGCCTCAGACGCAACCCCCCCTCCTCGAGTCCGTCAAAGCACTAGGCCGCATCGGCCAAGTCTTCGGTGGAGGCATCAGTGCCTCAGGGACAAGCAAAAGGCTATAAGCCCCTGCTGGGATGCGCGCCTCAGACGCTACCCCCCCCCTCCTCGAGTCCGTCAAAGCACTAGGCCACATCGGCCAAGTCTTCGGTGGAGGCATCAGTGCCTCAGGGACAAGCAAAAGGCTATAAGCCCCTGCTGGGATGCGCGCCTCAGACGCTACCCCCCCTCCTCGAGTCCGTCAAAGCACTAGGCCACATCGGCCAAGTCTTCGGCTGGGCATCAGTGCCCCAGGGAGAAGCAAAAGGGCGTCAAGACCCCCCTTCCCTTGAATTAGTTGAATTGAATTTTCACTGTTTCAGGGTCAGCGACGGAGGCCGATCTTTCCCCCCCCCCAATTTCGCTACATCCTCGGCGGACCAGGGCGAGAGGATGTCCCCATCCTCGATTGCAACACCCATAAGAAACATCATGTTACATCGAAACTTAACTACAAAAAGACTAATTGTAACTGCTAACATTTAACACACGAAGCGCAGGGCACTGGGCCACATCGGGCGCAGGGCACTGGGCCGCATCGGAACCTGCTCTTCAAAAGCAATTATCAACTAACATCTAAATGCGCCACATGGTCCCATAATATCAACAAGTCACATCATAAACTGCTTATCTATAACGGTAAAATGCAGTCTAAGAAAGATCAGGGCTACGCAACACAATTTAACCCTAACCAATTAAATTACACAAAACATCAATATGTCTGCATCCTTCACATCCACTTGCGACTCCTTAAATCATCAGCGGCATTGTCACCGAGCCACCGGATCGCAAGGATCTATGCATTTTACTGCAAATAGCGTGCGGGCCGGCGAACTTGACGCCGGGGCCGACTATCGACGATCCCGTCGCTTGGCAGTTGCTCAAGCAGCGCGTCATCGTTCTCCAACACTTCTTCGTCAAAACACGGTTTCAACTTGTCAACATGGACAGTAAACGGTCGAGAGCTGGCCGTCTTCCGAAGTATATAGTTCACAGCCCCTCTCTGTTCCACTACAGTAAATGGCCCAGTGTACATACGGGTCCATTTCGGGGTGCGCCCTCGATGGCGACGCGGTGTGTAGTAGAATACGCGGTCTCCCGGTTTGAACCGCGCGAGACGAACTCGTAGATCGTAAGTATGACGGCGTCGTTCCGCCGCGACTTTCAGCTGTTCGCGGACTAGTCGATATGCATTCTCCATACGTTCAGCGAAGTCTCGAACATAGCTCACGTAGGTAGCATCATTGCGGTCGGCATTCGGAGGTCGACCGTAAACGAGATCCAGTGGGGCTCTTGTCTCACGACCGAACATGAGGAAGTTCGGACTGAAGCCCGTCGTTTCATGCAGCGACGCCCGGTAGGCGGCCAGGACATGGGGCAAGACGTCGTCCCAATCCCTCTGATGGCTGCAAATAACTTTCCCCAACATTGCGTTTAAAGTTTTATGAAACCTCTCGATCATCCCGTTTCCGCTTGGGTGGTAAGCAGAGGTCCTGACCTTATCGATGCCCAATATTTTACAGAGTTCCCGGAACAGATTCCCATCGAAATTAGTCCCTTGATCCGTAAGGATCTGTAGCGGGGCCCCATACCGTACAATAACATTTTCGACTAACGCTCTAGCCACCGATATCGCTTCCTGATTTGCCATAGGAATTGCCTCAACAAATTTAGTGAAATTGTCCATGACCGTTAAAATATAAACATGACCCCGACGGCTCCTCGGGTGAGGACCAGTTATATCTAGGCTAAGTCGCTCGAAGGGTTCGCCACAAGGCAGAGGTTGCAGCGGGCCCTGCCGAGGAGGTTGTCCGCGGTGATACTGGGCGCATTGTGAACAACGCTGACAGAAGCGTTTGGTCTCTTTAGACCAACCTACCCAGTATGCTCTACGTCGCACTTGCCATCTTGTGCGTCGGACCCCCAAGTGACCTCCCGTGATACCCATATGAGCCAACCTAAGGAACTCTTCGCGTCGGACCTTAGGCACTACTAATTGTTCTACATCGTCAGGCGTTCGGCGATACAACACGCCTCCTAGCAGATACAGTTGCTCACGTTGATGCCAATACGTCTTTATAGCTGCATTCTCATACAAGATTTGTACGAGATCGGGGGCCTGCCCACCTTCCTTCAACCACGATCTCACTATGCCGAGGTCCGGAGCCTCCTCTTGTGCCTTTTCTATCGACTCCATGGGCCCAGGCTCATTATCTGCTACCCCAGGCCCTGCCACTTCAGTCACCGCGGCTACCTCACTCCAAGTTTCATAACCGCATTGACGGCATGGCTTTCTGGACAGCGCATCCGCATTCCCATGTTGTCGGCCTGGTCGGTGTATTATCTGGAATTCGAACTCAGCCAACCTTTCTAACCAACGCCCCTGTTGACCAATAGGCTCCGGAGTACGCTGGAGCCATTGCAAGGCAGCGTGGTCCGTCCTTAATACAAATGGGCGACCCAACAAATATTGTCTGTACAGCTTCGTAAAATGCACGATAGCGAGCAACTCCCTACGGGTGACGCAGTAATTTCTCTCCGCGTTGGACAGAAGGCGACTGCCATAAGCTATTACCCTTTCCTCACCTTCAATGCGTTGAGACAAAACTGCTCCTATGCCTAAGTCACATGCATCGCAGTCTAGCACGTAAACTCCTTCATCGTTAGGCAATGCAAGGATTGGTGCGGTTGTCAAAACGGTTTTCAACCGTTCGAACGCCTCTTGGCAGGTCAAATCCCATACGAAGGCCCTTCCCTTCTTCGTCAAAGCAAACAGCGGGGCCGCCACCATCGAGAAATCACGAATAAAGCGTCGGTAGTACGAGCACAACCCTACGAATGCTCGTACATCCCTCAGCTGTTGAGGGATAGGCCACTCAACAACATCCTGTATCTTGGACGGGTCCATCGACACTCCTTCCGGTGTAATGATGTGTCCCAGGAAGTTAACTGCCTTGCGCATCAAACGACACTTGCTCGGTTTAAGCTTTAGATTGGCCTGCCTTAGTCTCTGAAACACCTGCTTCAATCGGTCTAGATGCTCTTCTATGGTGTTCCCAAAAATTATCACATCGTCCAGATAAACTAGGCAAATCTCAAAATTCAAACCGGAGAGGACGATGTCCATCAGCCTCTGAAAAGTGCTCGGCGCATTACAGAGCCCGAACGGCATCACATTCCATCGAAAGATACCCCGTCGTGTTACGAAGGCAGTCTTGTCCGCGTCCTTCGGGTCTAAAGCCACCTGGTGATAGCCGCTACGTAAATCTAGGGTGCTAAACCACCCACCACCAGCGAGTGCATCCAAACATTCGTCAATCCGGGGAAGCGGATACGAATCCTTTTTAGTCTTATCGTTCAGCTGCCTGTAATCAATACAGAATCTCAAAGTGCCATCCTTCTTCCGTGCTAACACTACATTGGCTGCCCATTCACTAACAGCAGGTTCGATAGTCCCAGCAGCCAACATACTATCTAACTGCTCATCTATAGTGACCCTATACGGCAGTGGCTGTCGTCTTAAAGGCTGTCGTACCGGTCTTGCATCACCTGTGTCTATCTTATGTGTAGTCACAGTCGTCCTACCAAGATCTCTTTCCGTTGCAGAAAATATATCCTTATATTCTGCCAACAAGTTCCGCAGCTGCATACGATCATCCGGCCCCACCTCTTCCGGAAGATCTTCTAGCAAAAAGTCAAGAGAAAAATCACCCTCAACCCGACCTCTGCCTTCCTTACTAACACTGCTATATTCAACCTCTACTGGGTGTAAGCCTCCTAGCACCTGGTCCCTACTTAACTTGACTGGGTCTTCACTAAGGTTTACTACCCTTACCTGGGTCCTATCCGCACGGTCTCCTACAACTACTCGGGCTAAGTGAACACCAGGCTGGACTTCCGCGGCCTCAGTCATCCATGCAGGCGCTTTAGTAGCTAAGTCCCCATACTGCGTCTTAACTACCACATCCTGCTGGCACTTAGGCGATACCACAACCTCCTCAGCGACGATCACGCGCCGGCACCACATGGACCCATTGCCCCTTACAAGGGAGACCCGCCGACGGCCAACAAACAAGGCCCCCGTACCAAAACCCAAGCGACATCGGTGCTCCCTTAGCCAATCCATACCTAGCATAGGTTCGGTAATCTGATCGGATACCAGAAAACCCGTGTGAATTTCGAAACCCGTCCGAATTTTAATCGGAATGTTTACCTCTCCAAGGACCCGTATATTAGACCCATTTGCAGCCATCAAAAAGCGATTACAAGGACGTAAGTCTAACCCTTCAACAGTAGAAAGCGGTACCAGGCTTACTTCGGATCCAGTGTCGATCCAGCAGGTCTGCGGTCGTCCGTTGACTATACCTCGTATGTAGATGGCGTTGTTGGTTGCGCGATTCGGAAGCCTTGACCGCGCAGTATGATTAGTGACGACTTCCTCCGTTGCATCGGTCGGTTCCGTACCGACCGTTGCCGTTGCTGGCTGACGATTGAAGGGCCGGCGGCCTTGCCGGCAGTTGCGAGCGAAGTGACCGGGTCGGCCACAGTTGAAGCAGGCCGCCGTCCGCCGTGAAACTCCTTGTTCACCTTCCGAAGGCCGAGCATCTCGCCCGGTCGCAGTGGTCATCGTAGCTGGGCCCCGCAGTTCTCGAAGTTGTCGTTCAATGTTATTCTCCATCTCTCGCTGCCATCTCCGTTGCTCTTCGCGCTGCTCAGCGAGAAATCGGTCGAGCTGTGACCGGATCTGAGCGTTGACGTCGGTCTCCTGCGTTCCCCTTACTCTGTTCGGCTGTCTTCTCCGATCGTCCGCATCCGCCCTTCGCTGATAGGCGTCAAGGCGAAGCGCCGCCCGGTAGGCCTCATCCAAACTTTTTGGCTCTCGTTCGCGAACCTTGAGTGAAAGTTCGCGATCCCGCATGGCTTCCAAGAAAGAGTCCCTGGCGATGATCTGCGTAGTCTCATTGGATGGCACCGGATACGCGAGGACCACAAGTCGCCGAATGTCATGAAGCATATCGCTAAGGCTTTCATCGGCGCGCTGACGTCGGTAGTAGAGCTGCGCACGGAACATCTCGGCCTGGCCTTCCATGCCATACCGTTGTCGCAGACGTCCGACTAGTTCTTCATATGTCACATCCTGGAGAGCGCCGAAGTCCCATAACAACTGAGTCGCAGTTTTCTCCAATGCACATCGGAGGAAGTCGATCTTATCCGAGGCCGTCCATCGGTTATGTGTTGCACATACCTCGAATTGCGCCAGGAAAGACTCCAACGATCCTGTTCCGTCGAACTTCCCCGGTTTCACCTGCATCGGTCTCGTCTTCAGAAGGCCCCCGATGCCTTCCAGTAATTTCTGTGGCGACATTTCTTTTTCTGGTCTCTGTCGTCCGCCCAGTTCATCGGACCTCAGGTCACCATCGCCCATGTCCTCCAAAAGAATCCGTTCTGGCGAAGCCTCCGTCGCTCGCCGTCTTCTTACGGGAGTTGAAGTGCCCGAGACCGGATCCTCGATACCCCGCGGTCATCGTCGAATAATCACCTCCTCGTCTTCCATCGCTGTCGATCAAAACTCGTCGTTTCAATACCCCAACTTCTGGTACCAGTGTGGCGAAAACGAGCCCTTCACTATCTCACTTCTGGGACCAGAGAGGCGAAAATGTAACCGGAAGCACTCCACTTATGGTGCCAGTGTACGAAAATGCACCTCCCAGACCTCACTTCTTGAGTTAGTGTGGCGGAATTGCTACTCCTCTCTCGCCGGGGTATATCTCTATACCGTATACTCCCAAGGCCAGCCGAGTGGTTGAGAAGGCCCTGGACGTATGTGCGTAGATAAGGCCTCCGATGTCGTCGAAGGACTTAACGAGTTACCCGCAACCGATCGACAGCAAATCATAAGACCGAATAACGATTGAAGACTTGTATTATATCCACGATAATCGACGCAATAATCGATACTTCCAATTGAAACAGAAACACTGGTTGTATTACATTCACGATAATCGACGCAATAATCGATATCTCCAATTGAACAGAAACACTAGTCGTGACTAGAAATTATATCCATATATTCCACAGAACGATCGCTTTACAACTCGTAATACGCAAACAAACACCGCAAGAAATATCTCAACGACGACTAATCACCTGCTTCTATATCCACGTATACTCCAAAGATGCGCCACAGTCGGATTCGAACTGTCGCCGCTCGCAATTTCGGACTCTCTACTATCTCACTGACTCTCTCTCTCTCTCTCTCTCTCTCTCTCTCTCTCTCTCTCTCGAGGACTGACGACGACTGCGCTTCTCTCGGCAACTCACTGCGATCGACTGGCTGACTGTCTTCTTCGGATGTCTGCCGGCAACTGTCTCGACTGTGCGATTCGGTCGCCTTTTATACTTTTCCGAGGGGCCCCAGCGCGCGAAAACCCCCCCTCCGGGAGTTCATCGTAGGCCACCAGGTCGCATCGACCAAGTCCCCGGCGGGCATCAGTGCCCCAGGGACAAGCAAAAGGCTAGAGGTCCCTGCTAGAATTGCGCGCCTCAGACGCTACCCCCCTCCTTGAGTCCGTCAAGTACTAGGCCGCATCGGCCATGTCTTCGGTGGAGGCATCAGTGCTTCAGGGACAAGCAAAAGGCTATAGGCCCCTGCTGGGATTGCGCGCCTCAGACGCTACCCCCCCTCCTTGAGTCCGTCAAAGCACTAGGCCACATCGGCCAAGTCTTCGGCTGGGCATCAGTGCCTCAGGGACAAGCTAAAGAGCGTCGAGGTCCCCCCTTAAAGTCATCGAAGGGACTAGGCCGCATCGGCCAAGTCTTCGGCTGGGCATCAGTGCTTCAGGGACAAGCAAAAGGCTAGAGGTCCCTGCTAGAATTGCGCGCCTCAGACGCTACCCCCCTCCTTGAGTCCGTCAAAGCACTAGGCCACATCGGCCAAGTCTTCGGTGGAAGCATCAGTGCCTCAGGGACAAGCAAAAGGCTATAAGCCCCTGCTGGGATGCGCGCCTCAGACGCTACCCCCCCCCTCCTTGAGTCCGTCAAAGCACTAGGCCACATCGGCCAAGTCTTCGGTGGAGGCATCAGTGCCTCAGGGACAAGCAAAAGGCTAGAAGCCCCTGCTGGGATGCGCGCCTCAGACGCTACCCCCCCTCCTTGAGTCCGTCAAAGCACTAGGCCACATCGGCCAAGTCTTCGGCTGGGCATCAATGCCTCAGGGACAAGCAAAAGGCGTCAAGGTCCCCCCTTAAGGTCATCGAAGGGACTAGGCCGCATCGGCCAAGTCTTCGGCTGGGCATCAGTGCCTCAGGGACAAGCTAAAGAGCGTCGAGGTCCCCCCTTAAAGTCATCGAAGGGACTAGGCCGCATCGGCCAAGTCTTCGGCCAGGCATCAGTGCCTCAGGGACAAGCTAAAGAGCGTCGAGATCCCTCCTTAAAGTCATCGAAGGGACTAGGCCGCATCGGCCAAGTCTTCGGCCAGGCATCAGTGCCTCAGGGACAAGCTAAAGAGCGTCGAGGTTTCCCCTTAAAGTCATCGAAGGGACTAGGCCGTTATCTATAAAAAACGGTAAATTTCCTGTTGTTTGTAGGAAAGTTTTCCTTGTTTTTCGAACGGTGTTTCATAATTTATAGATAATAAATTTCGAACAATAAAATAAAAATCCCTTATTTATTGCCAAGAGAACTTAGTGAAATTTCAAGCACATGTGTGTAAACTTCAACAGGGATGCCTTCTTGAGGGCGAAGTTCTTAAAATTGTAGGTCAGCTGCATGAAAAGTACGTCGGCTGTTATGCGGGCAACGGAAATGATCATAATCTGGAACATGTTCTAAATGACAGGGAGGACTTAACTATTGAAATTTGTATTCAGAAATGTTACAGTGGAGCAAGTCAAGCTAATTCGAAGATGACATTTGCTGCCCTGACTGTAAGTAATTTTCAGCAATTTCTGATCTTTGATTTCATTGAACTTCCACGGCAATACCTTGCAACGTTACCTACGATAGACGTGTCGCTGAGAGCTTATTCAACGACACTCAATCAATTAAAGCCACAAAGTGCAATTTTTGGTTTAGGATTTGGACAACCGCTGTTTTTTACACATGCATTCACATATATACGAATTCATACACACAGGTACACATGATCAGGCCCGCCGAGAAGGGGCCAGGGGGCAAATGCCCAGGTGCCCGGCGACTTGTTAGGGCCCGGGCCGGGCCCGCAATCAACTTATGAAAAATATTATAATCAGTTATACAAGTTTATGATTTATGCCTTTTAAAATATAGCCTATTATCTGACTCTTAACTACAATCAGTTTACACTTCAAGCATCTGAATAAAATCATAGTTGTATATAAATTTATATAGGCTATAAATATAATATCGTATGGTCGAGCATGCATTTTTATTATTTCAATATGTTTTTTTTCGTACGACCATACGATATTATTTTTATATAAAGCCTAAAGATAGTCTAGAGGCCCGTAACTGCTTGACCTTCTGCCTAAGGTCCCGCGACTGCTCTGCCTAGGGCCCGGTATTTCTGTTGGCGGCCCTGCACATGATTACCTATACTGTATATTATACAGTTAGAGAGTTACGCAAACATACAAACAAACATATATGTTTGCATTCATATATAGATAGATGCATACATACACAACACAGATTCGCAACTGCGAAATCTTGGATTCGGCGAAACAACGACGAGGCTTAATCTTTGGATTGTCACAGACTGACAATCACGGATCTAAGCTAATTTATTCTAAATTAACCTAATAATATATTATTATAGTCTTATTTTATTATATTCTGTCGAACGCTATCAAATCAATTTATATCAGATTCTATCAATTCCAACGAATCTAATAGCCTAGATTTAATATGATCTGAGATTATGGGTTCTAATCAATTCTAACATGATCTTATATGTTCTGCACACACACATACACACACTCAAAAATTTTGATATATGTAAATCGCAGGGTGGACAAAGTTGCACATGCAGAAATAACCCTGGTCAGCAGTTACATGATCGGAATTGTAACGTGAGGTGTTCCGGAGCTCCGGTGCAAAATTGCGGAGGAAATGAAGCTACTAAATTTTATTCGCTGTACACAGGTGAACTTAATACAATGACTACAACATTGTTAATTTCTATGCTATTAGTATCGATGCGAATGGTATTCACGTGCCAGTCGTCGATATTTACAATTCTCTCTTATTCGATGTACACAAGTGACCTAAATATTATTATTGCAACACTGAGCATTGCTGAGCTGGTGGTATTGACATGAAGGGCTTCCGTAAACCTGTCGCAGATGTTTGTAGTTCTAACTTCTTAACATGTGTATGGCGTAGCTGCTGGCATCTGGCATATATGTACATGTTGTTGGGTCCCCATTGGGTAATATTTTAATATTTTTTCACAGAAGACCTATCCAAATAATTTGTCATTTAATGCGCAAAAATCGACCAGTCAGTTTTCATTTTCACCAATTTTAGAATTATGTTTAGCTGTTTCGTAAAAAATAAAGTAGGGGCCTACTCGCACAACCGAGTTGTGATTTGCACTTTTTAAATTTAAAAACATACAATTCTTTACAGATTGTTTTGTTTTGTTCTGAGTTTAAGAATTTCTAAAGCAACTCACTCAGTAGGCCTACAACTGCGTCACCAGTTCAAGAAGCCCCGAGGGAAAAGGAAAGATTCAAGTCAGCGGACAGAAGCAGCGAGCCCCCAAGTTAGGATCGTAGAGCGTGTGGCGAAGGGTGTATTTTGAGTCTTAATTGAGTCGGATATTTGATTCTTCCTCCTATTAAAATCTATCTCCAGATTTTTAATATCGAAGTTAGCAGTAAGTAAAAGAATTAAAGTTGAAAAGAGTTTCTATAGCAGCTTCACCATTAGTACATTTTCTACAGATGATCCAGTGGCCCGATTTAGTGACAATCCACCCAAATCTTGATCTAAAGTTCATTATGAGGTCAATTTCTATCAAATTGCATTAACTTAAGCTCAACATTAATTTGAAAGTCAAATTTTAACAGATGTTTCCTAGAATATTATTTGTTCTTTCAAAATTTTAATTTCAATACATGTCCAAGAGAAATTATTCGCTCCGTGGATCTTCGTCCTATAGATGCGCCTTAGAGGCGTTTAGTTGAAAAGTTAAACGCCTGAGTAATGTTTAACCCAGTATGCTAAGCACTAGTAGGGCCTATATACGCATAAATTGCACTTAAAGTAAAATTCTACTAAAAAATTTAATGAACTGTTTTAAATTTCTTGGTGAACCGCGTTCAGTTGCCTTACGACTCTTAACGAGAACGCGTTATGAAAGACTTTGATCCCCTTGTACCCTGACACAAGCAGGTGCTTCACGCTTTTCTAAAATCGCACCCTAAATTCTTCCCACAGAGAAATTGCACACAAGTCGGACAATTCCAAGGTCTACGGTTTAGCATTTATATGATTAGGTGCGCATATCTCACTAATTAATTTTTACTACACAACAAATTAATTCTAAAGAATCCTAGAGGTTTAATAGTTTGTATTTAATCAGATAAATCACAACAGTTTGCAAATGTAGCGATAGGAAGCCAGGTGCGTTGATGTAATGGCCCATTTTATCAGCTACTTTAAAATACTAACCATATTGGTCTTTTTATTGCGAATTGCATGCATGTTGTTTTTCTTTAGTGTGTCCCATTGGTTACTTTGGTCTCAATTGTAACCAGTTATGTCACTGCAAGAGACATTTACCATGCGATCGAAAAACTGGAATCTGCCCGGACGGATGCGATGTATATTGGACTGGAAAGAGCTGCAATATAAGTAGGAAAAATTAATATTCGATATGTGTAAAACTGCTACACTAATGCATTAAATCGTTTCAGTATCCGTTATATAAGTGAAGGATATTAGACACTTAAAATTCATTGACCTCCTCGTCTACCCAATCAAATCGTAGAATTATATTGTTTTCCATCTACAAAATCTGCAGAACAATAAAGGTTTCTAATCTTATATAGGCCTATAGCTAAACATATAATTATAAATGCCATAAAACAAAATATTTTTTCAATGCAATAGATGATGCAGCAACTTCATGTACGATACTTTTCTCGCGTCACACTTCTCCCCGACTAAAATGCACGTTTAGAGGAGGGTAAAGGGCTCAGAAGGTGAATGAAGAGTGCTGATAAAGGTATAAAAATTGGAATGGTAAAGCGGTAGTGGGCGTGGAAGAGAACAATAAAAAATCGGAAAAGAGGAAGAAGAAGAGACAGGAAATTATGACAGGAAGGGAGAATAATAAGCTGTAGATACAGACTTATCCATGGTAGTCTATTAAAAACCATTTAAGTCCTAAAATAATTTTAACTGAGAACATAATGTTCGAATGACGAAATGTATTTAGACCAGAGTTACAAAATTTTAAGCTTGAACAAAAAGCTCATGCATTGAATTAAAATGATACGCGCTTAAAACAGAGCAAGTAGGAGATTGCTTCTCTCTGAACAATTATTTATGATTGTGGCTAATTCATAGTTTCAAATTGCCACAGGTAACATTCAGGAACAGTATATGGGGTGCTACGGAGATGGTCGAGAGAATGCGATGGATGTGAAAAATCAAGGTGGAAAAACAGGTGAAGTTAACAGGGACACTAACTCGAATGAATTCTGCATAGAAATCTGTTCAACCTATAACTACACATATGCAGGAATGCAGGTGAGTCTACTTACAGTCAGACTATTTCTCTACAACAGTAATTAATGACTCTGTCAGTGACTAATTGACAATATCAAATTTACTAGAAGAAACAGTTCATAGGGAATTGCAGTAGTCAAGTTTAGAGCAGACAAATGCATTATACATATGCAAGAATGCATGTTAGTCTGCATATAGTCAAAAATATATTATTTGAGCGATCATAACAACTTGCTAATAAATTTACAAGCACAGATATTGTTATATAACATAAATAACATAACAACTGTCTTTATTGCATCCAATAACTACATTTGACAATCATTTACAACAGGAATTTATATGATTAGTACAGAATCTGTAAACTAGGCACACTGTAAACTGTAAAAAAGGAATTAATACTTATATTACTTCCCATTTCTCCATATCCTTTTCTAACAGGTGAGTTTGTGCAGTTGATTGAATTCTTGGAGTCACGCGAGCCAATGGGCGCCCCTAAGGGACCTAGATTCCGCAGACCGGGGATGCCCTGCTAGATGCTAATTACAATTTCAAATGATGGCACAGTATAGTTGCTCCCCTCACAGTAGCAAAATCCCGTACCTAGCTCAATCCTCTTACTTCCTCACCGCTTGGAGGCGTTTAATACTGACAAACCTTAAGTAACAACACTCACGAGCCGGGTCCCGGCTCCACCAAACCACCAAAGTCGAAATCAAATCGTGCATATTGATCATTTATCCAGTATCATTACATGCGTCAGGAGAAAGTTTCTTAGTTGCTTCTTGAACAAATGCCTGTTTGCAACGACCGAATTTCGATAGGGATCTGGTTCCACATTAGCGGACCAGCTGATCTGATACTAAACCGTCTTACATTCGTACTACCATTAATTGGACGCTTTAGTGAGGCTACCGGCGTATCATGTTTGTGTACCTCCGAAGCCTTCGAAAAAATAATTTTTAAAAGAGGCCGGCAGTTGATCATCCTCGTAGCAGTAGATGAAGTCAGACATTTGAAAGCTGTTCATCTGATTGATATTCATTATTTTTAGTTCTTTGAAAAAATAGTCAGAGTGTTCCAATTTCCTGGCTTCCTGGATCATATGTGGCCACACATGTGACGCGTTTGGACTAGAGCCCTGCGCCGACGCCATAGTGTCGGCGGCGGCGCGCCGGTCATTTTTGGTCAGCGGCGGCGGCGCGCCGACGAACCAAAATCGGCGGCGGCGGCGCCCACAAAATGTCGGCGTCGGCGCGGCGCGGCGCGGCGTGCCCTAGTCAGAAACATGAGGCACCATGGGCATCCGCAGGAATTTTTCCAGAGGGGAGCAAAAATTTTCTAAGGGGGCAAACTTTTTCCAGGGGGCAAAATGACGTTTTTGCATGGAAAATCTATTCACAAATCCAGGGGACAAATCCCCTTCCCCTCCTCCGGACGCCCATCTGAGTCACTATTAGAGTTGAACAGTCGTTGGTCCTGTGACCAGTCAAAGGGCCAAGTTCTCTAAAGCCACTCCATCACACTGAAGCTCAACTACATCTAAAGGGACTGGAAGAGAAGACACCTTCAGACATTTGCCTTACAAATATGAACATCCTTAATTACACTGCACATCAGTATAGGTATTGGCAAATTGTAATCAGATGAAGCAACATGCATTTGCATATTGCATGAATACACCTGCATGTGCACTTATACAGTATAGGCCTAAACACCAAGTCACATGGCAGATGCTGGGTAACAGCATCCTCCCAGTAAGAGAGGCTGCTGAAGCCAAGGTGCGACCGTACGTACGGTACGTACGTTATTTTTTTCTATAACGTACGTACGGTACGCGTACGTTATTATGCCGTACGTTACCGTACGTTCACATCTGTTCATGACGAAAATAAAATACATAACACTATGCACAAGAAAAGACAATAAGCGGGTGATTGCCGATCGTAAACAATTTTAACCATTACATCAGTCATCTGTGCTGTTGTGTGATCTCTACTTTCAAACATTTAAATTCCAAATTGCTAATATTATGTCTAATCATGATGTATAGGCCCCCTATAGTGTGAAGAATATTAAGATTTTACGGCACACTTTATAGGATGGTCAGTGCCAGTGGTCATTTTATTGGTAATACTAAATTTCGGTACCGTTCGTAAATAACTAGGCCTGCGCACGGGGGGGGGGGGGCAATACTGTAGAGCTAAACTGATCATTTTTGACGTACTCGTACGGTACGCGTACCTTATAAGACTAGTTATATTGAGATTCTTTGTGAATGATCAGATAAATATGTGACATTTTTAACGTACGCGTACGGTACGCGTACGTTATTTTTTTCGATAACATACTGTAGAGCTAAACTGATCATTTTTGACGTACTCGTACGGTACGCGTACCTTATAAGACTATAGTTATATTGAGATTCTTTGTGAATGATCAGAAAAATATGTGACATTTTTAACGTATGCGTACGGTACGCGTACGTTATTTTTCGATAACGTACGTACGGTACGCTTACGTTATTCCGGGAGGTAACGTACGGTCGCACTATGGCTGAAGCCATGAAGTGAAATGTAAATATATACGTTTTCCTATGGTAATACACTGGCCGAGTGGCCTCACTCCTGTTAATTTTTCAATGAATTTACCAGGTGGTCTGCTGCCCGTTTGAATTGGTCTTCAAAGACCATTTAAAGTTTCCACATATAGATCATTGTTTGTATCAGATTAAATGGAAAAAGACCATTCCTGATACTATACGTACTAAGTCAAACCTGTGTCAACTGATACTGTTTACCTGAATAGATTCCAGCCAAAAGTATGAATCAATTATGCCTTCCCTTCTGCAGGATTATTAGGCCTACTTAAATGGCATATCTTGATATTAATAGCACTCATAAACTCCTCTAATCTTACAACATTAAGCCAAAAATTTACACCATTGTTAGAAGACCACAGACATCAAAGACAACAATCAATAAGTTATAGAAGCTATTCAACATGAAGGTAACGAATGAAGGAATACTGTAGTACTGTAGTACACATACAAATACATGCATGCCATATTGATTTTGTTGTCAAGGTATAAAGGAAATGGCAACAGGAACAGGTGTATCAAAACAATGGTTACTTGTACCGGTAACAAGATATCGCTTTAAATGACTGTGTGTATCATGGCACAAAGACAAGATCATCAAAGTATAAGGAAGACGAATTTAGTCAGGAAGACAATGCAGTATCAAGATGAAGACCACAAACATTATCAGCTATCAGCTTTATCTTCTTCATTAACACACGAGTTCCTACAAATCAAAGTGCCATTTCTGAGTATAGTTTACTTATCTTTGTAATATCATGCAAAACATGAAAAATGCAACAATAACAATTAAGCATATCAAACTGGCATCGGCGGCGCGCCGACAGATTGTCGGCGGCGGCGGCGGCGGCGCGCCGACAAACAAATATCGGCGGCGGCGGCGCCCATGAAATGTCGGCGGCGGCGGCGCGGCCGGCGCAGGGCTCTAGTTTGGACTATTGCAATTCTATCCACGCAGGTCTGCCAAAGTTCCGTTGCCCCCAGATCCAGCATTGCTATAAGACCATCATTTACGTTCTGTTGCCTTTGACTCTGTGCTGCACACATTTGCTGTCTTAAAACGCACTTGTTTAGATCTGTTAGATTACAGTGGCGTCACTAGGATTGGTGTCAACCGGTGCGGTCAGCCATGGACCTCCTCCCTTAGTCGCCAACCAGACCATGTAGTATCCTTAGTAATGCTTTTTGTTCTAATGTTACTCCTAAATCGTTATTCCTGTATTATATCACTGAATGTATTGGTAATATTATTGACAAAAAAACTAGCAGAATTAAAATTACAAAATACAAATGCATATTTCTTACTTTATTTTTTATTTTAATCATTTATCGGCAGATCAGCAGATCAGCAACTACATCGTTGAAAATCAAGTTAGCAAAATAATGTTAATGTAATGTTTGAACTATGGAGCGTAATGAAGGTGCCTGCAGCTTATACAGGCCTCATTATAAAATAATGTTCAAAGAATACAAATTTTATATAGGCCTAATGAGGAAAAATAATTGTAAATTTGGCTGATTATTTCTTAAAACATTGTAATATAATAGGTCTAATTGTAATTGCAACTAAACACTTATATAGCGCCACTCAAATTAGCGGCGCTGTCGACCCGCATCAGTGCCAGCACCGGCAAAAATAAAGGTTTTCAAGCGTCTACAGAACTGAAGAGGAGAGAGGGCAGGAAGCTCTTTGCGGAGGGACTGGGGAAGACTGTTCCAGGCTGAAGGACCCACACAGGCAAAGCTCCTGGATTGGGCCTTGGAAGAGTGCACACGTGGAACAACCATAAGACCACGGGCCGATGATCGCAAGGATCCCCTCTCAGGCAAGGAAGAAACCGGGGTGCAGAAATTCATGATGTAAGACGGAGCAGAGTAAAAATATTAATTAAAAGCAGGTTAGCAATTAAAAGTATAAATTTATGGAAATATTTTCATAAATGAAATTAGGCCTATACAAAAACAACACATGAACAAATGCGCAAGCATGATCAGCACTTAGCGATCATCTCTCCTAAATCAGAATTTTCCTTTCTTGGCTTTCAAAGCGGCGAGCTTGTAAATCACTTCATCGAAATCAATGCCCTTCGCCAAATCACTTTTAATTGATAACTTTTTTATTTTTCTCCTTTTCTTTTAATTAATTGCCTACTTCATTATCAAAAACGTTATTGGTATAGGTTTAAAAATACTAATTACCATAACAGTGCAGCTAAAATACCAGAAGATTGGACGAGATAAGCAGTGATGGGCTATAGTTAACTAAAAAGTTGCTTAATTTTAGTTTAACTAAAAATTTGTTGTTAAGGAAGAAGTTTAACTAAAAAAATAGTTTAGTTAAAACCATAGTTTAACTAAAAAATTAATTTGCTAACTAAAAAGTTTAACTAAAAAAATCAGCAATATCCAACTATTTTTCCACAATGAACATTGAACACTGTCAACAAAAAAACACTTTGGTGTCACCCCCTATGCGGGTGTCACTCGGTGCGGCCCGGACCCCGCACCCCTCTAGTGACGTCACGGATAGATATTCATCTGTTAGATCGTCGCCTTTGGTAGTTACTGAAAATGCGCTATATTAAATGTTCCTATACATGCATACATACATACATACATACATAAATACATAGATGCATAATGCATACAGACATACATGTTAGATCTAGTGTCGCCTTTAAGACCTTTTACAACTGCATCAGTCATTGTTTTGTATGTCTGAGTACTGTATATGCCCATTTTAATGTGAGCTGTAAACATTTAAAACTGCACTTCTTAGAATGATACAAGTGTACTACACAATAAGTCGTTCAACGCGAAACTTTTTAAACTTCCTTTCCATAGTATTTTAAATATTTAATCTAATATCAGAACTTCTATGGATTACTTACACTAATTCGCAATGCCATAGGCGCCAACTTTTGCTTTTGTCTCTGGGTGCATGGGTCCTCGCTCTCCCCTACCACTTTTCCCTCTCATTCCCTTCTCCCATCCCCTCCCCTTAGGTAGGGAGTTCTAGCGGATTTTCGGAGAAAGAAAATTTTTTACATAGCGCTCCCTCAAGTTACCTATTCAGAAGCGCTCCCAGCCCAACCACGGCAATATAAACTGGACTTAAGTAATTTATAAAACAGAAGCGAACCATTCTTGGACAGCAGGCGAATCTGTAATGTGAGTTGATTCCAGATGGAGGGGACGACCACAGAGAAAGCACGACGCTGCCTATAGTTGCGGTGGTAGAACGAGGAACCAAGAGCTCACCCGCAGAAGAGCTAATTAAGGGCTCGGCGGCCAGTCACATGAGAGACAGGACAGCAGAGCTCCCGTAAGTAAACCGGAGCACAGCCAAGAAGGCATCGCCAGATCAACGCAGCTATTCTATAGATGATACGTTGCGAGATAGGAAGCCAGTGTAGTGTGTCACGCAAATAGGCTGAGACAGGGGCGCGTTTAGGAAGGTGACCAATGAGACGCGCAGCAGATCGAAGAACCTGATCAAGACGAGCAGTCAGAGAAAGTGGCAGGCCTACCAGAATCGAGCAGCAATTAATGGTCAAGTCGACTGGTGACAAAGGCATGGATGAGGGTATTTATGTACTGACTGTGACTGTGACTGTGAATCATGCAATGTTGGGTATTTGTGTTGCAGTTGTACTTCTCAAGATGTGAGATTACTTAGATGTAAAAAATTTGATGAACTTTCTCTCTGGGTGCATTGGCACCCAAGGGTCCCAAGGAGTCGGCAATTATGCGCAAGGTATCAATTGGCACCGAAAAACCTACGTGCCATTTCACTGGCCAAGGATGGAGAGCTGCCGAAAGGAATCGGGGTAATGCAGGAGGTATGTCTTCGACATATATTGAAAAGATAGCAGAGACTAAGAAAAAGCGCCTCGCGAAACGGGTTTAAGGTTCGTGATACGCAACGGTCTAATTTCGTGTAACAATAACTCTTATCGGGGTATTAATGTTTGGTTAAAAAAACTGTGTTCTGTTTTAGTACGGATACGACTGTCATTGTGGAGAAAAGTACAACAGATATGGAGATAGGACATACTATGGCGAACAGGTCAACTGCAGTAAACCCTGTCCCGCAAATAGAACACAGAAATGTGGAGGCGACTATGCTAACAGTGTTTATCATGGTGAGTTATGAGGATAATCACCTTAATCGCGTGGAACTCTAAGTTCCATTCTAAGTCTTCAACTCAAACATCCTTGCTCTGTCATACCAGGTACATGGTAGGTCTATAATGTGGATATTGCTGGGACATTGTGCAGCCGCCTGGAAAGGTGCTTAATTTTTAATGGGATCAAATTCAGAAAACCATGTCCACAAAAGGGTTGTTTACACTACACTAAATCTCCTATCTCACAGGCGACTGGTAATTTAGTTCTTTAACTTTCTTGTTCTTGCTCCATGTGGTGCACTCTAAACAAGATCTTGTAGGCATACCTGATAAATACGAGTTCGGCCTCACAATAATTGTCCTCGCTGAGAAATGTCTCAACATCTATCGCAAAAATCTCTACAATTTGGGAAACCCTTAACAAAGGTTTTTTCTTCGATTAACTTTCCATTCCTAATTCTCTTCCACCCCTTGTACGGTTTAATCACATCACTAACTTGTCTGAAATTCAAGGCCTTATTATATCATCGTTCAACAAGCAAATATCTCTGGAGTAATAAACCGAGGAGATGCCTCCAGTTGTGATGTAGCCTTCCCATCTCTAGTAACTCATGGAAGATGACAGCTGATATAATTTTTATGGACCTTGTCTATGCGCAGCCGGCGGTGTATTCGACCACTCGTGACCAATGCGTGCTGTCAAATCAGTTGCTGTGTCTCCAGCAGGTAGATCTGAACGCCTGAGTCAAACATCATGTCGATGTCTACATTGACTTCGGCCACGTGCTGTGCAAAAACTTACTTTTCTACAACGAACAGCTGCTGTAGAAAGCGAAGGTTCTTCAGCAGGCTTAGTCATTACTCTCAGTTACTTCTTCCTCAAAACCTAATCAATTTAAGGTTTTCTTCAGCTGTCGCATTGCCGCTCTCTGAGCTTCAGCATTTCCGCCAATGAATATAATCCACTGAATATTAGGCCTATCCTTAGAGTTTCAGCGCTACGTCGAGCCATTTCGAAAAAGAGATATCCAGAAAAATTGCTCTATTTACATGTTCCATCATTTTCTATAAATGAGTGTCTATTAAATAGTTTTTTTACTTTTTCCTATAGATTTCTACTCGTTGGGTCCGGCTGGACTTCGGAATCCTAGATTCGATCAGGGTTCGATATTCCTATAAGCAATTGTGCCGAAGCGTCCTTGTGAGTTATTTAAAGGGCGCTGTGCATGTGTTCTGGTACCATTTCGTCCGCACCCTTTCGCTATTCATTTAAACCTTTTACTCTTCCAGGCCGTGTACGGTTTTTAATGTTTCTAGTTGTCAGGCGTAATTGTGAATTTTTTAACTGTATAAGAAGGACATTAACAATGTTTTGTTGTATTGTACGGTGTTGTATTGGCTCGTGTTCGATGGAGTTGTCCAGAGATGCCAAGTGGAGGTCCGAGTCCAGGGCCCAGGGGCCAGGAGATCAGAAAGAAAAGGAGGCAGAGAGATGTTAAGACGGATTCCGTCTGGACGAGAAAGATTGGAAGGTGAACAGGATCAGTAGCGTCTCGTTACCAGGAGTAATCGATAATTTCAGCCTCCTTGATGGGCAGGAAAAACAAGTAGATTTCTTCAATAGTCTTGATTTTTTGGTCTTTCAGCCCATCCAAGGTTGCACATGGCAAGAACAATTGACTGCACACAACAGAACACAGCAAATGGCAAACGGCATTTTATATGTTCAAAACTAGAGGAGAGCCCATGCATCACTCAGTGAAAAACGCAGGCCTACTAAAATTTAGCAATTTTTTAAATCGCTGAAATTCAAAACTATTACTTTAAGTTACTAACGGCAATATAACGTTTTAAACGCATCCATGCCTAAATATGACGATCAAAATCAATAGTTTTTTTTAAATATGAAGAAGGAACGAAATTTCATTCATCTGATATTAACATAATCCAATTCTTCTGAAAACGCCTTTACCGTGAGGCGCAATACACCGATCGTAGGTTGGTCAAAGCGAAACGTAATCCGTTGAACAAGTGTCTTCGAAATTCAATAGATCAGACAGAATGCAGAAAACCGTGGGTAAGTAATTTGGCACAGATGGAAACGCACGGTACTGATGAATTATAGCAGTGAAATGACGAAGAGCTAACATCTTATTAGGCCTACAAAGCTTAAAACCGATCGCAGAAAGAGCTGGAAATCCAAACATTATAATTAGTACAAGCTACAGCAAGAGTTAGCCTTTGATAATAACCGACATTGTTTTTTACTCTGAGAATCAAACAATGAACAAAAAAGGTGGGATTATTTAAGTGCAAGAAACTGTAAGATAAATTCATTTAACGAGAAAATTATTTGCTAATAATAGGGGTCAGTTAAGCCTACAGCAATAACAGTTTGATGCCTTACTGATAATCAAAGATAAAAAAGATTTTAAAAAGTACTACTTCTAGACCTGTATTTCAGTTTGTCCCAGAGGTTTCTATGGACGAGGATGCGTTAACAGATGCCATTGTTTTCACGATGATCTGTGTCGTTTCAACGGTTCTTGTCTCAATTCAACGCTCAGCTACTGTAAACCAGGATGGTCGGGGTCTGCATGCAATGTTAGAGGTAGGGCCCTATTTTGATTGAATCTAGATAATTATTGAGCTAAATAAAAGTAAAGCACGTTGAAATTCTGTAAACGTATGAGAAGAATCATTAACATAACGAAGAATATTAACAACGCTAATTGGGCTACGACCTCGTTAGGCCTACCATAGAAGTGGGAGGCAGTTGGAACAAAGACGTGATCTTCTGGGTTTTAGTTATATATATATATACCTCAATGGGTTTTGCCGATCTAGTCCGCTAAGGTGTCAAAACTTGGAAACCGCGATTAAAATAAGCAAAATATTAAGTGAACGAAGTCGTTAGTAGTCGGTAACTTTGCGACAAGTTTCGATTTCATGGCTTAGCAGCGGCGGCGGCGGCGAATGGCGGCGGCACTGGGGACAAATGCCTATGCTTGTCAGATACAAAATATGATACTTGCTTATGTAATTACTTATTTTACTTTTTATTTACCTTTCTGCAATGTTTTGACTGATTTGGATTGCTATCAGCAGTATTTACCGGCAGTAATACTTAATGCATTCAAAGATAGGCCTATATACGCAGTATTATTGACAATACAACATGTCTACCTACCATGTTATACTTTTTGGTTATATGTACAGAATCATATAGCCTCGTTGTATGCTTACTCATTTAATAACTGGTTTTATCCTAATTTTATAGATTGTAGAATCAACAACGGTGATTGTGATTATTACGAAATGTGCGAAAGCGTTGACTTGGGTTTTGCAAACTTGTCAGTGTGTCAATGTAAAGACGGATCCTTCAGAGACAACCATATATGCATTCCAAGTTAGAATTTTTCAAAAAAAGTATTGAATAAATTTAATTAATGAACCGACATGTTGGCAATGTTGCAGGATATATTCACGGGCTTGACATTGACTCTAAAAAGCATTAGGCCCTATATTATTTATTAATCGGCATGTTAAGATTGCTAATACATAGCCATATTAAATTATTAACCATATTTACCTCATTCGTCTTTTGCGTATAATAAAAGGAACTCTCGTGTAAAGAAATAAAACTAATTCTTAGCTTATTTTTAAATTAGTCCTACGCATACTCCTCGACGACAGAGATGAATATTAATCTCAGCTCACTGAGTTGAACATTAGTTTATTGTTATGAGTTCATTGTTTATTTTTATTGTTATATGTTAATTGTTATTGCTATGCGTTATGATTTGTTCATTGAGAGCTGCTTAATATAGTGCTATTTCAGAGAATTAGGTTTGGATGGGAATGCAGAGTACTTTGACATATCGGAAATTGAAAACAAAGGGCTATACAAATGTCACAAAAACCAAACTTCATCCTCTACCAATTGTTTCAAAGAAAATTTTTAACGTTTTATTAATACATGACTTGTGTCGTTAAAATTAGCTCATCTTCGCTACGTTGGCTGTTACAAAGGAAACACGACCCAGTATTTGTCTGTAGAGCTACAAACAACCGAGGCAATGACTATCGAATTCTGCATACTAAAATGTAAACAGCTGGATAAAACATACGCAATAATTCAGGTACTGTTTCATCACTGTTTATGTCGTTATCTGATAATAATTCTATTATAATTATCCCTTCAACATTTTAATGTAGAATATTAAAAGTAATGTCTTAAATGTTGAAATCTTGAAACATAGGCCTACTTATTATTTAAGCCTGAAATACATGTTTAGATATGTTTGATTTTGAAGGGTGGAGAAACTTGTCTATGTGGAAATGACTATGGCCAGATTTCATCAGATGCTGAATGTCAAGTTCCTTGCGCTGGAAACGAACTGCAATACTGTGGTGGACAGAATATGATAGAGGCAACGCCTATATACGTCGTTTATACAGGTGAACTAATCATTGCTGTCACTGAGCACCTAGGCGGCTTTTTGTAACGGCCTAGATAAATGCGCTCAAGTTGTTTATCCAAATATTTTACCACTTATGCTAGCGTATCAGGTTCAGAACATAAAATTATGCGAATTAAGTCAGCAAATTGCTTTTCGTAGATAAACCATCTGTCGCCGTCTCTCTCTCTGTCTCTCTCTCTTTCTCTCTCACTCTATGTCTCTCTCTGTCTCTCTCTGTCTCTGTCTGTCTGTATCTGTCTGTCTGTCTGTCTGTCTCTGTCTGTCTGTCTGTCTGTCTGTCTGTCTGTCTGTCTGTCTGTCTGTCTGTCTGTCTCTCTCTCTCTCTCTCTCTCTCTCTCTCTCTCTCTCTCTCTCTCTCTCTCTCTCTCTCTCTCTCTCTTAATAACTAGAAATCAGTATTAAGAGAAAGTGGAGCTAAGCTTAAGCTGGATAGTATTAAAACATATGTTGAACCAAATTTATGTTCATATTATTTTGTGGAACAATTTTTATTAGCGACCTTAAAACTCTCTTGATGACATCTTAAAGCAAATCTTGAATTTCTTTGTCAATCAAATAATTAGTGTATTTCTATTTTTTTTGGGCGTCACTCATTCCCAAGTCTTTATATGCCTTTCAAATCTATAGCTGGAATTATAACACTGTGCTGTAATCTGCACTTGGATGCTCGAAACCATTTTGGTGTACTATAATATTCAGTTAGGTTCATTGGTGCTAAATTAGTTAAATTGGTATTATTTGGTTTGGTTAAATTAGTGTTAAATTGGTTCATTTGGTGCTAAATTCGTCTTTTAGTTCAATTATTGTTTAACTGGTCAAATGACACTTTCCTTGGCTGTCAAAAATTCATTTTTACAAAGATTTAAATTTAAAGATTAGATATCTACAGTATTCCAAAGTGCAGGACTAAATGTAAAGGCATAAATAAAGGTACATGTATGTAAAGACGGATGGACGGAACGGAATGTAAAGGCATAATTAAGGTAAGGTTAGACAATTTGCAAAATCTGCGCACAGAATTACAGAGGTTTAGGCTTATTCGCACTGCGTCATAATCTTTCTGTTAAACTGTGCGCAGTGAGGTACTTCTTGTCTCATTTAAAAATTTAGATTTGTGTTTTTCCCAGACTGCATGTACATACAGTAATAATTAAGTTATTTTATGATAGACAATATCAATTTACTGAACCATGAGTTATAGGCGCCCAGTTTAGGTTACGATTATAAGCTTACGGGTCATATTCTTTCCGTAATGAGCGTATTGGGAGTAAATTAACAAAGAATAGACCGCTACTAACGACGCTGGATTAACAATATCGACTAATAACGAAATGTATTAGGTACTGGTAATAGGAAACTTGTAAAATATGGTTTGCGATATTTTCATTATCTATCCTGAAATATAGTGTTTTGCAAACACGTAGGGACCTATTAAGGCAACTGATTGAATTGACATAGATCTTTGATAAGAAGTTTGTTCTGTTGATTGAATAGCAAGGTCGATTCTACGGCATTATATTGGATGCTATAACGACACCAACATCCCGGCAATGGAAAGGAAATTCTCTTGGGTGAATGCAGGAAACAACACGATAGACTCCTGCCTAAAACACTGTGGCTCCCATAACTACACGTACGCTGGACTACAGGTGACTTCAATATTTTCTTAAATGACGCATTTTTTTCGATTTTTCCTGCAAAAACACGTGTTTCAATGAATGTCACAAATATTACTGATTTTGGTTGCAGCATTTGCAATGGTAATTCTAATCACGAAACTCCGCCGAGTCTAAAAAACTGTAGGCCCTGTCTACCTTTGATTTCCGTAACTCAGCAGTTTTAATTCCTGAATGAAGAACCAAATCTAGTAACTCATTTCGTAAGCGCATTTCCACAGTTTAATCATTGCAACAGTTTCTGCTGATTACAATTAACGATACATTTTAAGCATTTTTAAATTGTTTGTTTCTCTATACTCTATAGGCATTTGTTCTGAAGTGGAGAACACCATCTATTAGTGTTTCTTGAAGCAGCGCTGTGGAGAATGCTAATTACAATTGTTAACTAGTTTTACTGTGGTCATTGTAGAACCGCTACGATTGCTTCTGTGGAAATTCCTACGATAGATACGGTCCATTAGCTGAATTTAGATGTCACATGAAGTGTTCTGGTAGTGAGATTCAAATCTGTGGTGGAGACTTTGCAAACAGTGTGTACGCAGGTTAGCTCATACCAATGCAAGTCTTCCATATTTTTACTCTCCACATTGCCCACATTTGCCCTGTTATAGCCTAACGCATTGAAATTAAGCTACTGATAAAATATAGATATTATGTGTTTCTAAATATAATGTAGAAGTCAGCCATATTTTAGTATTTCAATTTAAGTAGCAATTCTAATTTTCAAGCAACGGAATTACCTATTGATCGTTGCTAATACAAATACTGTTGTTAGCTAGTTTATGACAATCTATATGCCTATCATACGAGTACATATATTTATTATTTTAGTTAACTTAACTATGTCATTAAGTACACACACATGCATAACTTTGTGTTGTGACGGTGGTATCCAGTCACCACCACTTTTAGAAGTGCTGCCACTTTTCAAGGTAGTTAATAATATAATAATAATAATATTTATTCTTTAATTAAGCGCCTGCAAACGCACTGCGCTGTACATGTACATGTTATGCGATAAATCTTAACTACTAACAGAACAGACAGCCTGCAATACACGGCGCAAATTGCAGCCTACAAAGCATGTCCGCCTATGGGACTCGATCTCTGTACCTCTCGCACTCTACGCCAGATGTGTTCCAATGCGCTATCGTGACCGGACACCACCACTGTGCAATTCTGATAGATGCCTTCACGTTAGCTTACTAGCTTACTTACCAGCCTACTCACTAGCCTACTTACTCATTGTTTTATATTCCATAAATTGGTGAACTTATCCATCTTATTGTCGATCACAGTGTCGTATCAATTTTTTTAAATGACAGGAGGGAAAGGGGAGGAAGAAAGATAGGGAAGAGGGAGGGGCAGGAGGGAGTAGCGGATTGGAGCAAAGTAACGCTCTTGAGTGCGCTTTAGTTTATTATTTACAAGACGATTACAGCGTAATATCAAATAAACATCTATATATATATATAGACTTCAATATCCGCAAAGATTCGACTACAACGCAAATCGCATAGATCAGCGCTTCCCAAACTTTCCAGGAATTTTCTTTCAGTGTGACGGACCGGTAGGAAGACCGTTTCCAAATTTATTAACTGTTTTTCTTTTTTGATCACCTTAAATATGTATTAATTATAAGATTTAAGAAACGCGAATGTAAAGCAAATCTTGGAATTTGGTACAACATTACATAGGCCTAGTTACATTTGGAAGGAGCAGATATTGTTAGGAAAACGTCACAAATTTAACTACAGTTCTAATTATAAAACAAGTGTTAAACAGGTTAATGTTACTTGAAATAACATTATATATCATAGTCACTAACAGTGACTAACTAATGCAATCGATGGGCCTCTATAAATTGAGTCAAAAAAGTGAAATTATTGTTTATTAGTAGCATGGGTATATAATTCAGTACTAAATATCAACTGAATACTGTGTACTGTGCATTGAATCAAAAATTTGCATTAAAATTAATTGATAGGCCTAAATATACATGCTAGTGTAGTTTATTAATATATTTATTATTTGTAATTGTTATAATTTTCAAATTTATAATATATTATACTTACAATATCGAATCTAAAAGCATACGTGTTTATTTTCTATTGACGGAGGCAGTGACCAGGTTTTTAATGACGAAAGAGATACGTCACATCCGGTTTCTAATTGCCGGTAGTGTTTTTTGAAGATAGTTCGAAGCGAGACCCAATCGAGAAAAGTCTATTGTCTTTATTGCCCAGTTTCTTGACTCACTTTGCGGACCGGTAACTGAGGGCTCATTGTGTTTCTGTGTTTCTCAGTGAACGACGGTGCACAGTGCTCAAGTGATAAAGACTGTAAACGAAATGAGTCTTGTAACGTTATTGACTTGAAGTCCATCAATGTTTCACGATGTCGATGCCAACAAGGTTTCCATAGAAGGAGTTCATGGGGATATTGCACAGGTAGACTATAAATAACCGGTGCGCGAAAGTCTAGTGATTAGGATACTGAACTGTCAATCGAAAGGTCGGAAGTTCAAATTGGTTCGGTTTTTGGCTCCACTTGTGCTTCCTACCCAATCACCAAAAATTAATACATTGACCGTACACGGGTCACACGGGTCACCCGACACGATACGCCGAGGATATGAGAACTGAAGTCGCAAACCCACTTCATTCCGATGGTTGCCTCTTGTTACTAGGCTAGCTTCAGGAGCTGTTCTTCTTCTTCGAAATATAAATATACTAGTTGCTAAACGTTTTGTCTTAGCTTATGAACTTGAAACATCCGGAATACACTGTCATTAAAAGAACTTTCTGTTCGTATTTGTTACTTCAGTTATTACTTCTTTCAACAGTTCTATAACAAGAATGTTATTACAAACTTTCGCCTGCAGTGGCGCAACTCTAGGTTGCACTGGCATAAACTTGTCCAAAATATTGGGGGCATGGGGTCTGAACCAGAGGTGCAAAAAAACTTTTTCAAGATGTTTTTTTATATTTTTTTATGGTTTTGTTGTTTTGATTGTTTTTAAGATTTTCGGATTTCGGATAATAAAAATCATGGAAAATGACATAAACAAGAGCTCCAACTCAGTTTCCAAAAATTAAAAAGCATTAAATCAATGTTATTAGAATAACACAAAATAAGAAGTTTATTTTTAAAAATTTAAAAAAATTGTAATTTTCTTTTTTGTTTTTATTTCTAACCAAAAACCCCAAAAACTTTTTTCAGCTCTGGTCTGGACAGTCAACGAGGCTTCCGGTGTTACGCTAATGCGTAGTATGAAATGGGGCGCTTTGTTTACATGAAAATTTGTTTCATATTGAAGATATTGAAGATAAAAATTATTATTTGTTTTCATTATGAATTTCTGATAGCATTTCAGTTCTGTGTCTGTTTTTGTGTTTCTGAAGAAATTTGTCTATATTGAAACATAATATTTTAATATTTGAAGAAATTCTCCTCTCGATTATTGGAGGGGCATTGCCCCGACTCCTCAATTATTGGGGGCACGTGCCCCGGCTGCCCCCCCCCCCGAGAGTCTACGCCTATGCTAGGTTGCCAATAGAACAGGAACTCTGCAAAATGGTCATCAACTGGTAGCGATTGCAATTTTGAGGTTGCTTAGTCGTCTCCGTGAAACGACCCTGAACAAGTTGTTCACGCACACTTATTTCTGTAACCAAACAGTATATTTTATACAGGCACACGCTAGAAAGTAAAAATGGCAAGTCCTGCGATGCACTGACGTGTGCCCAGAACCATGGTATTCGTCCACTGCCGGCTGAAAGATTGATGAGTGGGGAAAGAACGCATTCCATACTATCTAGTATAGAAATATGGGAATTTTACTGCATATTGTTTAAATAGAGCTATAGATTAGGAATATTAAGTTGTAACGCATTGCTCTTTCAGTGTGTTACATGTTTAAGTCACTAGTGAACATATACTTCGTTTACAGTGCTATCTGAAGTTCTTATTTTAATCGGGTCAATTCTATATAAACGCCATAATAATGGCTATGAACAGTAAGAATCTGTTGAGGGTAAATATGCCATATTTGTAGCCGGTCGAAATGCTCGCGCACGGAGATTCTGGCACATTATTTTTTTCTCATGCAGTGTTCGCCGTCCAAATATTAAAAAGTTATTTAGAATATAACATAACCCTAAAAACATTTCGTGTTACTTTAATAACACTTCCATTTTTGTTAGTCTTATGATAAACTCTTACTCAGGATACAGATATAAATTCAAAATTTACTGCAGATGTCGACGAATGTCAATCGGGTAATTCAACCTGTGATCCAACAACAGAAAACTGCGTTAACAGCATTGGTAGTTACAGATGTGAATGCAAGGATGGCTTCGAGGATGTGTCTGGAAAATGCGAAGGTAGGTTTATGCTATCAGCGGATCTCAGATTAAATGACGCTGCTTTTATGTAGAAAACTTCTGTACATTAACATAGGCTGTACAAACCTGGTGTGTTCCATATTGGTTATGAAGCTGTGGCTGATCTAGAAACTCAAGGTAAACATTATTATCTATAGCGATGACACGCACCTAATTACTGGAACCCTGTTGCATTATTATGTTAAAGTTCGTGTTTTTTGTCATTGTTTAACTCCAGACTAAATAGTTAATTGAAATCGTAATCTTAATCTTAAACTCTAAATTTCTAAAGCGCCACTTGAACGCTAAGTGGACGGCTGCAGCTTATTCACGAGCGCGGAATCAGGAGGTTAATCAAAATGATTCAACTCCGGTTGCCTGGGAGTGCAGAGAGATGGGGCAGAGGAGCTGCTAAGGTAGTTGTCGTTTAGGTCAGAAGATCAGATGAGTCATGGTAGGAATTCTTGAAAGGTGAGACTTTAATTTTGAGTGGAAAGTCTGGGAAGTGATAGATAGATTAGCCTCAGCCAGATGCTGGTGTTTGAGTGGCAAACGGACAAAACAGAAAATTTGCTGGGAATCTTGTAGGGAGCTGTAGGGTAGTGATAGACCTTTGAAGTCGAACCGCTCTTGGACTTTTAGCCAGTGGATTGTTTTGGGGTTGAGAGTGATGTGGTGATGTTAATCGACAGACAGCTCAGGTAAGATAAGCATCGTCTTATTTACCATTACACAACATTGGCATAACTTAATTTATCCAATGTCTAAAATGTTTTAGATATAGACGAATGCAGAAACGCTTCACTTGTGTGTGATATAGAAAGAGAACTTTGCCAAAACCTAAATGCCAGCTACATGTGTCATTGTAAGCCTGGATATGAAAACACGACCTCTGGCAAATGCACAGGTAGTGTTGATCTTTTTTCCCACAGGTATATTTGCGTCTGCTTTTCTATGGTTCGAAATAGTTGTGACAGCAATCGCTTCTGGTATTTCTGATAATCACGTATCTCACATTTCACTGCAACTGTTAAACGCTATTAGTTATTTGATTTTTTAAATAATTTGTTTTATTTCTTAGTAAATTGAGCACGAGATAGTCAAACGGTTAGCGTGTTGGAGTTTAAAGCCACGCCAGGGCAATAAAGATATTTTGTGATTTCTATTCGACTAACGCCCCTAGCGTACTCGGCTGCAGACTAGTAGCTGCGTTGAATCCGAGGAACACATACTTTACACTGTAAGTATGAAGATCAGATTGCGAGGAAGTCTTTTGGACTGCATCCGTTCTGATACGTTGTGGTTACGGTAAGGAAGTCGGTAACATATCACACTCCTGGATAACACTCTGGCTCAGCTCTGCTACTGCTCTTTCACTTTATCACGGAATAATAGCATGTCGGTAGTTTGCAGAAGTGTATTATTGACAACTGGAACGCATTGCATAATCATGATTCAGATGTTCAAGCATGATTAGTCCTAATTGAAGTCACTTAAACCACTTATTTGCTTTTATATAATGATTTACTGCAGCTACAAAGAATGTCACTTAAGTGCGTCATTGTGCCGTGACATTTATGAATCCATGGTCAATTAAGTTAGAAGTAATAGATATGCATGCAAACCCGCCTTCACGTTGAGGTTGGAAAGTGCGAAAATAAGTAAACGGTTTGAAAGCTGCAAGACTGAATCCTACTGAACCACGCAGTTTATGGGTACATTTGCTAAAGTTCTTAAACATTCTAAAAATACACTGCAATCATGCACTCATACGCAAATAGACAATGATAACATTCTATCACTGCTGATGTCGCAGACAGCATTTTGAGATATTCTCATACAGAAGAATATATGCGAAAATATGTTGCAAGTTGTATAAACCATTTGTTCCAGTGTAAATGGATATACACGGCCGAGCTAACGTGCTGCATTGCGAGAGTGCAGAATGGAGAGACAACCAGAACACCTTATGCTGCAGAGCGAAGAGGTCCAACGCTATGAACAAATGTCACAATAAAACACATAGTCGCCTAGGATTGAGCTCAAGCGCCCAAGCTGTTACAGTTCAGCAGGAGGCTATAATTAGCACTTTAACGACGAGCTTCATTGGTTTCTCAGTCACTTTTAGTACAATCTTGTCGTTAATGTGTTAAACCCAGTATGTTTTCCCATAAGCAACCAATGCAGCTCATCCTTTCGGTAACTGGAAATGACAGAAATTTGCAATGGTGATTAACTGAACCACATGGTTTAAAACATATTGAAAATAGCCTTTGTAGAAAGGTGAAGACCAGCTAACGAGGCATTACCATATTTGACCTCCGTATACAAGAATTCGTGCGTCAGAGTAGAAGCAACCCTAAGAGTGGCGTAGAGTTGGGACCTGTGGAAAACGACAAAAGCATGCTCTTCACAATGACCAGAATCTGAAAGAGGGTCAATTCCTCTTCCAGCTTCACACTCAGGTTACGCCCAGATGCACAAAGGAAAGCACTGGAAATCGGAGCTGCATGTAATGAATGTATGTATATCTTTTGGAACTGTCAGCGTCTACCAAGCGAAAGATGCTCACTTGGAGCTTAAATGGCTTGAGCCGGAGACGACATATGTGCGTAAAGCGCTGAAGATGTCTCAAACATTTTCTCTACTAAAAACAATGCCTCCATAAATCGGCCGTAAATGCATGCCTCCTGATGAGCGGACATTTCCAGTGGTGGAAGCAACCTGTTGACCTGTCATAGGTCAGCAGTATAAGGAACATGAAGGAAAAACCAGAAGAAACCTAAGACACTGCAAATGCTTAAACGACCCTGGTCAACAGCCCAAAAGAAATCATCCATCTAATCGAACGACGCTTCGAAGGTGCTTAGAGAGGTCTTGGTCGACGGTGTAAGAGGCCGCACTTGCGTCGAAATGGGCAATCTAGCTTACATGAGCCTGGTTAACAGCCCAAAAAAATCAGCAGTTATACAGGTGGGACATACATACATGCTTAGCGTACAAATGAGACACGTGTAGCGTGGCTAGATGATGACGAGGTTGATGTATGTAGTAGGAGAACATGTAGCATAGTCTACATGTAGGGTAGTTGACGCTCGTGTCTATAGTAGATTGGTTGGTGTCGTACTTTATTGTCTCTATGACGACCGGGCAGAGCATCTCCGTGCTTGATGACAAGCCCGGCCCCAGACCGATGGCCCGAAGAAAGACTACTTAAGGAGACGTTCAGCAGCAGTTCATAAGTTTATTCACGCGTTACAATTACAACTACAACCTCGTACAGCTGCTTCTACCATAACTCGTGACAACTCTCTCTCTACATGTTAAGCTCAGTCTCCATTTATAGTCAAGTCAGTCGGTTGGGTTACTCGCATAACTGTGTCTGTTCATCCCTCTCTCTGTCGCTGTCCGTATTCGTCTTTGTCCGTCTGTAGGCTATAGCTCTGTACACGTGGCATCTGGTCAGTTGGTCAGTGGGCTCGCTCTTCAGACTAATCGGCGCCTTCGTGGTCTGGAATCTGTGCGTCGGTTTGTCTGTCTGTGTGGTACCAATTAGCCGTGTCATTCAGTGCATGCCTTCCAATGATTATAGACTGGCGCCGTAGAAGTCAGCCACATACATGTTTACGGTTATTTTGTTTTTTCTCGTTAATATTTGTTAACAGAGTTCAATTACACGACTACTATCGGACTAAGTTTGGGAACTCTTTTGGTAATCAGTTTGCTGATCAACGCGCTCTTAATTGTCTCCAGAATAAAAAGTGCGAAACCAATAAATCCAGGTAACGAAAGATTGTGTTCGGTGTGCAGGCTAACTAAATTTGGGTCCTGTTTAGATTATTCTGCTCCTCAAAGTTAGAAATGAATAAGAAATAATTCAGAAAACATATATTATTGTAGTGGAATCGATGCTTCCAAAATTTGCATTCTTATTGTTCCAACTGCTACTAACAGAAACTCGTGAATATGCAGAATATATTATATATTTTGCGGAGTTTGTTAACTCAAATACTAAGAAATATATATGGATAGGCTTTCGTGATTCATTCACTTCTGTTGAACGAAATCTCAGAGTTTGAACGAAACCTCAGAGTTTCAAGCAGTGGTACAATTCCAGGTATTCGGAATATCGCTCATAGGACGATCGCTCATAGGACGATCGCTCATAGGACTATCGCTCATAGGGACAATCGCTCATAGGGCCTTTCGCTCATAGGACTATCGCTCATACACCGCGATAAATTATAGCATATAGTAAATTGTTAATAAAACACAGAAGCCAAGATTTGTTTCATGGATCCTTTGCGGCAAAAGATATGCAAAAATTGAAAACGGCATTACCGTTTATTTTTACCGTTCGTTGTTGTTGCATTTACAGTATATTGTTATTGTATAATAATTATTGAATCTTTATTTAAAGTCACTTGTTTGTTTCCTATATGATCTGGGCAATTTAATAATCAATGTATTTGTCAAAAACGGATGAATGTTCCTACTCTTTTACGTACATGAGTTTCACAAATATTTGTCAAGTTATATGAAGTCAATTGGAGCAGTTTAATCACTTTTAAAATTGCTAGCTAATTTGAAGATAATTGCTCGCGTCTCTACTTTGTTGACCTATATTTAATAACATAGCGGATGTGCGACAGTGCTATGAGCGAAAGGCCCTATGAGCGATCGTCCCTATGAGCGATAGTCCTATGAGCGATCGTCCTATGAGCGATCGTCCTAGAACCCAATTCCAACTCAAAGCCTTCCAAATCAATGCAGCAATAATACAGGTTTTAAAGAAATTTTATTGCAAGTATCGGAAGAGATATCAAACAGGAATTGAGAGTATGTGATGTAAGGAATACACTAAATTTGGAAACACTAGATTACCGTCAAATGTATTGTGTAGTGTTAAAAAACTTCTTAGCATTAAGGTATGCCTTAATTAATGGTTTGTAGGGGTAGAAATTATTCCATTAAATCTTATTAAATGAATGTACACTGTGTAGAATATATTATACTACGCTCTGTATTCAGTTTCAGAACCAGGGGCGGTTATGACAAAGTCTGATTTTCAACCAAGTTCTATACAATTGTCGGATCAACATGAAATAAATTACGATGAGATTCCACACTGTGTGGACCAGGATAGCGTTTACGAACAGGTCACCCCGGAACAACGCCGAAGAGTCCGATGTACAACTTCTGACTATGCCGAACTTCGACAGAATAATTATGTGAATGTTGAGTCTTCTATCTGAAAATGCTGCATGTATTATAAAAAAAGCATTTAGAATAAGTTTTAATGCATGATTATCCTGCCTATCTACAAGCATTTTGGCATTTTGTTTAGTTTAAATTTATTTAAACAGAGAAAACTCCTAAAATTGCAACGCTAAATCTGTACAATATTTAATGCTATAATATGTTACCTTATATTTTAATATAAGGTTATCCTTTTTAGACCCCTATGATTTTCTTTATACAAGCATTTTGTCATTTTGTATAGTTTAAATTTATTTAGGAAGATATTTAAGCCTTAACTTTACTGAAAGTGCAAAGCATTTTAACCATGAAAAGATATTGAAGGAACTGTTTGTCGTCTAATTCTACCTGTCGGGTGCGTTAAGTCTGCACAATATTTACTTTAGAGCTATATCATCTTTCATACTGTTCTATGTGGTCCTCCGATGTTCTTATTTGTTTTATGTAGACCATCCTCAATGAGGTTTTTTCTTTTCTTGTTTCGCTTGAGGAATAAAAGCAGGGCAGAGCGCTTAATATAGAGCAAGGATCGACATCTCACATGCGCTTTGAAAGAAATCCAGCTCATATAGGCAGGACGTGATTAAAACTTGCTGAAATAAGTTAGACATGTTTTATGTATTGTTTTCTAACAGAACAAGTGCCTTCCGGTTTTCGTCAAGGAGTAGCTTACAGGGCTGCTGGCCTAAAATGCTTTTGCATTAAAAACTGAACCGAAAGTGTCTCACTGTCTTATGTTAACTGACGAGTAATTACGAATTCAAAATACTCTATGATTAGGTCGGTGGATAGTAGTTGCTTCCGATTTGTAATCATTAGGCCTATGTTTATATGTTCATTGCACTTCACAGTTTAATTTTAATTTTTATTTTTTATTATATATAAGACTTCTAGCTTCAAATCTACGTTTTCTGGAACCAAAAAGTGTGTTATCTTTTACATCATTGAACAGATCTCATGTCTAGTGTCAGCTAGTATCAACTAGTATCAAAGGAGCTACTGAAGATGGACGGCCACATAGCATCAATGGTACAATCAGTCATTCAAAGGATAAGTTACTGATCCTGTAACAAGAGTTTTAAGTTTTGTAGGTTTGCTACTTCTAGGTTGTTAGTGTTATCCGTGTATCTTTTTTTTACATTGCCAAGGGGATGGAAATTTTGAGCTGGAAAAGTGGTTGATCGCTTTGCGAAGATTGGAAAGAGAAGATTGGAAAATTAGTGTCATAGCGTGTTATAAGGTGATAAACTATCTATTTGATTAGTGATTTTAATTTTAATTCCTTTGATTTTGGACGTCCATGAAATCTCCCTTAAAGAAAAATTGTAGATCCGCCACCGGGTCGCGAGTTGTGACCACTGTCTTATAGTATCCTGATAACAGAATTATATGTCATTAGCGTACCATTTAGAATTTAGCCTTTTATGAAGTCTCATATTGAAAACAGTTATTGACAAATGCGCTATGGCATTTAGACCAGGTCGCTGGTTTATACATAGTCGGCTAGAATTGTACATGTGATATGCTGCGAGAACACATACAAACAGACAGACACACACACTCATATTACGTTGAAATATTTCTGTGTGTATATAAACACACACTTGAGTACGCCACACTGCAAACCGGTAAATGGTTTGCCGTGTTACAGGGATTGTTTTAACGTGCAGTGAAGCACAAAATGTGCAGCGATAAATTGAAAAGTGCAGTGATGAAAAGCTGTTTGTGCAGGAAATGTATTGCAATTTATAATTATTTATGATTATTTTTATTATTGAAACCACTATAGACTCGCGATTCTGTGCAGTGATAAATTTTTCCTAAAACATCCCCTGCCGTGTTATTGATAGTTGGTTTTTCCCTTGGTTTCAGAAACTTTGGGTCTAGCCGAGCGCTACCGTACATAAGTGCTGCATGACAAATACGTGGTTACTGCAATGAAATTTGCTGGGACTGTAGTTAGTGAATTAAATTGTATATGAAAAGCAGTTGATTCTAATTTTTAGCCACACCCTGATCGCAGAAAACCCTGGCTGAGTCAAGTAAACCTTTTGGAAAACGTAAACTGAAGAAAATTCAGATTATTAAATTTTATCATCTGTTAATGTAAGCTCTAAAGAAGAAAGTTTGTTTTACACAGTCCTTTTTTCAGCCGGAGCACGCCGGAACGCACTTTTTCAGCTACTAAAAAACAATTTATTTATTCTAATAGTACAAAAATTAGTTATTTTAACTTAATTTCAGTGCTGTGAACTGTTTTCAGTGTTTATTGAGACCCTCCCAACCCCCAATCCCGTTTTTCTCGGGATTTTAGCCCTTCCATAATTAATTGTTCAGTTCTGGAACTTTTTTCGAGAAAAAGAACAGATTTTACGTATGATTAGGAAGAACCTTATTGTATTTCATCCAAGACTGTTAAAATGCTTTCTTCATATGACTCAGGTAGCTTTCATGCACTGGAGTCGGATGAAGAAAGCAGCTTGTAGAACAGTCAGTGATGTGAATAAGCCTGGTTGAACTTAGTCGACGTACACATGCCGTGTCTTGTTGAGTACTGCAGTGGCAACGAAAGAAGTGGCGTGTATTGACTCGCTTTGAAATAACTCATTCCATAAAGACATCGGGTGAACTATCTAATCTAACTTGGTCTAATCTAGTATTATAATCTCGTCAAGTCTAGTTTTATATTATATTAAAAAATTATATTGCGCCGTGTGGTCGCTTCAGGTGAAATCGAAGTCAGTTGTAATACATTAGAAAAATGCGAAAAAAAATCCGTGGTCAGAACTGTCGGCCTGTTTCACGTATAATGACTCATACTGAGACATTTCGGCATGATATTGAAGCCCATCAAAACCAAGTCTGTGATTTCCTATAATATTGATCGTTATTATTACATTGCCTGGATAAACAGGAGTAGGGAATGGCAATACTTTTTGGGTTTAAACCTAACATATAATAATTCCAAACAACTAACCAATGAATAAGTTGGTTTCTCTGGCTAAGATTTCATTTGGAGCTGAGAAAAATCCAGCGATGTATGTTACAATGTATCATATTATCTATGTTAATAATTGGCGACCCACTCACTCACTCAATCATCCAATGACTCATTCACGCAATGATCAATGATCAATCCCTCACTCATTCAATCGGTCAATAATCCATCAGTCAATCACTCAATCACGCAATAATCAAACGCTCAATCACTCCATCATTCCCTCAATATCGCAGAAACTTCCAGAATGTTTCCATGCATGCAAACAAATATCTTGAAAAAACATACAAATTTAGTAGAAAAACTTAGCTGGGCTAAACCAATATTCCACAACACAATTATAATTAACTAGTGTATTTGCCCGTCATAATTATGACGGCAGTGTATATCGTTGGTCGTTGATCGCCGTCGTCAAGACCGTCGTCAAGAGCGCCGTCATCAAGACGGCAGTACTGACGTCACAAACGGTTTCACAATAGAACAGAAACCGTTTGTGACGTAGCGTCATACAATGGACACATTTGCATATAAGGAAACTATTACATAGAATGATAGAAAGTCTGAAATTCATTTGACCCAAATAATACCAAAATATTGATGCTAGATGAAAATAAATAGTATCATAATAAATAGCACAACAGAATTACAGAGGAACCATAAAATATTAGGCGAAACAAGTTTTTGTCACATTGTGTAATTTATCTACCGCATTTAATGTTTCACTCTATTGGATTTAAGATTTTAATTTCTAAAAGCGTTCTATAATATTATATACCTTATCCCTTAAAATACCTTAAAATGTGTATGTAGTTTATTGAGATTTAAGAGCGACAAAATTTTTATCTTAGTTCTAACCCAATCACGAAATTGAGTGATACTATTCACTAAACCACAGAGTGATAAATGTCAAAGACAAATGAAGACTTTCAAAAACGTACGTCGCTCTACCTAGGCAAACATTTGAGATCTTTGTACTAGCATTTTATCAATTGGTTCCTGTTCTAGTATTTCACAGAGGTCCGTAGGCCTAATTATCATTATCGGTTGCTCTAAGTGTTATTTGGCTGATAAGTCATAGTTTGCATTGAACTTCCACAGTTCTAGTGTACGAATATTCTCAGATTCTGCAAGATATCTTATCAGAATTGTACTAATATTGCGTAGATAATTTCGTGATTCCAGTTTAAAACTAAAGTTAAGTCGAACAAACCAAAAACCAGGGATTTCTCCCTAATCGAAAAAGAACCGGAACGCCGGCGTCAGACGCCGTGTTAATCTAGAAATGTTCCTGTGAATCCTGTCTAAAAAATACAGGTCGTCAAAAAAGGAACCGGAACGCCGTTCCGGTGCGTTCCGGTCCCAACCGATCCCTGCCAAAAACTATGAAGAAAAGATGTCGATTATTGACGTCAATACTTCAATGTGTCTTCTATTTGAACTTCCTTAAAGAATACTCCGAAGGTTAGAGATTGCATTATTTAAGTTATTTATTACTCACATAGCTCAGTAACTGAAATCATTATGATAGAACTTGTAATAATCCTATGGTTTATATTTGCGTGTTGTGCTCATTACAATTCATCTAGATATTAATGAGCAAACTCTCAATATATGTTATATCATATTACGTAGTTTATTGAGATTTAAACCAGAGGTAAAGAACTTCTCAGCTCCAGCGTAACCACTTCACTAAGTGACGAAAGTAATAATTATGCTATGAACCGCTTGGTGTCTTTATATAAGACCCTATTATATTTAAACAATCTGAATCGGAGGTATATCAGAACATTGAAACATTGAAAATCCTATTTTCAAATCTTATTTTAAAAACTGCAACAGGAGGCAAGGTTCAGTTAGAGTGAAAACGATAGTTTGGCGTTGTCAGTTCTATAGACACTGAAAACATAATGCATAACAAGGATACATTCATAAGCAGTAGGCCCCACTAGTGCAATTAATTCAAGCGAAATTTACTTGTACAATAGTGTATAATTATTGGACAATCACATATAATCGGTTTTTGTTATCATAATCATAGGCGTAGACTATGGGGGGCAGCCGGGGCACGTGCCCCCCAATAATTAAGGAGCCGGGGCAATGCCCCCAATAATCGAGAGGAGACTTTCTTCAAATATTAAAATATCATGTTTTAATATAGACAAATTTCTTCAGAAACAGAAAAATAGAGACACAGAACTGAAATACTATCAGAAATTCATAATGAAAACAAAGATTTATTTTTATCTTCAATGTCTTCAATATGAAACAAATTTACATGTAAACAAAACGCCCCATTTCATACGCATTAACGTAACACCGGAATCCTCTGCTAACTGCCTAGACCAGATGTGAAGGAAGTTTTTTGTTTTTTTTTTGTTTTAAACAAAGACAAAAGAAAAAGAAAAAACTCAAAATTTGTTTTTTTTAAACGAATTTCTTATTTTTGTGGAAGTTATTTTAATAACATTGATTTAATGAATTGTCGAAAATCGCAACTGAATTAAACTGAGTAGGAGCTCTTTTTCATGCCATCGTAAAAACAACCAAAACAAAAAAACATTTAAAAAAACAACGAAAAAACCAACTTTTCATCTTGAAAAATTTGTTTTTTGCAAGTCTGGTCCAGACCCCATGCCCCCAATATTTTGGACAAGTTTACCCCAGTGATCATAATTATTTGTTAGCACGCGTCACTCAATAGTTTGCATACCCGAATAGGTCCGCGGATCGGCGCTGACCCCATGCAAACACTGTATATCTAACGAATATCGTGAGATTTCTTTGACATATGTACACTGTTGTACAGGGTGGGCCAGCATACATGTACCTACTTCATGCATATATCCGCCAATTTTTGTAAGTTATTTATACTTAATGCGTCAAGTTAAGGGTAGTTCACTCTACTATTAAGATTCAAACACATGTGTCATTGTAGCTTTAGCCTACATGATGTAGATCGTGACATAACAAAAATAATCGCTTTTGCAGTAACTAGCCAATAAAAAAGTCATACCAATTTTACAGCAACTGCACAAAAAATGAAACCATATGGCCAGAAATTCGTACTGCACAGCAAAATTAATCATTAGTTAGGAGAAAATCTGTTGCAGTCTTTTATAATCAAATGAATATTCAATATGTCTACCACGTGCTGCAGCAACACGAGCAATGTTAGCGGGAGTGCGCGCCGTGCGTACCGATTCGCGTGGTTTACGATGCGAAGTTCCTGTTTCATAAATTTTCCATATCAGACGATTCCACATATTTTTATTCCATCCTCTGTTAGGAAACTCTTTAATCATTTGAAACGCATGAAATCCTTTCTCAGTTCGAAAACTTTGGATCAATACTCGAACATTGTCTGTCAACGGTGCCATAATTATTGCGCCACTAATGACAAAGAATATGGTAGCTAGGGCTGTTCCAAACATTTCTTTAAAATTTAAACTAGTCCCAGTTCGAATTTTTCAATGTCTATGCTAAAGTGAAATATCTTTAATTTGACGCATTAATTATAAATAACTTACAAAAATTGGCGGAGTTATATGCATGCAAAATCGGTTCATTTATGCTGGCCCACCCTGCATAACATAACATTGCATGGGTTTAAATGGTTTAGAAGACACGAGTAGGTCTATTATGTAGCTGCGTCAGAACTAGGGTTGGCACCCGTCCCGATTTATTGGGACTGTCTCAATTTCGAGGTAAATGTCCTGCGTCCTTACTTGACCTAGTCGGGACAGGCAAATGTCCCTACTTCCAAATTTGTAGTCATTCTTTCAGAAATAACAATTTTTTTTGACTTAAAATACATTACCCGTACCATATTTCTTCAACACCACTTAAAATTTATAACGCAGGCATAGGCATACGCAGGAATTTCTTTAGGGGGCAATATTTTTGTATGAGTGCAAATTTGTAAGGGGGAGCAAAATGACGTTTTTGCATGAACACAAAACACGTGACAACTTTAAAAATAAATAATGCTCAAGGACTTTACCTAAATAATAACTGTTTGAAAATCGTGTTGGAACTGTTGTAATATTTATAATAATCAGAAGATTTTATTTTTTTGAAATATGTGCAAAATCCGAAGGAATGCCCCCTTCCCCTCCGGATGCCATTGAACGCAGGCAAAGTGAATGTCAGAAATATGGCGTCATAAAATTGTTCAAAATCATAAATCTTTATCTCAATTGTCTTTTTTAAAATAAGTTGTTACTTTCCCAAACAAATTACTCGGTTGCGCGACTTGCGCCTCGGGGCAGGGACAATGCTGACTGACACGGGCGCCAAGTGACGCGGTATTCCACGAAAGTTTCCTATCCACGAACTAAGTCGAACGAGGGTTTTCATAACTTTTATACACTTATCAGTGTTGTCTCAACTAAACTGAAATACAAAGTATTCATACACAAAGCTAAAACAAATGCAAAGTACTTATATACAGTAAATGCATAGAATACAATACAGTGTTGCAAGAACAGCGCTGCATTGCTACATGGAGCTGCTTGGACCTCGGTGTCCGTAAATTATAATTATTTAGAAATGCATGCGCAACAACGACTTCTTATAGTTATTTGTTTTCTGTTCATGTGCTTGCTTCTGATATCTCGTGATTTACAACGACAGCCTAGAAATATGACAATGAACTTATCTACACACGTGAACACTTACAAGACTGACGACGCTTACACACGCATGCACATACATACGTACGCGCGCGCACACACACACGTACACACACATAGAAAGTCTATTTGTGTTATGAGATGTTTATGCATTCAAGAATGCAAATTCGTATCCATCCATTCATTATTCAGGTCATGTTTGCAGTGCCAAGCCAAGATAACAAAGTCATGTATTTCCTGCAAAAGAGGATCTTAAATTAATGCTGTCAAGTGTTGGTGAAGTGTTTGTGCGCCATTTGTGCGCAGTTATCAAGCAATATAATTACCAACGTGCGTACCGTAACTCGAGTCCTCTGACGCCAGCCAGTGAGGGAGGGAGGGAGGCTCACACATTCAGACCGACCCAGTCGATAGGTCAACTCCCGTCAGCTGGCAAAGCCGTCCTGATGGGAGCTGACCTATCGACTGGGTCGGTAGGCTGACCGGTACAGATGGTCTGTCTCTGTCTGTCTGTCTGTTTCTGTCTGTCTGTCTGTCTGTGTCTCTGTCTCTATCTGTCTCTGTCTCTGTCTGTCTGTCTGTCTGTCTGTCTCTCTCTCTCTCTCACACACACACACACACAAACACACACACACACACAAACACACACACAAACACACACACACACACACACACACACACACACACACACACACACACACACACACACACACACACACACACATACACACACACACCTACACACACACACACACACACACACACACACACACACACACAAAGCGCAGCTATACCGGGGCTCGCCAACTCTATCAAGGTTAGTTGTCATAGGCAGTATGCTCAAATGTACGTCATTGATTCCAGCATGGGAAACTATTTACGACCCCAGCACCCGTCCAATGAACATATTGACGCTGCAGCTGAACCAATTGATTAGACATATTAATGTAGATGCTGCAGCTTATAAAACACTCCGTGAAGTAGAGATTGAAGAAGAAACTTTGGCAGCAGAGACAGGTCGGGCAGCTCCTATAGTCGTCCCGGTTTCTGAACAAAATTGACATACCGTGCTTTTTCAACCATCAAAGTGCAATGACTGCCTTATTTGTTCGTGGTATATGGGACTACGTGACTTCCGTAATCCGGAGGATCCTAGCTCCACGGTTCGCATTGTTCATTCATTCATTCATTCATTCTGAAAATTTATATAGCGCTCCTTCAAGATACCTACTCAGGTGTATGTATATTAGGGTGGTCGACAAAAATCCTGTAACAGATTTCAGTTGTCCACAAGGCTAGTTTTGTCCTTTATCATGATTATTACAATCATGCAAAATTTTAATGAAAACAAATAAAATTTAGAGGTCAACACATTTGACAGTTTTTATGTTATCTCAACAAAAAAAGATTGTTCCGCAATGGTTAATCTATGACATGAAGCCCTGTGTTGCTGGCTGTTGTGTCAAATACGAGGGCTTTTATCTGTAAACTCGGATTCCATATCTCAATTACTTCAACACAAGTCTTGTTCACCTTCACTTTCACTAATGCCCTTTGTCTTGCGTTCATCGTATTTCCCATTCACCATTTTCTCCTTTTCGTGTCGGTGCCTCCTCCTGCTTTCTTTCTGGAATTGCCAAAAGTTTTTCCTGACCATTTCCAGTGACTATAACAGCTATGCAGTCCACACTTTCCTTTGATCCATCAATATCGGGCAACATTTTGCCGTCCCAGTGCAGCAATAACGGTCCTGCCAGTGAACACTCTCTTTCTTCCATCGCAGCTGTCTCTTGTCTTCCTTTTATTCTAGATCGTCTGACTTAACTTCGAGATAATGTGATTTCTCAAATGTCATGGCCGAGCGCCTGTACAACAGTTCCAGCTACAAACAGCACCACTGTCTGGAAGGCCAACACGATCCAAAGCACCAACAACTTCAGCGGACTGGAAGAGGTTCATGGATCTCTTTTTTGATGATGGAGCAGCAGTAGCAGCTGTTGATGTGGACATCGTAGACGTACATGACTGAATTGGCTTATGCTCATCATCTTCTGACTTCTGACTAGCTGTCAACGCAGAAGGTTCACCTTCTGTTTCACTAATGCCCTTTGGCTTGCGTTCTTCGTATTTCGTTTTCGCCATTCTCTCCTTTTCCTGTCGGTGCCTCTTCATGCTTTCTTTTGCTGCTGTCTTAAAGTCTACTCCACTCATGCTGCTGGAAAATACGTCTTCTCTTTACATTCGAAGGAATTCCCGATCTTCTTCCTGCTGGATTTCTGTCATGACGTCATTTGTGGCAATATCAAACACTTCTTGAGGATCACTTCTGAACATGTCTTCTTTCATCCTGTCACTTTCTCGCTGTCGTGTTCTGTGAACCTTCAGAGCCAGGTAGTTCTGATACAGCTTTGAAAGTTTTCTGACACATGAGAGAGTCCGCCGTATTGGTATTCTGGCTCGCATCCAAATACAAATAGGCCATCAGAGGCCATTTTGTAACTTTCCGGAAGGGTTCTTCTTCAGTGATGTGATGAAACTGAAGTAGTTGCAGTACATCCAAGCAACGTGATAATCTTGCTGTAGATAACCGGGGTTGATCTCTAAATGTTGCCCAATCAGGCTGAAATTTAACAGGCAAACCATTTATCCTCAGTGGAAAAAACTAAGCATTGTGGAGAAATGATTCCACTAACTTTAAAATTGTCTGTATGGTTTCTGGACCACCCTAATGTATATATTAACGTTTGGATATTTGCATGAATGTATGCATGCCTGATTCATATATAAGTACGTACGGAGAGAAATATAGGTGTGCATAATTATGTATTTTTGAAATGTATATAATTATGTGTTGTGAGAACATTGCTAGGCATCAAATTGGTTTATTCATGTATTGTTATCACTATAAACTGCTACCATAAAGTTTTGATAACTATGCTTCTGTCAAGGTACAACAGTACACAGCTACAACACACACACACAGGTCTACACGAAATTATCGCAGCCATGCAGGTCGTACGAAGGTCATGCAATTTTCAATAAGTTGTTCCGGCCAAATGCTTTGGAATACTCTCCCACAGGACCTCATTCAAGCTCCTATCCTTGGTCCATTTAAAGTAAAAATGAAACGCTGCTTCGAAAATTTAATTGTTTGTATGGTTGTTGCTGTTTTTTTATCTTGCACGTTTAGATTCTTTGCATATAATTTGAAATGTTGTTTAAATTATCATGAAGTTATATGTTGAACTGGTCGCGTGTAAACTGTTTATTTGAGAGGGTAATCCAGGCTGTAGCGGGACTTTTGGACCCTTTTGGATTGTCCTATTAACACCAGCACTTGAAATGCTATTGACGAAACTGTCATAGTTTGATTTGTCTCATGTGTGGTGTTTCAATAAACGATTCAATAATAATAGTCATTTCAACGCCTTTTAAGAATCTACTATATCTACAAATTGGTTATTTGATTGGTAAATATTGGTAAATTGGTAAATATATTAGATAAATTAGGAGTTGTTTATGCTGCAGTACTGTGACTAACCTTGTGGCTTATACCAGAAGTTGGTTCCATAAGTGTGCAAGAAACCACTGCATTCGAAATCAAGGCACAATTTCGCTTGTGAAAAGTAGGTCTAAGCCACAAATAGGGTGCTATTAGTTAGGATACATTGTAGACGAGATTAAATCTCATCTACATTAAATTTAGATTAAATTTAATCATCTAGATTAAAGCTCATCTCATTAAATCTCCATCAATTATCGCTCCAGATCATTTTACATAGCAAATAAGGATATGAAATTTTCATTTCCTTATTTGCTATGTAAAATGGTCTGGAGCGATAATTGTTGAAGGCTGTGAACGTAACTGTAAAGTAACCAGCAGTGGCGTCACTAGGGGTTGCGGGGTGCGCGGCCCGCACCGGGCGATACCTTCAGAGGGGGAGACACCAAAGTAACAAAATGACTACAGGTATAAAAAATTGTGTGTAGAGTTTCAGCAGAAATATTATTATTTTTAAATTAGCATTAACAAAACATTTTTCCTAAGCCTGGCGAACATGTACTGTATCAGTTTCAATTTACCTAAAGCTGAAACTCTATGCTAATTTACTTTTTTGTACCTTCTAATACGCTTCGATCAGTGCCGTTATTATACTGTATGGTCTGGTAAGGGACTAAGGGAGGAGGTCCAAGGGGGTGACACCATGACTTACCGCACTGGGTGACACCAACTCTAGGGTACCCACTTTTAACCAGGACTGAAGCCCTAACGTACACTTGATGTGCAGCTTATCTCTGGCAAATATAGGCTTAACACACAAACCTTGTAGGTTGCATTATACTGTAGTAATGTCGGGTAGAAGGTTCTCACATAACGCTGACCATTAATACTAGATTGAGCTAGTTAAGTGCTATTTAAATGTTGTTTTAGTGAATCCAATTATTTGTTCACGAACTTCCTGATTTAGGTCTGCGTTTTCCGGCAAATATAGGCCTATACGTGGGACTATCTCACGTAGCCTAATATCACTGTAGAAGCCTATAAATTTCACCCTTACCAAGACAGCCAATTTTTAATGCTAACATAGGTAGTGGATTCCAGGGTATCAAAAGTCAAGGAAGCCAAAAGTTTTTCTGCATTGAAATAGACGTCAGTTATCCTGATAAACGATGGCCTGCTACAACTGACTGGATAGTAATGAATGTTGGAAAAAGTGTTCATTTATTTGCTCAGTAAATGTAGGTTTTGTCGATACGAATAGCTAAAGTCAGTTACTTCGACATTCTAAATCAGTATAAGAATGTGTAGAATGATTAATTACGAAGGATTAATTATGTTTTGTCTGCTACCATTCGCAACTAACCAGGTCACCGGTAAGTTGATTATTCATCTAAGCTTAACCTACAGTATTGTTACACCACCAGCGCGAAAATAATGCGAGAGATGATAACATTTTGAAATACCACCACTAAGCCTAGAAGCTGTACACATAATGAGCTCACTGATTCCTTCGAAAAAGCTTTTTGTCAGAACTCTAATACGTTAACTACGAGTCACTCGCTCTTTTACGAGCTGCGGTTTTTCAAGACTCGGAACTAAGAGGCCTTTGGGAGTGCCATGACTATTTGTGCCAACTGTGAGCACAAAGCAATTTTATCTTTTTAGGTCCTTCTTATGTGCCTCTAGGCTTAGCCATGTTTTTCGCTGTTCCCTCTGCCAAGACCATCCTACCCTTGGACTATTGCACAATATAACGAGTGAAGAGCTCGAACGTTTCACTAACATCAGTTTGAACACATATCAATAGATATAGGTCTCACTCTACATTCATGAGTTTGGACTTGGTTTCAGACCTTGAGTCTTTGCTGGCATCTTAGCTTGTTTGGCCTCACCCAAGAGTTTTTCCGTTTTCCTATTCCGACAGAACGTTATGGTAGAATGTTAGGGCGTCTTACAATTTTTGACTCATTCGTGGCGACTTTCAGAATTCTTATATAAGCATTGTCCAATATCACTGGGTTACGTTCACGAACTGTTGAGGCTAAAGCTTTGTCTTTCGTTGCGTTCAAGCAAGCGCGAATAGCAATTATAGTTTCACTGAGAACGGAACAATTGCACATCCAAATCAGTCGCGCGAAAGTACAGCAATTACTTATAATTCAAATATAATTAAACTATATTCAATATCGGCCTAATTAAAATAAATTTTGTTTGTTTTGTATATATGTATGACCTAGTTTAGCATTTGTATGTGCGTTTATATGTATATTTTATTTTTGTGTCTGTGCATGTGTGCTCATGTACTAAAAATAGCATTATGGTTGGAGGAAAAGAGGGCAGGGGTGACGAGGGGAGGGTGGATGGGGAGGGGAGGGAGAGGGTGGAGTCTTCCATTGCCTGTGCTCAAAACCGCACTATGGTTGGAGAGCCTGTGCTGCTGGTTAATATCCTATGTTGGAGTGACTGTATTAACTACTTCCGTCATTTAGGCCATTAACACGTATTAATTGAATTGGAACGAACTCACCATATCTGGGAAGATGGAACAGATCCAGGGCTGTAGTGGTAAGCTTAGAGGTGAGTACACGCTACCGGCTAGTTTTCCGAAACAAATTATAGGTGAGTATACGCTGCAGTATTTTGTGAGTATGCACTATAATATTTTTATATATATAAATACAATTATTTTGTGAGGTGAGTATACCCTCGACTACACCCCTGAACAGATCCATGTCGTAGATTATGATTTCCATCTAAAAAGAGACGCAGAACGTAAGGATTTAAGAGATATTGCACCTCCTGTCTGCTGGATCCAACAGCACACAACATTGATTGAACTCAACCATTGAGTTAAGCAGTATTCTGCGGAATAATAGAATTATCATACGTTATTTGAATATAATCGCCAGGATAATTACGAATTTAGAGTATTCTAAATTGTCGAAAAAAGAAGATGCGCTACAGCACGTTGAACTCTGATCGAGTTGATTTAGAAAGGTATATTTGAACGATTGGTATCCATTACCGTAAAGAGCGAATCGCACTATCCTTCACGTAACAAAATTTATTAAGTTAAAGATACTTCGATATTCGTTGGATACTTCGCAAAAAGATTAATTCCTATGTTATTCTGTGCGCTTTGACGTAGGCCTACAGCAAATACTTCAGAGGCTCTGCATAAATGTTCTATTACATTTTGTCAAATTTATCTCATGAATACATCCTTTTAAAATCGAATTGGTGTGGTTCAAAGTCTACACGTTGATACATTTATGATGAAGTTATTATATAAAAATAAAGTATTGTAGATATAGCTAACAGCAATATCGTTAGACTGGTCCGCAAGCTATAGCCGCCCAGTTTTAGAAAACGTTACACGGGTCCGATTAGGTCCATGGACATAAAGGAAGAAACAATAGGCCGATGTTGCGGACGGTGTTTGCAGTAACAACATGCAGTAAAATGCTCTTTAAATGCAGTAATTTACAGGTCTCTTTGAAAAGCGAGTTCATGGCAGTTTCACTAGCAATCCTGAACTATGCTTCTCACAAACACATATTAGGTATGATGAATGAGTTGATTTTAGCTCCTTTGACACGAATCCTGCTTTTGATTTGATAGCAAACTCGTTTTTATGGCAGTACATTGGATGCTACAAAGACAACCAAAACAGAGCAATGGAACGTTTCTCTTGGCAGGATGCACCAGACAACACGATAGGCTCCTGCATAAGACACTGTAGCTCCCACAATTACTCGTACGCTGGACTGCAGGTAACCGGAATTGTTTTTAAATTGCTTAGTTATGCCCATTTTTACGGCAGAAGCATGTCTTTGAATGCGTGTCCGATACTATTTTACTGTAGCCTACTTGTAAGAGTTGTTGTAAATCACAAATGTGTATCTATATATTTTGGACAGTTTCATAGCACCCTTTGCTTTGATCATTGCAAAAGAGTTAATTAGAATACCGTGTTGTTTTATTGTGCCAACCAATACGCCAATATAGCTAGTGAAAATGCATTGCCGAAACACGCCCAAACAACACACTGAAGAATCAGTGGTGGAAAAACATCTGTAGATTTTAAAGTGGCTCTATTTCTTTAAAAAGGCATATTCCCTTTTTGCTTCGAATGTTTATAAGTTGGTTGAGTTTGCTTATGTGCACGACATGTAGGCTATTGCATTGATACTTCTGTGCTCATCTCGCTCCAATCAATTTTAATTGACAACCATAATTAAGTGAGAACCTGGCATCTTCGGATTGTGGCTTTTGTATCCTGGCCAGTTGGAGACTATTTAAGATGTCGCATTTAGGCCTACAATGAATAAAAGAATTGATGATGACAACGATGATGATGACGTATACCGGACCAAAAAGGAGGACGTGTCCTCCTTTTGCCGGACGTCTGGCAACCCTACGTTCGTCTAATTAGCCCACCGTCGACAAAATTAATGTCTGGCTGTAGAGGTCTACTGGTTTGAGATTTATTCAGACTCTGCTGATTCTTCCAAAAGCGGGACTATTGAACGATGAGGTAACGATGTGGCCTCGGAGACAGACGTTATTCGTCTTCGATGGCATGCGGTTCTGCATCTCCGAGCATAATTATGCTCGATTATTATTATTGAAGAAAATAGAATCAGTTGTTTGAGCTCTAAGCTTACGTGTTGGAACACGGCACCGGTGACTTTCCGGTTATCTGAGCATCCGATAAAACTAGATTTGCTCAATGATCACCCACTAAAATGTTTAAGCGCTGTTATGCTGATTACAATTAATAGTCACAATTAAAATAGCATTAACTAATTTAATTGATCATTGTAGTTTGGCAACGAGTGCTTTTGTGGAAATTCCTACGTTAGATACGGTCAATTACCCGAATCCCGCTGTAATATGATGTGTACTGGTGATTATAGTCAAATTTGTGGTGGAGATTATGCAAACAGTGTGTACGCAGGTTAGTTTAAATTTTAAAATATCTTGGGATTTCTAATATAAGATTGTTATCTCTTCTTTTAACGTTTAGATATAAAAATAGCCCATCTCAAAACACATCAGAGTACGGCATTTTATTTTCATTTCACGCGCCTTCAGTGACCAAAGTATTTGGAGTAATGTTGTTATTCAGAAAAACCAAAGGTTCGTTGTACATGTAGCTGCTAACATGAATGCCTCTGATGCCGCTCTCTGTATAGGCCTATTATATAAAAGTTCTAGACTGACTCGAGTTCGTTCGTAAAAATTTGACTGAATTTCGCAAAAAAAGAAGTGTCAGCTGAAAATAAACAGACTGTAAGCGATTGGTATTTTTGCTTTGTAAGTAGGCCTAAGTGATGATTTATTCAGTTGAGGTTCGAGCATGACCCCTATCGCCGTACTGGATATGAATTTACTACCGCCTCAGAGGAAATTCCGAATATGGTACATACGAGGCAATATAAATTTAGACCTACAAATACAAACACAATCATATAAAATAAAGTTTCGGTTAGAATAACGTGCGCGACTTAGTTGCTATAATTTTTGTCTGTCTTTTTCAGTGAATGACATCTTATGGTGCTCAAATGCTACAGATTGCAACGTGAATGAGGCTTGCAATGTTATTGACTTGAATTACATGAATGTTTCACGATGTCGATGCAAACAAGGTTTCCATAGAATGAGTGCATCGGAACAATGCACAGGTAAACTATGAATAATCTAGTGGTTGGCGTGCTGAACAGTAAATCGAACGGACGGAGGTCTAAATTCATACTAAAGCAAAATAACCTAATAATAATAATAATCGTCTTTATTAATTCAAACTGACAAACGCAGTAAGATTACATTGAAACATGACAGTGCAATCAAGATCTTAATTAACCCTCATCCACATTGGTCAGAAAAGTTGCGTGATTGCATACCTGGGGTCCAAACGGACCCCAACATGTATAATGCATGTTTCATGTGATTGTTGCCTTCCGACATCAATAATGTGACATAAGCTCTTTTCACACAATGATGTATACTTTTTATTATGTTTACTGGTCATAGAAACAACTTTTTATCAGGTGAATCCAGTCATTATTTGTATATGAGGAACGTAGCATTTTATACTGCACTGTGATTCAAGAAAGTGTGGAGAACGCTGTGAAGTGTTTGATGTGTTTGCTGTGAAGCAAACACATCATGGTTTAACAAATGCTATGATCTGTTCAGTTTATGCCATTTTCGCACGGCAGTATGCATTGCTATAGTTCCATTATTTATTTGTTCCATTACTTGCTAGAAATGAGTTTATAAATAATTCCGCTTTGTTTATTTTGACACATTTGTACCTGTGGGGTCCAGCTGGACCCCATATGATATTTTAAAATGTTATCTGTATGAAATCAATTGCAGATCTATAAATGCAGGCAGTTATTGATCAATAAAGGACTGTCAATTACATGAAATTACAATGCTTTGCCATCTAGGGAATAAAAGTTACACCTATGCAAACATGGATGGGGTCCGCCTGGACCCCAGGAATGAGGATGAGGGTTAAACACACTTGACAGCCATACAAGGCGCCGCCCTAGAGGGGGTTACGGGTAGGTCCTATCGAACCGCGATCTAATTGTCTCCTGGCCATGAGTGTTGCCATTACTCTATGCCCCCTCCCCAATAATGACACATTTCATTGACCATACACAGTCAATCGGCAGACCAGGAGGCGAGGGAGAAAGCTGGTTACTCGGCTAAAAAATGAAGTCAATTAGACTTAATAGGCCTACACATGACTGTCTCCCTCACGGTTCGTAATTTTATTTTAATAATAACTCCTTGAGACACTGGTAAGCAATACAAATTTTTATTACAATAATCATTCAGACCATCGTGAAACTTCGATATCACTTTTGAAGCAGGAACTGTGTGAAACGGTGGTCTATCGGTACCACGCTGGGCCTAATATCTAATAACTGCGAGCATGAGCCTGCATAGCGGAAACACGTAACGACCTTTAAGAAATTGTTTGCACAAACCTATTTATGTCACCAAGCAGATTCAAGATATAAACCACGCACATTGCACAATACCCACACGCATTAGTTATCGGTAACGCGCTTGGCCTAATATCTAATAACTACGGGTCTGAGACTGCTTAACGGAATCGCGTAACGACCTTGACCAAATTGTTCGCACAAACCTATTTCAGTCACCAAGCCGTAGAATTTGGCACAAGCATAAGCTAGAGAGTTAACGAAACTTTTTTTAATTATTAGGATGATGCTTAGCATGACATGATATTAAAGACATATCACGTCACTTCAGTCAGATTTTCAGTTCTGCAAGTTTTGTAGTAAACTGCTTTTAATGATTATAAATTAGTATTATGATATACTACAGATGTTGATGAATGTAAATCGGGCATATCAACGTGTATTCCAAGATCAGAAATCTGCGTTAATGATATTGGCAGTTACAGATGTGAATGCAACGATGGCTTTGTGAATATATCTGGAAAATGCGAAGGTAACTTAAATTGGTTAGGTCTCGTGTTTCGTGTCAATAACGAAGGGCTTATCTCAAAAGTCGAGATCATCTTTTTTATCTGAAGCAGCGTCTGCATATATACTGCGGGCCTCCTGCTCAACACCCAGTTGCGCTACTTTTAAAGTGTCGTAAAGAGTTCAGACCATCGTGAAACTTCAAAATCACATTTGGAGCAGGAACTGTGTGAAACGGTGGTCTATCGGTACCGCGCCTGGCCTAATGTCTAATTACTGCGCGGATTATACTGCATATCCTGCTTAGCGGAATCACGTAACGACCTTGAACAAATTGTTCGCACAAGCCTATTTATGTCGCCAAGCAGTAGAATTTGGCTTCAGCATAAGCTACAGAGTAAACGGAAAATCCTGCAATGCAGTAACATTGGAGTCTACATATAGTGATCTCAAAGCGGAGGCTCATGTTAGCACAACCATAGCAACTTGTGCTAGATCACTATATGCTTTAAGACAACTAAGACATCGCGGACTCTCCAATGATGCTATTCGAGAAGTTACGAGAGCAGAAACACTGACCAAACTCCTATAAGGCCTATGCTATTTCAGCGTGGTGGGAATTAACGTCATCATCAGATCGCTTAAGATTAGAACGTTTTATCAGTAGGTTGCGGATAATGAATTTTATCAACAAAGAACAACTGACCTTGCGAATTCTGCTGATTGCCGAAACAATGCCGAATGTATTAAGCCTAGTTCGAGAATTCGCATTTTACGAACTTTACGAATTTAAAAAATCACGAATTGTAACGAATTCTAAAACTGCAGTTTTAACATTCCTTAAAATTCGTGAAATAATAATATAATAGAATTCTTTGCCATTGCAACGAATTTTATTATTTGTTTACTTTTCAACTTGTTTAAGCAAGTAAATGTCAGCGTCATAGGCAATCAATCAAGCAACCGTAAAAGATAGCTGACTAGCAACACAATAGTACTGATATTCAGTTACAGTTCTACTTGAAATCTTGAACTTCGATTTCTGTCATAGTTGGGGTGTGTGACAATGTCAGTCAGCAGAACGAAAAACCACCAGTGCCCCAGCTCCAGTGTGACCAATCAGTCTCTAACACAGCTTGCAGCCAAACATGTTGAAAAAGGGTTGGCAACCTTCACAGTGCTGCGTCTTCTACTTCATGGTCCTCTGAATCTGAGTCAAAACAGCCCCCTGCTTCCCACTCGACTCTGGTTTCGTATTTTTGCTATGCAAATGTCCCGAATTCGGGCAGAACAACCAACAAATTCTTTGTCACAAAAACAACACTGTATTTTTGGATTACCCTTTCCTTCTCCTCCAAAACTACAGGCCTACTTCCACTCCGGTCCATGTTCTTTCATCTTTAAGAAATTAGATTGTCAACCCAATCCTTCCGTTGACAATCCTTCTGATTAAATCCTTGTTCTCTTCGTACTTAACGCCTATTTAACGTTCACATTTTGAACACTAATTTTACGTATAAGTATAACCTGAATTAATCAGCAACACAGTTTAATATCTTTTAGTTTAATAAGAAACAAACAGACAGAACTCAATTCGATTACAACTCGACTAGTCAGCCACACTACTACAGCGAACACACTCGAATTCAAACTTCTCTAGTCAGCATAATTCTTCGCGCCTCTTGACACACCTGTCTTCTGTGCGCCTAAACGAACTCTAATAATATACATATAGCGCGCCGCTGCCGAGATTGGCCGGCCGCGCGTGTCACTAAGACTAAACGTTATACATCTATCATATATACATATACACGTGAAACCAAAGTAAGCGCACTAAATATATGCGCTAATATCTCGCACTGCAAGACTGTACACAAAACTCAGTTCACATTACCTCCTTCCTTTTTCTGGAATTGAGCAAATTAAATTTCAAAATTTGCGAAATTACCAAAATACATGAAACATATATATATATCTAAATAATTAATAAACAGTCTTACGATTACTTATAACCTTGACAAACAATCAGCAATAATATTCAATCTGCCCTTCTTGTACTTCACCTCAACATCAAAAGTTTGTAAGGCTAACGCCCAACGCGCAAGTTTAGCAGACTTAGACATTGACTCAGTCAAATATGTAAGAGGATTGTGATCAGTAAAAATGAAAATTTTTGATCCAATTATAATTTCTTTTAACTTGTTTAGAGCCCAAACAATAGCATAGGCTTCCTTTTCCACAGTAGCCCATCTCTTCTGGGTATCAGTTAATTTCTGACTGATAAATGACACAGGGCGTTCTATTCCCTTGTCGTCCATCTGTGTTAAAACAGCACCGACTGCAAAGTCACTACTATCGCAGTACAAATTGAATGGTTTTCCCACTTCAAAAACATATAACACTACTTTGGATCGCACAGCCTCTTTAAGTAAATCAAATGCTTGCTGATGTTCAACAGTCCAATCAATCTTATCAGAAACACGTTTACTAGTTAAATCAGATAAAGGTTTCGCAATCTGTGCAAAGTCCTTAATAAACTGTCTGTAATAATTAAAAAATCCAAGCAGTTGCTTAACTTGCTTCTTAGTTTCTGGGATCTTCAAATTAGTCAAACTTTCAATTCTGTCTGGATTCATCTTTATCTTACCAGACCCAACCACATGACCGATAAACCTTACCTCACTCTTACCAAATATGCATTTTTTCAAATTCAAAGTAACGTTATGCAATCTCATTTGCATCAAAAATGCATCTAGATGCTGCAAGTGAACTTTCCAACTGTCAGAATGCACAGCAATGTCATCAACATACGGTTCTGCAAAGTCACTTATAGGCTGTAAAACTAAATTTATCGCCTTAACAAAAGTTCGGCCTGAATTTATCATTCCAAAAGGAACACGAGTAAATTCATACAGTCCATTATGTGTTACAAAAGCTGTCTTCCATTGATCAGATTGTTTTACAGGACAAGTCCAATAAGCACTTCGACAGTCCAAAATAGAAATCACATTAGACTTTCCAACTTTGTTTAAAACGTCTCTGACAATCGGCATAGGATATTTACAATCCACTGTGAATGAGTTAATGTATCTGTAGTCACAGGCAAGTCTTAAAGATCCGTCTTTCTTTTTAACAATAACCAAAGGGCTTGCCATTCTGCTCGATGATGGTTTGATAATGTTTGTTTTTAACATTTCTTTGATCTGACGTTCCACTTCTGATCGATAAATCAAAGGAATTCGGTATGCTGCAAATTCCTTTGTGCCTTGCTCTCTTGTTATACTGATTTGGGTATTGTAACTGCTTTTCTTGAGAGTAAGATTCTGCAAACAATAATGCTTTCTCCGTAGTTTCTTTGAGTTCTTTCAAATGCTTTTCGTGAAAAGGAATTTTCTTGTGCCATTTCCTCGGGTTGTCTATTAGGTCCATTGTCATTCTCCTGAAGGCGACCTCTTCTCTTGAGACTGGAGTGATAGGCACTCTATCCATCACCAAACTCCTTGCCTTTAGTTGACACTTCTCGCAAGACTTACAAAATTTCACAATGTCTCTTCTCATCTTTGGCCATACAAAAGATAATTTTATTCGTTCTCTTGTTTTCTCTTCTCCTAGATGTCCTCCAAATACCGATTCATGCGCCAATTCCATCACTTTTATTCGTCTCTCTTTTGGTAACACTAGTTGATATATCGTCTGGTCTAATATCTGATATTTCTTATGCAATAAACCGTTGATCACACAGAATTCAGATTCTTTCTCTTGTGCTAACTTCCACCACGGCTTCAACGATTCATCCTTTCTCTGTTGCTCTCCGAACTTCTTCGAATCGGCAATCTGCACCTTTTGTTCTTCATCCATCTCTTCATCTCTATACAAGTCTCCTATCCCCACATCACATTCATTGTCTTCTTCAGTTTCATTTAATGTGCCATTCTCGCATGTAGCCATCTCTTGCTCATTCATCTCTGATGTTATACCATCTCGCGATAAGCTTCGTTGCTCATTACTTTCGTTTTCCTCATCACTTGAACTTTCAGTTTCACTCTTCTCATCAACATCTACCATTTCCTGTTTCCGACTCTGCGCTCTCGTCATTACATTTGCTCGTACACTCACATCTCCTTGTATCGTTTTGACCTTCATCTGTGGTACGGCTTTTAATTCGGCAATTATCTCTGGATGCAACAAGAATCTTTCTGTACTGCCCATCTTTGCAATACTAGCACACATCAAGGTGACATAAGGTGTAAGTGAACACTGGATTTTACGCGGAAATCCCTCTTCTTCCACGTCACTACCACACAATCTAACATCCACTTTCACTAACTTCGCAGGAATGGCATCTCCTGCCACACATTGCAAATTCACTTTTCCAATTTGTTCCACCTTCATGCCTTCCAGTAATTCTTCACTAATCACCGGAATCTCTGCACCCGAGTCGCTCAGTGCTTTGACTTTCACTGGCTCTTTACCGTCTACTGCACGAATTTCAACCTCGACATATTGCAAGAACGATTTCTTCAATATTCGATTGTCATCTTTTCCTATGACTTCTCTCTGAATTTCAGCATCCAATAGAATTTCTTTTTGAATACCACATTTCATTACTGACTTTACTTCAGTCTCTTGGTTTTCTTGACCCGTGGTTTGATTACCTGTATCACTAACCACTTGAATCAAATTCACCCTTGTGTGTTCTTGATTTCTGCTAGAACTAGCTGCTGCCACTGGAACTGGACAAAATTTAACCAAATGTTTGTCTGAACCACAGTTGTGACAACGCTTCACAACTGTATGGTATGGTTGTGAAATACCTCGTTGTTCATTTCCTTCATATCTCTTATACTGCGTAAACGATGTGTTGCCTTCCCTCTTGGCAAACGGCGCTGACGATTTGTTAAATCCCTGACGACCAAACGTCACTTCTCTGGTTTCATTGGGTACAGGGACACTAGCCTTGACCTCTTTACCTTTGAACTGACTCCCTGTTTCTGGATTACTTTTCCACTTTCCACTCTGGCTTTGGTTTACGGAACGTTGAGAAGGATAACTGTTTATATTTGGGACCGCAAACCCAATTCGATTGTTTACATGAATGTCTGCTAGGTCTGCCACTGCACTAGCTTGGAGACAGTCAGTTCCTTCCTTCGACAATACAAACTGTAGTGGACCTGGCGGTAAACATTCTTTTAGCTTATCCGCTACCAGCAAATCAAAGAGCGTATCATACTCTCTGTTCACGTTTCGACTTCTCACGTAATAGTTTAGCAAGTTCTTCAGTCTTGCCGTAAACATCGTATAAGTCTCTTCTGTCGTCTTGTTAGCATCCACAAATCTGGCTCTGTATTCTCTCGAAGTCAACTTAAATTCTTTTAATAAGTGCTGCTTGACTCTATCATAATTGTCTAGATCATCGTATGACAATCTATTCAGAACGGTTCGAGCTTTCGGCGTCATCAATGGTAGTAATAATTTCACCCAAAACGGCTTTTCCACAGCAAAACTGCGAAACGCGTTCTCGACTGTTTCAAAATATAATGGCACCTCCATCATATCAGTTGGCATTTGAGGCAATACATGCTTCATTGCATCACCTATTTTCTTAATTTTTGACACCAAAGTTTCACTTTCTTGCTGCTTCCTTCTTTCTGCTTCCCGTTCTTCTCTCATTTGCGTTTCTTTCAATGTCAATTTTGATTTCTCCAGTTTCAGACGTTCCTGTCTTTCTGCCTCTGCCTTTTCCAAACTTTCTTTCTGAAATTTGAGTTCTTCTTGTCTGATCTGTTCGGCGCGTTCCAACTCTAACGTTCGCGCTTTTTCTTTTTCTTCTTCACGCATTCTCTTTGCTTCAATCTGTTGCTGACGAACCTCTTCATCACTTTTTCTAGCTCTTTCAAATTCAATCATCTGCTCCAATCTTCTTCTTTCAGCATCTTCTCTATCTCGTTTCAACTGTTCTAATTGAATCTCAAACTGATGCTTTTGCAATTCCAGTTCTGCCTTACGCACTTGTTCTGCTTTATCTTCTCTCTCTCTGCAAGCGCAATTCCTCTTGCCTTACAAGTTCTGCTTTCTCTTCTTTCTCTCGCTGCAAGCGCAATTCTTCTTGCCTTACAAGTTCTGCTTTCTCTTCTTTCTCTCGCTGCAAGCGCAATTCTTCTTGCCTTACAAGTTCCGCTTTCTCTTCTTTCTCTCTTTGCAAGCGCAATTCTTTCTCTTCTTTCTCTCTCTGAAGACGTAATTCTTCCTGTCTTAGCTCTTTCTCTTCTTGTCTACGTTTCTCCTCTCTATCCTTCTCTTCTTGTCTACGTTTCTCCTCTCTATCTTTCTCTTCTTGTCTACGTTTCTCCTCTCTATCCTTCTCTTCCTGCCTAGTCATCATCATCCACTGCATCAACATCTCCATAGACATAGGCGCAGGAGGTTTTTCAATAGCCTTTTCTACGGCACCGCCAACGGCACCTTCTTCTTCGACTTCTTCTTTAACCCACACTTCAGCGAGTTCCTGTATCATGTCACCACGTGACATACCTTCTAATTGTTCTTCTTTAAAACCGGCTTTCAACAAACGCTGTTTTAGCCTTTCCGTAGACATCTTCTTAATATCTGCTTGTCTTTCAGCACTTAGTTTCTCCATCTTACTTGTTTATTTCAGTGATTTCTCTTGTCAAAGAAGTCACGGTTTTTCTTGTTGTGTGAATCGATAAACAAACGGGATTTCTTTTATATTTGTTCGTGGAAAACAACGAAATTTTTTATACCGTTTCTCGTGTTCCACCGTCGATGATATCGTAAATTCGTCACACGGTAACAACGCGTAGATTCTTCTAACACCGTCGTAGATTCTTCTAACACCGTTGTAAATTCTTTTATCACCGTCGTAGATTCTTCTATCCGCCGAAGGAGGTGATAACGTGAATTTTAATCCACCGTGAGTTTATATCCACCGTGAGTAATTATTCCACCGTGAGTATTTATTCCACCGTGAGTATTTATTCCACCGTGAGTATTTATCCACACCGACGCTGTTCCACCGTGAGTTTTTATCCACCGTGAGTTCTTATCCCACCGCTGCCACCAATAATGTCAACCCAATCCTTCCGTTGACAATCCTTCTGATTAAATCCTTGTTCTCTTCGTACTTAACGCCTATTTAACGTTCACCTTTTGAACACTAATTCTACGTATAAGTATAACCTGAATTAATCAGCAACACAGTTTAATATCTTTTAGTTTAATAAGAAACAAACAGACAGAACTCAATTCGATTACAACTCGACTAGTCAGCCACACTACTACAGCGAACACACTCGAATTCAAACTTCTCTAGTCAGCATAATTCTTCGCGCCTCTTGACACACCTGTCTTCTGTGCGCCTAAACGAACTCTAATAATATACATATAGCGCGCCGCTGCCGAGATTGGCCGGCCGCGCGTGTCACTAAGACTAAACGTTATACATCTATCATATATACATATACACGTGAAACTAAAGTAAGCGCACTAAATATATACGCTAATATCTCGCACTGCAAGACTGTACACAAAACTCAGTTCACATAGATTTTAACTAAATTAACTAGTTACGTACGGTATATAAACTTTTATATTGAATTTTACATTAAATTCTAAGCAGAAGCTTAACGCAACAAATCATGACGTCATCACATTTGTTGTTGTTCTTACGCTGTTTTTTGCAAAACGCAACGGTCAATGTAAAAAGGGCCAACAATGGCCCAACAAATTTTTACGAATTTTTACGAATTTTCAAATAGGCCAAAAACTCGCGAATTTTTACGAATTTTAAAACTGAAAGTCACGAATTCTCGAACAATGGTATTAAGAACAATCAAGAGCATGTCCTTTGACCTCTTTTACCACCAGTTCATAAAACTGTTTATTCATTGCGTCCTCAGAATCATCAGTATTTTCTTCCAGCTAAAGACAATAGAGACTTTGTTTCCCGAACACTATACCCAACATTAGCTGCTTCTCAAAACTCTGTCTAACTGTGTTCCATGCTGCGGTTTGTCAGCATATGTTTACTTTATAGACAATAAACGAATATCATCGTCGTCGTCATCATCATCATCATCATCATCATCATGAGTAACTTTTTAATTTTTAGGCTAATGCTTAGCATGACATGACATTTAAAACCTTTCATGTTACTAAGTCGGATTTCCAGTTCTGTAAGTTCTGTGGTAAACTTCTTTTGATAAGATAAATAAATATTATAATATACTACAGATGTTGATGAATGTAAATCGGGTACATCAACGTGTATTCCAACATCAGAAATCTGCCTTAACAATATTGGCAGTTACAGATGTGAATGCAACAATGGCTTTGTGAATATATCTGGAAAGTGCGAAGGTAACTTAAATGGTGTTGGTCTCGTGTTCGTGTTGATAACGAAGCTATGGCTAATAACTAAGTCAAAATCACCTCTTTATCAGAAGCAACGCTTGCATTTTGTAGGCTTACTGCCTAACACCAGTTGTGGAATGTTTAAAATGCCGTAACAGGTTAGCATGCACTTGTGTCCGATTTCATAAATGCTTAGCTTCGAATGGATAATTCGTGTGAAAATAAACACACAGCGTAAAATTTTCCACTACAAGACTTTTAAATAAACATTATCCTGCAGTTTGAAATATTTTAGACATAGATGAATGCAGAAACGATTCGCTCGTGTGTGATATTGTAAACGAACTTTGCAAAAAGGCAATTGGCAGCTATATTTATGTCATTATAAGCAGATATACCACAAACATAATAATCGAACTGGCCCAATTGAATTGCGCAACTCTAGATTGCCAATATCACAGGAACTCTGTAAAAATGAGTATGTCTCGGTAGCGCGCTTGACCGAAAAGCTAACGATTACGGGTGTGAGTTTGCTTAGTGGAGTCAACGTAACGACCCAGAATAAAACAGTATTGTTTGGCTCCAGCATAAGATGTATAATTAATGGCAAGTTCTACGATGCACAAAAATGTGCGCCTATACCTTGTTATTTGCTCATTGCCGGCTCAAAGGCCGATGAGTGAAATGAGCGCATTCCGTGCTATCCCCCATAGAAATATGGGACCTTTTGATGGGATTTTTCGAACAGAATTGTAGATTAGAAATATTCAGTTGTAACACATCGTTCTGACGATGTGTTGCACTTTTAAATCACCAGTCCGGTATAATTCACTATCGAAATTGTTTTATATATTTATCGGTTTGCATCTCATGTTACTTAGTTTTGTGGTAAACTTTAAATCATACAAGTTAGTGTTATATTATACTACAGATGTTGATGAGTGTAAATCTGGTACAACATCGTGTAATCAAACATCAGAAATCTGCATTAATCGGACTCCACAGAAATTAACAACGCATTAGTCGATGATCGCTTCCGGCTAAATCGTTGTGAAAAGTCATAATCCGTTGGAGTTTAATTTGCCAGAAACAACATTTGTCAGATAATTATCCACAGAAAGGAAGGCTAAGGCATCAAAATTCTGCCGCAGTGACACGTGCGTGGCCTATCGTCCGGTCTCTAACGCCTTATAGAAATAGACTGGTTCATTCGAATGGATACTGATTTCGGAATGCGGTGTTGTTCAGAAGCGACATTCTATAAGAACAAAGGCGCTAGAGAAGTTATCATATTAGATCAGATTCAAATTAATTGAATTGGATCGGATTAAATTTAAATGGATTAGATAATTCACGTAGATGAGAACCGTGTAATTTAGGCGACATTAACTATTTGACTTTCGGCTTTGAGAAAACCGACGCAAGTTGCAATTTGCAGCACGAGCTGAAGATAAGAAAAACCCGAATAAAGTGGAAAAGAGCGGGAATCCGGTGGACAAGCATGTCTGCTGAGAACTGGATCAAGGAGTCATTGAATTTGGTAATGTATGAAAAAATCAGGAGAGTCTAGCTGACATGCGGACAGAAATTTCAATCTATGAAGGTTTTCCAATTTAAGACGCAAGTACTTTCATCCCAAAACAGAAATATGTAATTATCAACAATCTGTCCACTATAAGCTGTCGGTTGGGAAACCACTTCTTGAGGCATTGCTGAAGAGTTACAAAGGAAATGGGTAGCTAGCCTAATTTTATATAATTACTTGCCAACTCACTTACTTGAGTTAGCCTACTGTGCAAATCATCATGGCTGCTGTTAACGACAATGTTTACTTTTCAGATAAGTTCTGCAACATCGAATTTGATCGAGAACGTTCAATTAATTGGAGTCATGCGTTGACCGGCAAAGAAATTTATCAACCGTGTCCTGGCAACTCCACTGGTGGGAAACACTTGACAAAAATACGTGCACACAAAATATTCTACAAATTTTCTAACCTCTGTTTATCCCTCATGGACGACAAACATTGTCTTTGTCACAGATGACAATGTTTGAATTAAAGAAATAGTTATCAGATGTCGATATTGTTCTCTACTGCTGTAACCATAATCGTAATCGTACTCTTCAAATTTCTCATGCACTACTCACTTCTAAGCGCAAGGCATCACCTTATTCACGTGCGCTGCGTCGTGTCAGGTGAGCTGTCCAGAAATGCCAAGTGAAGACCAACTATAGATGCCTAAACACCAGGGAAAGAAGAGAGCATTGTGTAATGCATATATGATTATAAGTTCCAAAATTTAATAGACTGCTTACTTGATTTTAACCCATTCAAGTAGTTGCTTGACAATTGATTTGTTCTGTGTGATCAATTGATTGACTTGGCCAATTTAAACCGTGAGAAATGAAGAATCCCATATTTTCGTTTGTCACTCGTTTGTTTCAGGCTTGATGCTCTAAACATTTGTTTTTTCTAGGATTGTGTTCAAGAAAGTGTCTTCTGAACAGCGATGGAATTGCCTTTTGGTCTAAGACGAACTACAATGGTTGCTTCGACAAGGAATTTGGAGATTTACTAACAAGAGTAAATACATCATCAGGCTTTCAGCTCTATAAACTCATTCTGAATTTATGACAGGTTTTTCTCATGGTAACTGATTTTAGATGGAATTATTCGCTTTTGTGCATGTAGTTTAAGGAAATTCGTTCTCTCTAGAATGCATTGTCGTTTTATCAAACATAGGTGTTGGACTGATAAGAATGCATTCTAGACATAACGAATTTATTAGATCACATCGGTAGGGAGTCCCGCTCTTCTGAAATTAATTAGGAACTTTTTCCTTTGTTATGACACACATCATCCTGCCCACTGAGTCGTTAACGCCGCTAAAATGCTGTCAAATAAACAAAACAAATTGTGGTCTGCTGGTCTCTGTCGGCGAGTCACCATATTAAGCGTACTTTGATTCTACCGAAGGCCCGACCAAATGTTGTTTTTCATAATGGGCACAGATCTGAATGAGCGTTTTAGATATTACTCACCTGTAGATTTACTTTACAATTTGCTTAGCTTTGGTTTCTGCCATGCAACTCACCTGCATCCCTTAACCAGATACATGTATACTTATGAACCGATGGTTAGAACAGTTTGTGGAGTTCACAGCGCAAAGGACACCCACAAGATAATTCAGTTTAACAGTAGGCCTATACACCGGCCTTGGTATACCGTACTTAACGCTATGCTTTGAAAAGAAGTAATCGCTCTAGTAATATTTTTATTTTAACTTGTAGTTCGTACATTATAGTTATTAATCATTCTTATTAAGATCAATGCGTTGGATGGAACTTCACTGAAAAATCAGACTGCAGTTGATGAGATCGTCAGCCAATTATCAGCCTCGACTAATAAGAGCGAAGGCCTGAGCTCAGGAAATCTCAACGCCTCTGTCCTGATGTTAACCCGATTGGCTGACCTGCGAAACAACAACAACACTAATAACCCAAGCAAAAAAGAGATTGAGGTACGAATTGATTTATGCACACGTAGGGGCTGCATAGATGCTTACATGCATGCATACATACATTGTTACATACACGAACACATGTAGCCTATACAAGTAGGCCTATACATGCATTAAAAAAACTGGAATTAAGTGCTTTTTATTTGTGTTTCAACATGCAATGCAGTCATTTGTTCAAGCGACCAGCAACGTTCTTCAACTGAACAACACAGAAGCATGGAAACAACTCGAAAATGTAAATCAAATATTTTACTTCGAAGCAAAATATATTTAGTTACAAAAGCAAACAACTTCACCTGTAATAATTAATCTCTTTACTGTGATGATCCCAAACTTTGTTACTAAAGTTTATTCTTTAATTTGTTCAAAGCAGTTCGCCTGCTGGTTGATCTGATATTATGAAATTTAGTAATGTAATTCTAAACTAAACTTATATGCAATTTTCATCCATTCCACGGATTCATACCTCAAGTTCTCGCCATTCATATGCTTTGCTCATTTCTCAATGATAGTGGTAAAAAATTTTCACAAACTATAATTGGTTCAACATTGTCTGGCTAGAACCATGAAAAGCTGAAGTATCAACGTCACTATTACACCAATTTTGGTCTCATTATACTGGCTGCCCTTCGAGCAGGTAATTCAGTTTAAACTCTGTTTAGAAAATCAGCTCGTTTTGCTGCCCTTTCTTGTCAGAAAATATTGTACTCGATAGATGGCAACCCAGATTCTTTGTGTGCCTCACAGTAAAATAGTGTTGCACTCTCCGTCGTTCTCGCTGGCCAGTTAAAAGCTTTGGAACTCAGTGCCCAGTTCTCCAATATCACTCATAACCAAGCTTAAAACTCATCTGTTTCAGCTTGCTTACCATCCCTACCTCGACTTCTGGTTTCATTGACTTAACGGATTTTGACCAAGCTTCCCTAATGGATTTAAACTTTGACTACGAGTTCACTGGAAATCACTCGATCTCAAATTGCATAGAGAATCGATTGAATCTTTATGCATTATGAGAACGGCGCTATAGAAGTCATTAGATAAGATAAGATCATGCATAATCAACTATGCATATTTGATAAACTCAGAAGTTTATGAGATTTATATGTTCCTGTGTAGATTAATAGAACAGTGGCATCGACCATTTTGTTTTCAACTGAGGTATACGGACGGGGTCTATCCACGCTTAACATATCAGAACATAGCACAGAAGATGCCGATAATTTGGGTAAGAAGACAGAGTTCAGGGAAGTATCCAAATATAAATCAACATGGACGTTTCAGTAATAGTCTCCAACATGTGGTCATTAGCAGCACTCGTTTTCTCCAAATAAAACTCATGAGTTTGCTTCATCAAAATGTTAACTCTCGCTAGGCGTATGCATAGTTAACAAACTAACAATAATATTAGAAAGGTAAGGTAGTGTAAGGCTAAAAAATTTCGCAGCACTACAGGACATCCAAATTAATTAGTACTATGGATGGGAAACGAAACGGTTCGCGTGCATTAAGAACTACACCGATTGCAAAAGTGATGTTCTAGCTAAAACTTTATGGATGCTAAACACATCATTTTTCGAAACATAAATGGCGCAGAGAAAGTAGTCTACTTTTGCAGCAGTCTGAGGCGAAACGTGGTGAAAAATAAACGCTAACGTGGAAAAATAAATAATGCACGTAGAAATTTCAGTGAAGCCTAACTTTTAAAACACATCCGAAGGTTTCGTAGGCCTACTTGTATTCCAACAACATAAGTCTTAAGAATATTATATGAAAACTTTAGTTCACGTAAAAATTGTCAACAGGACCTACGAAACCCAGTTTCTTCCTTGCCTGCGAGGGTTTCCTTGCGATCTATGGCTCGCTGCCTTATGGTTGTCCCTCGTATGCGCTCTTCCACGGAGCAATCCAGGAGTGTCGCCTATGTTGGCCCCTCTGCTTGGAACTGTCTCCCATTGTTTCTCCGCCAAGAGCTTCTTGCCCTCTCCTCTTCAGTTCCGTCGACGCCTGAAAACTTTTCGCTGGTGCTGGCATTGATGAGGGTTGAAAGCGCCGCTGATCTGAGTGGCGCTATATAAGTTTTCGGTTACAATTACAAATTACAATAATGAAGGCGCTAAGTGGGTACTATGATAGGCCCTATATATTTACATTGTGGCCTAATAGACCCTATATCAATCCTTTCGCACCATGTGTCGTATTCAATCAATTTTCTAAATTCAGTTTTAGAAACATGGTCACTAAAGAAGTCAGATTTGCCTGATCATTTTGAATTTCCAAGTCTCTCAGTTTGGGGTGAAGCCAGAGGCGACAAAATATCGATATCTCTGAAGGCACTAGAGATCGGTAAGTTGCAAATTATTTTGTAATTATTTTGTAAAATTTCTTATAAATTCTGATCTGCCGTTTTCCTAAGCACACAATGATCGCTTGCTGCACAATTGGTTATTTTGTTTATCAGCATAGGGCTTATAATTAACTATAGCACAAATACGCTGCATGCGCTAGCCTATTTTTTATAGTTCAATAAGAACATAAGCCGTTCAGCGGCAAGAAAACACCGGTCTGATAACCAGAAGGGTCACCACTGGCGGTAGTCTTCATAGCACAAACACACGATGTATGAGTACGATGATATTGCAGTTGGCAGAAGTTCAGAGTTTCTGGAAGATGTTCCATCATGGTGAGGAATGACGACATGAATGATGACAAAATTCAAAACACTCGGTTACCTCACCGTCAAGCAGGCCTTGGTATTTGATTGAAGACGCATCGTTCTGATATTTTTCGAACTACCAGGTCGACAAAGACATTCATTGGTAGTCGATTGACAATAGGTGCTCTAATCAAAAGATTTTTGGCCATTTCATCTGCAGCTCAACGTTATCAAGCTCTGAAAGCATCCTCCTCTGAATAAACGAACTGGCAAAAAATAAACAGAATTTGATGAACTGTGATGAACGTAGTAAAAAAACACAAAAGGCACATTAAATAACTCCGAAAACGCAGTGTTAGACGAAATAGAAGTCCGAATAAACAAACAAAGATTGTTGAACAAGTTCCTCTTTAAACGAAATAATCATTCAACTATACATGAAAGACAAACTAAAATAACCATCAGTTGTAAGGAAGGTAATTGCAGTGGATATGATAACGTGAACAACACTAGATTGCACATTCTTTCGAGCAGTTAATGCGACTCGTAGCAATTACATCAACAGTTGTAAATTTAGTTGAGGTAAGCTTAGCCATTGTACAGAACGCATGTGGAGTTGCTTGCTGTGCCATACGTAGATCATTGACAACACAAACACGCTCTTGTAATGTTTTGTAATAGATCCTATCTTTTTCGTGTTTCTTTAAGGTTCATACTGTTTGACTGATTTTGCAGGCATTTCATCAGAACCTCAGCCAACTTTGAATATGTGGGGTTCCTATCATCGAACCGTTAACGACTACCTTCCAGGAAATAAGTATGCAGCTTTACAGTATCTTCATGACACTTCAACCATGTCAACTACGACGTCATTGGGAAAACGACCCTTTTACTATTATAAAAATAAGTACGAAATATCCATAAGTGCGTGAAAATTCAAATGGGTTTTAATCTTCGCTCTTGCGTAAAGACTAACGGTTTTTGAAATTCTACAAGTTCATGAGGTTATGTGAACAAAATGCAGCTGAATGGTGTTCGGCGCAGAGCACAAAATAGTAATAAAGTTATTCGTCAAGATAAACATATTTTGGGTCAATCATTTTACTCAAAAAACTTCCAGAAAAGGGATGGAAATTTCCGGACTAAAGGCCTTCTGAGAGAGATTGATAGAAAACAGAGAAAGAACATCTCTGGGGTGCGTTTGTTTCGAAGTCGCTGAACTTTCAGTCAGTCTGCGCATTGCAGAACAGGAACACACCTTGAAAGGTGCATACTACTGGAATCTTAATCGTGAATTGAACATTTCTAAAGCGCTACTCTAAAGCTAAGACCAATGCACCAGCTTGTTCACGAGTGCTGCGTCTTTCCAGAGAATGTCCTGTTAACTGAGAAATTCTTACCAGTTATAATTATGAGGAATATCAGAGTATTAAGCCCCTGCATATTTCAACAGCATGGTGCTCGGTGCCCTAACTCACCGAGCGTGTGAAACCGTCGAACTGCTGACAAACAAAACTTGATTTCACATCTCCTGCACTTGTCTCCAAACAGTCCAGACCTAAATCATGTGAAGTCTAAACATTGCAAGCAAATGTTTACAGAACAAAATTATGCATGTCGATCAATTATCTGCCGGGTGTGAGCTCAACACATAAGCTTATTTAACGCTGCAATTAGTAAGCCTATGTGGCCGGCGTCAAAGCCGATAGAGGATATGTCGAACATAAATAATATTTTAATGCGTCAAATATCATGGATTATAGATAAATTAGCTGTTTTTCAAATTTTATTATCGTTTTAAATGTTATTTTTTTATTGCACTCTTTTGTAAAGTTTTCTAGGGGGCAAGCTTATCTTTTCACATTCACGGTGTATATTATTTTAGTATTCAGGGATTCATTCACTTTGTGAACTTAATATAGCGCCTACTAAATACCTATCCACAAGCGTTCCCAGCCCAACCACGGCAGTATAAACTGGACTTCAGTAACTTTTAAAACACAAACGAACTATTCCTAGGCAACAGGCGTATCTTTAATGGGATACGATTCCAGATGGATGGCTGACCACAGAGAAAGCGCGAAGCTGCCTAGGAATCGTATCACCCTATCATGACGCTTCCAAGCTTGAACGCAATACTCCCGTTTAGCTGGGCCTATGCGTGTAACTTTAATCAGAAGGATATAACCAGTATGCATTGGGAGAAAATTAATTGCAATTCCACATAATATTTTCGATGCCTGAATAGTGTGACTTATATAAAGTTTATAGATATTATCTGCTTAGTGCTGACCTCTAGTGAGTGGTTGTCCAGACACTCGAAGATTTACTCCTTTATCCATTCCAAGCGGCAAATTTGACCTCATTTCATTGAATGTTTAGCGACGATATCACAATGCACCAAGCATCAACGGATGTTCAACTCAAGTGAAACTGTGTATAAGTTACAAAGTGTTAAGTGTGTGATTTGCTTGAGATTTGCATGGATCATTTTATTTCACAAATAAACAGTCGTTTCACACTGTCGATATAGGGAAATTGATGCCATCAACTCAAGAGTTCTATCGTTTTCAATCGGCGGACTGAAGAACAAAGAAAAATTAGATCGACCAGTTCTGATAACGTTACAACATAACCAGGTGCAGTTTATACCGACTTAGGCCCTACTTAAAGTCACGCATGTGTGCAACATATTTTCCTAATCATAATCTAAAACTTTCTAATGTGATTCTTAAAGCTAAGCGCAAGGCACTGGTTTGTTAGCGAGCTTGTTGCAAAGCTGCAATTAGTTTCTATTGTTCCTTCTCGATTATCAGGGAAATCTAGTGGAGTCCCGTTTCTGCGTTTATCAATGCAATTATCGAAATGCATCGACATATTTTCTTTTTCTTTCAATCTTCCTTTCTCGTTCTTATGACGATCACAAAGATCATCGTTATCAGCATGAATATCGTAAATTTCTTATTCTGCGCGATCATCAGGAACTTCAGGATAATGACGAATACCATGATACCTTGCAACGCATGCTTGTCTTCATTACGCTAATCGAACAGCCCCACTATCAATTTAGAAATGAATTCTTAATTGGCTGGATGTGTTTATGTACTCTATTATGAAGTAAATAAGTATCTAAATTTACTGGCTTTGGCTAATGCAGGCAGAAAGAATGAGTTTTCGAAGAACGTGCGCCTTCTGGAACTTTCACAGGTAAACATCTAAGCTTACATTAATTTAACGGTTAAACAAGCAACAATAATAAATATAACAGCTAATGTGGTTTATGTTTCATCGCAATTTGTTTTCACGATTTTCTTGTAAACTTCCGTGTTGCCTAACATGGTTTTTGGGCAGAAGTGGCTGTTGTACTTATGACATTATGTATTATAAACAGTGATGGGCACTAAACTATTTTTCTTTAGTTAAACTAAAACTATTTTCCAACTAAAAATAAATAGTTTAACTAAAGTTGGCAACTAATTTTGGAAATCAGTTAACTAAACTAAAAAAAGTAGTTAAACTTTTTCAAACTTTTTTTCAACTTTTTACGACAAACATCTTCACAATAAAAGACGTTAAGTAAACTGTAATAATGCAAAGCGTCAATGACAATTTCACCTTCAAACTATGCAATGTTTACTGTTCTGGCATACAATTACATTTGTACTGTAAGTAGTGCATGAATTTGAAAACACAGGCTGTTAATGCTAAAACCATGCAGTGTCAAAATGTTTATTTTGCTGATAGTGTTCAATGTTCACTGTGGAAAAATAGTTGCATATTGCTAATTTTTTTAGTTAAACTTTTTAGTTAGCAATTAAAAATTTTTAGTTAAACTATGGTTTTAACTATTTTTTTAGTTAAACTTCTTCCTTAACTAACAAATTTTAGTTAAACTAAAAGTTATCAACTTTTTAGTTAACTATTGCCCATCACTGATTATAAAACTATGACCTTGTCATATGCTGCACGTTGATCTAATATTTTCCTGGATGTTTCAGAGGCGAATGGGATTCAACTGGGTGTTCGGTGACATCGACGAATTTAAATCACACGATCTGTAGCTGTGATCATTTGACAAACTTCGCCATTTTGATGAGCAGAAATCCTTCGGTGAGTCGATAAGTGTACATTTTGTGATGTATGTATCTATAATCTCCATATTACTGTGCAAGAATTGTGGGCAAATCTTACAGTATATTCAATATTGATGAGCGCCATCGATGCTCTTTCATATTGTCGTATGTGCAGGTCTGACTTTAGGGAGGAAGACAACTACAAAATAATACAGGATGTACTGTAACATTATAATATTATAAACTTTCTCGCCTTTGGCATAGAAATTCAACACTGAAAACATATCGTTTTCATTTTCTTATTGCACGTGTTACTCGCGCATGGTAAGTTTCTTAGAATATGACAAGTAAGATGAGAGGCAGCCAATAACTTGCTGAGGCCGTTGCAGAATCGAACCATCAGTCGTTGAATTAGAGAACCAGGGCCCGACAGCAGAGACCATTGTGAATCACATTTTTACATATTACGTTAGTTTTCGGCTTGGTCCAGTATTTTAATGATAAACGTGGTAATCCCAATGTTGTGCACTGAATCACTGAAAATGTTTCTCTTGCAGTACGACAAGACGTTGTCCATCATTTCAATCATCGGTTGCAGCATTTCAGTCGTTGCTCTGATCCTTACCATTATCGCATATGCCATAACTTGGAAGTAAGTCTTTTGAAAGTGAGAAAATACCTCCGGAATTCTTAACATGTGTTTGTCGAAATGTAGTCAAAGTTTATTATGTGTAATTGCTTCCTCTCACGCGAGGATAAGTTCAAGACTTGAGCTTATCACTCGAAGTAAACTTAAACCAATTACTTAACTGTATTAATGGAATGCTGAAGAAGTGTTTTTGTTTTAGGACAGCTTGTGGGTAACGTTTGAGACTCTTAATATATAGAAATAATTGCTTTTGTATTTCGATTTGCTTTGTTAACAGACAGTCCAAATCAGCACAGGCAACGGTTCTGCTTAATCTCTGCGTCGCCTTAGTAATTGCCTACATAATCTTCATGGCTGGAGCAGACAAAGTCGACTCCAAGGTATGATCACACCGTAAGATGAACCACATTATGTAAAACCTAAGACTACAGACACACATTCAGCGAATTTTGCCCTCTTTGCTAAATATAAACATTCATTATTTTGGTGCAAGATTATGTAACCTCGCTATGTGTTTTGACTCTGTTGGAAACTTTTCTTTTCTTTCGTACGGAGTTTATCGAGCATTGCCTACTCTTATTTCCAAGTGAACTTTAAGACTTAAGCAACCGTGGACTATTTCTAAAAGTTTATTAAGTCATCGGTAAGTTGCACTGTATCGTAATACGAGTAACATCATAGCAATTGCACCAAGTTTTCCTGCGGTATGAGGCAAAGTAGTTTTGTTACAGTACTACACCCGTAGGCTGCTATGACTTTGAAGATCTCTCATGCTGAATCAATATTTCTATAAAGAGCGACATATAGTCTATTATGTTGTGAGCAGTGTGCTTGTTGCTCTGTAGGACGTTTGCAAAGCTGTTGCGGTTCTGCTGCACTACTTTTTCCTGGCCGCTTTTTTCATCATGTTGGCTGAAGGAGTCGAACTGCTGCTCTACATCATCTTTGTCTTCCACGTCAGACGAACAACTGAAACCATTATCCTCATTGCTGCCGCTTGGGGTAAACATTTGGTGACATTTGATCTTACAGGTTGCGATTAATGCAATATAACGTACATTTTATAGCAACCTTGTGCTTTAAAACTCCGTACTCTGGTAGTGCAGTCTCATGCACGGCGAAAGTAGGATGGCGCGTTAATCATCTATGTTATGACACAGTGTCGTTAAACAGCACTAATCAACCAACCTTGTGCTTAGAAATGCTAATTTTTTCCGAAGAAGCTTGATCCATTCAGTGCAATTTTCTTTCAATCCATTCCTTCCGTTCTCCGGGCCTGAAAATTCGGCGAACCGTTCTGAAGACTTTACTACAGATAAAAAGGAGCTTTCTATGACTTTACTAAGCTGGTAATTGGCGACTGACTCTGTATTTAGGGACGTTTAGTATGACTTAACTGAATTGCTAAATGGTGACTACCTCGTCTATTAGTTTAATTAGAATTGTTAGCGTAAAATACTTTAACTCAGTGTTCAATGTTTATATTTTTAATATAATGTTTAGTCCTACCGTTCATCATTGTGGGCGTGTCACTTGGATCCACCAAAACGGAAGGATACGGCAATGGTCTTGCGTCAGTTACTTTTAATCATAAATTCTATGTATACACGATTTGATTAATCTCACAGAATATAATTGAGCGCTTACTGTACATCGCATCTTTGTACAAACCTATCTATCTAGCTAGCTTACGGTGTTCTTACAAATGCCTCGAACATTGAAAAACTGAAACTTGATGATAAATCGTTAATTAGGGCAGATGAACATTTCACTGTTCTAAGCTGAAGACGCCAAATGTGTTTCTTTTGTAAATTTGTGAATTGTGTGCTGATATATTAGAAATAATAAAAAATTGTAAAAATAAAAAAAAAATCATAATTGTAGTAATAATAAAAAAATAAGAAATAATAGTAATAACAATAATAATAATAATTATACATTTTATTTCTACGTAGCTTTTTAAAGTTCCAAGTGATCTTATGTACCTCGGACATGAGAAATATACTTATAGTAACAATAACTGATAATAATAATAATGATAATCAAATGATAATAATAATGATAATAATAATAAAAAGATAATAATGAAATGAACCAGAAGTCGAAATGTGACTACTACCACTACCAATAAAACAGCCACTTGGCCTACTCCTACTCCTACTACTACTAATAATAATGCTAATAGCGTAATACTAATACTAATAATAATGACAATAAAAAAATAGCAAAAATGTCGTTAATTGATATAGAATTGATACGTCTGTTTATAAACTGTTTGCATGATTGCAGATGCTGGTTGTCAGTGGACAGCGGTCTCATATGGTCCTTCATTGCTCCCGTTCTGTGTATTGTTACGGCAAGTAGCCTACCCAAAACAATAATTTAGGTTTCAACAGAACGTACTATCTTGTATACAATACACGGATATATAGTTTGATGATCTTAAATTTTTATCCACTTGCAGTTATAGAGTCAAGTAAACTTGTGTATTTCCTGTGATGTACACTGGATGCAAATCTTTGGTCGCCCACAAACCTTAGTGCCTAGATAAAAACAAAAGACAAATACATATATATATATATATATATATCCTTCTTATAATATATATATATTTTATCCACTTGCCATATATTCATATATAATGAAGTGGATATATATATTTATATATCCAATTAATATATATATCCACTTCATATATATATATATCCACTTAATAATATATGGATATATGGCAAGTGGATATATATATATAATATATGTATTATATATATATATATATATATAATAAGCAGGAAGATCCATTCAACAAATTATTTTCAAATATCAAATTGAGCCATTCGTGGTTAAGTCAGATCACATCAGCTTCAAAAATGTTCCACGGTTACAAATGATGCACACCTAAATAAAATCGTGAAAGAAAGCCTGGTCAATCAATCAATATTCGTTTAATTCAACAAATCCAGTTGACAATAACGTAACAGATTACAGAGGCATGATAATAATAGAATGGAGAATAAAGGGATGTGTTAATTAATAAGCATCTTTGAACAAAACACGAGGAATAAAATTACATTTATCTTTAGCTGGAAGAGTAAAATTGTGAGTTCTTGTCCTTAAGTCGTAGTTAAGATATCATACTGACCTAATTAAGATACTGACCTAATTAACAATTTGATTTTGGTACGCCATCGGAATTTGATTTTGGTGCGCCATCGGAATTTGATTTTGGTACGCCATCGGAATTTGATTTTGGTGCGCCATCGGAATTTGATTTTGGTGCGCCATCGGAATTTGATTTTGGTACGCCATCGGAATTTGATTTTGGTGCGCCATCGGAATTTGATTTTGGTGCGCCATCGGAATTTGATTTTGGTACGCCATCGGAATTTGATTTTGGTACGCCATCGGAATTTGATTTTGGTACGCCATCGGAATTTGATTTTGGTGCGCCATCGGAATTTGATTTTGGTACGCCATCGGAATTTGATTTTGGTACGCCATCGGAATTTGATTTTGGTACGCCATCGGAATTTGATTTTGGTACGCCATCGGAATTTGATTTTGGTGCGCCATCGGAATTTGATTTTGGTACGCCATCGGAATTTGATTTTGGTACGCCATCGGAATTTGATTTTGGTACGCCATCGGAATTTGATTTTGGTGCGCCATCGGAATTTGATTTTGGTACGCCATCGGAATTTGATTTTGGTACGCCATCGGAATTTGATTTTGGTACGCCATCGGAATTTGATTTTGGTACGCCATCGGAATTTGATTTTGGTACGCCATCGGAATTTGATTTTGGTACGCCATCGGAATTTGATTTTGGTGCGCCATCGGAATTTGATTTTGGTACGCCATCGGAATTTGATTTTGGTACGCCATCGGAATTTGATTTTGGTACGCCATCGGAATTTGATTTTGGTACGCCATCGGAATTTGATTTTGGTACGCCATCGGAATTTGATTTTGGTACGCCATCAGAATTTGATTTTGGTACGCCATCGGAATTTGATTTTGGTGCGCCATCGGCAGATATCTTGTATATTAGACCCCGGTGCGACTGAAGGCACAATTTATCAAAAAAATTATATAAATATAACTGATACGTCAATTTTAATGCTATGCAATGCATTCTGTTTTTCCACTGTGAAAATCACACGCTTACTGGGTTTATATTTGAAACAGGCAAACTTCGTCATTCTAACCATCGTTCTAATTTGGATGTCTCGGAAAAAATCTTCAATTGCAAAGAACGCAAAGAAGAGAGATGAGATACGGTAAACACGGTTACGAAACGACATTTCTGTTATTGCTCAGAATTTCTAAGTTATTGTAATATAATTATGTCATAAGTCATTATTTTGGCATAAAGAACACTAGGATCAACACACTTATATAGGAAACACAGATCATACAACACACCAGAAATTCTGAACATTATTTCAGGTATCAGCTCTGTATAATTGGACTCTGTTCATCTGGTTCTACGTGTACTCCAGTGTCTGCCATTGGTGACCACTCTACCTTACATTATTATCATTACAAACATTGTTAACGCGCGCAAAGTCACAAAAATTCGAATCGGAAGCGCGGTTAGTCAGTCGCCAGGTGAATTGCAGTTAGATGTACAGATGTTTGAAGGCCAATGAGAAATAATGAGTTTTGATGCGTTTCCTGAAAGAAGAAAAGGAGTTCGAGCAATGGATAAACATTGGTAGGTGATTGCATTCCCTGGTGGCAGCAACAGAGAATGCACGAGAGTACACGACAGTGCTAAATCGAGGCTCAACCAAAATAGCCTACTCATAACCAAAGACGTTTTATTCATCCTGATATCAGAGGTATAGAAATAAATAGATTTTCTTAGACGGAATAATCCGAGGATTATTGGTGTTGAACATCAGCTCTTTGCTTAGATCTACATGTAAACTTTCAAATGACCTTTTTGCTGCTTTCCAAATATTTAAGTAGCTCATGTTTGTCAGTGTGTGATCTTCATGTATTTGTTGTTGAAGAGCAACACTTTGGAATCTGTCGGTTACTTGTCCAGTGCTTGGCCTTGGATGGCTTTTCGGCGTCTTCTCCGTGATGTTCAGTTCAGTTTTCTTCCAATACCTCTTTGTCATCGCCAATTCGCTGCAGGTTAGATCGTTTTTATCATCGCTTTTCTTTAACACAGCCTCGACGTGTTGCATCAAGACGCATATCTCCTACCATAGGACTAATGAAGATAACTTCAGCGGACTAGAGACAAGCTACAACAGGCGATATTTAAAGGTTCAGATACCTACTTGCATCTTTGCATGTAATGACATGCATTCATGAATATATGAATTCAACAAAATACACACACGCTTATTGAAAACCATCCATCCATTCATACGTATATGACAGAGAAGAAACGTACAACAAACAAATGGCTGTACAGTGACGGGAAATGGATTGTAAATGTAGGTAGGGATATATCGAGTCTCCCTAATGGAGCATCTCTTAGACATTGAGAACATGATATATGAGAAGCGGAGGAGAACGTGAATTATACATTAACTTGGCTAAGGAAACAGACAGAGAAACATTTTCTGTTAAAATTGCACTCAGACCAAGCAAACACTGCGTTAAGAGACCAGTGCCTCAAAGCCATGCACTCAAAAATAAAGATCTTGGAAGCACAGAGAACGTTGGCTACGTGGGGATCGAATGACTACTGCATAATTTGCACTATTTTATCATGTTCCTGGTTCTTTAATTCAACGTTTTTAATAAAAAATTTATTTGACCCTTTCTAGCTTGTTATACATAGGCTATTCAACTGGAAACACAATATAGTTATATACGTAGTACTTACTAAACGTTTTAATAGTCCACACAGCTCTATCCTTTAACCAACTTCGCTATCTTCACGCTCTTCTGGAATCGAAGACTTGTCTGTAGGCGACCAGCAAGTTTACAAGCCTAAATGACATTATACCGTAGACAAAGCCCTTGATGGGCTTGTATTATCTGTCGCTAGCCTAAGAATCCGGAACTCTTTTAGATAAAGATTCGCTCTCCATAGTCCGTGCTCCTCTAAAAACATCTTCTCTTGGATTTATTTCTTTCGAAATCGGTTATTGTCTTCTGCCAATTTCCTCTTGGCTATCTACCAAGATATTTCACCCTGAAATATGAAAAATTCGCTTACTGTATTAGCAGCGACCAACAACTGATGCCTTGAGCAATACCACAGTGGCGCTACGGAAGTTTTAAAATATTTGTATATATATAATATATATTGTTATTGTTAGCTGTTTCTCGAAGTGCCCGGTGAGCCTATCTATGTTGTTTAGAGCTTCGTGTAATGCTTAAGTTGTTCTCAATGTCTAAGAGATACTCCATTAGGGAGACTCGAACTTTTGGTTGGTCATCGTTCGTAGGACTTCGAGTAACATCGCATGATGACAACTAACCATAGTTCACAAATCAGCTATAGGTTCGATTATTACCCAATGTGCATTATTATCTTCAGGAAGATGTGTTTCTTAAATGTGACTCCCGATTAGACTGCTTGTTTTTACAGGGACTGCTCATATTTATGTTCCACGTGCTGTTTCATAACAAGGTAAGCGGACTCGTTACCATTTACGGGCATTCGCTTAGGGTAATAGTTAAATTTTATGGAAAAACAAATTAGGGAATAGTGACCGTATTCCGATACATTTAAAATGCTGAATTGTGAACGCTATAGAAAGATTATTGACCAAGTAATGTCTCCTGTCACTGAGAATTCTTCCATCTGCGAAGGACTCTTTGAAGTAACCGTGTGCTTCAGACGTCAGTGGCTGTCGTCGTACTTCAACGCCGAACTTGGTGCCAATCATCAAACTGATATGGGAACCTTTTGGTTTGACTCTGGATCCCGCCAATGGAGATTTTTCAACTTTTCTTAGCTTTGCTTTCCACTGATGTCATGTATTCCTTCATTCTTACTCTTTTTGGAGTAGGATATTCATGGCACGGAAGGCGATTGGCTAGAGGTAATGCGATGGGCACAGCCTACTTACTCTGAGACGGTTATTGTGTATAGGGACCTGTGCAAGTCCTTTGCTCACCATTGCTCAGTGAGGTCGATTAAAGCTTAGTCAGAAGATGGAGACGCTTAAGAAGACAATAAATAATAACTGATGCAATTGTTGTTTTAAATAAGCTAAAACTCTTTGTCGTTTACAGTGGACAACCCTCTTGTGAGCTACTAAACAGGCATTACGTTAGGTGACAAGATACATACATGAGTGCAGACAATCAAGGTCTGCCACCTATTTTAGTATCAAATGAGTTGGATGATTAACCTCCGTTACTTCTAACTGCAAGTGTTCTGTCGATTACAGTAACTATATCAAATTCTCTATGTGAAGCCAGGAAATCGTTTGAGATGGGCCTTGCCTGTTCGTTTAAGAAATGTATTTGAAGTAGCAGATGTATCGCTAAACGAGGTCTAAGCGCATTGTGCATGCTTAGAGCTTAGTAACACTGGTTTGTTGATAATATTAATATGGGTGCTTTGTAGAAAATGAGAGAGAGGCTTTGCTACATTTGCCACCGTCGTATGCCAGATCGTAGTGTCTCCACCCAAATGACTTCGACTCAAGAGTCTACAAAGAAAGCAGACAAGCCTGGCTTCGCTTCAAGGGATGCGACGAATACGAGCAACGACAACTATCGTACGTTGGAGTCAACGCAGTAAAGGAAAAAGGTTTCCTACAATGTCTGAGCGTCTCATTGGAACTGACGATGACGAGTGACCAGCCTGAGAAAGATTAAAATGGCGACTGTCTTATAATCAAGCATTTCTTATGTTATACTACAGAGACTAATCTTTCGCTTCATATACTCAGGAGGATGTCAAGTCTAACAATCCAGAGCAAAAATCGTGTTATGTGTTTGACAATACTCCAGATAAGGATATAATATATATGCTTAGTTAATGTTATCTTTTTTGGTTTAATTTCCAGTTATTCTTTTCTGCTTTACTTAGGTAACGTATTAATCTCATTACTGTTCACTTTGCACGTTATTTAGGGCATTCTATCTGCCTGCCACCGCATACTGTTTGATTTGATTTGACATTATGGTGTCCTTAATTAGCGGGATCTTAGATCTCTTCAGGGCCTTTTCTTTTGTATTCACTGCATCTAAATTCATACAACGTGTTGTACTACCGGTTGGCTGCAATATAATCATTGATTGATTGATTGATTGATTGATTGATTGATTGATTGATTGATTGATTGATTGATTGATTGATTGATTGATTGATTGATTGATTGATTGATTGATTGATTGATTGATTGATTGATTGATTGATTGATTGATTGATTGATTGATTGATTGATTGATTGATTGATTGATTGATTGATTGATTGATTGATTGATTGATAGATAGATTGATTGATTGATTGATTGATTGATTGATTGATTGATTGATTGATTGATTGATTGATTGATTGATTGATTGATTGATTGATTGATTGATTGATTGATTGATTGATTGATTGATTGATTGATTGATTGATTGATAGATTGATTAATAACAACAAATAGTGGGTTCCAATATAGGTCACTAAGAGCCAGATAAGAGGACGGAGATTGCACATGAGGAATTTTCCTCTCTGTTATTCTCGATATGATGTTTTTGCACTGCAAGAAATATGAACTTTCACACTTTTTATTCAGTAGAAAGCTTCGGTGTTTTTTCTGTACAAAAAGATGATGGACTAGAAAAACCATCGGGCGGGATATGGGCTCTTTCTTATATCACGCAGTTGATTTGGGTTTGCTCTGTTCCTCTGCCTTGGTTATATATCACAGGGATAAATGTCCTTGGAAATTTAAGCTAGAATGTTATTTATGTGGTCTGTACAATATATGATCTTTAGTATTAGTCTTTTGTTTCTTTCGGATTCTTGATTCGTTGTTCTTTGGCCATTTCCTTTCTCCACTGTTTTCTTCCGTCTTCATCTTCCATCAACCAGGCTGATGAGCCCTTCCAGATAGGGTACTATGGACATCGCCTTCCCTCGTCTATGACATGAGGGTTGCCAGAGTTAGCCAGTTAAACCTCCATTGTGTTACTGGCACAAAGGCAACAAGGTTAGACGCGGTAGCGTCCCTCGTTTGTGTCACGAGTGCCGCCAGAGTTCACCAGGTCTTCACATTTGTTGAATGACACAAGGACCGCCACAGTTAACGGGGTCTCATCCCTTATTTGGTGGTACAAGGATCACCAGAAATACCAAGTCTAATCCCTTGTTGAAAGGCACAAGGACGACCAAGTGGTAACTGTTTTGTCTATATCCTTCGACTGGAAGCCTCTCCATCCACTTCCATATGATGTCAATGTAGCTGGTTTGACTAAGTGCGTGGATCGTAGGTCCAGTTTGCCTTATGCACATCCTGGTGAGTTGGTCCTAAAATGGCGTTTGGGCAGAACAGTCCAGAGGGAAATGGTGTGCGGTTTCCTTAGCGTCACACTCATCGGAATTTCTGGAGTCATAACGACCTCACAGTTTCAGTTGCGCGTTTAGGCAGCGTTGACTTGACCGAAGTCTGATGTTGAAAATTCCCTACTTCCTGTTGAGGTCGGCGTATTTTCGGAACAAACTGACGAATAAGTAGAGTATCATGTATCACATATTATGTATTATGTATATATTTATTTATATATGTATATAACTATATATGCATTAATACATGCCTTTGTATGATCATTAGCACCTTTTACACTCTAACGACGTGCTGCATTGGTTTCCCAGCAGGGGCTTAGCCAGGCTTAGATTCGTTAAAGTGTTAAGATTCTACTATCTCTAAATTGCCTTCCAGGTTAACTGCAACAGAGTCATTTAGTCGGTGTGAAACCTGGACTTGTTTGCCAGATGACAGCTCGTCTACATTAGTTTCGAGTTGGCAGAATAGGGTCGAGGAGCTGAACCAAGATAGACGAGTAGAGGTCGAATAATAATTGAGAGATGGTTAGGCCATCGAGCGTCGAGGAAGGAGACATGAGCTGAGAAATGCGAAGGGCATCACCAGGAGCACGGCGATCGAGAGATTTCCAACCTCGAAGTTTACGAATAGTATATCGATAGGCTGCTGATGGAGGGAGGGTTGAGAAAGTCAATGAATGAATGATCAGAGAGAGTCGGAGGATGAACGTGGAGATCGTGGATCTGCTGCTCGTCAGACTTGATTACCAAGTCCAAGATGCCACCCTGTAGATGAGTAGCGACGTTCATATGCTGACGTTCGTAGGCCGAAGTGTGATAGGAGATCGAGGAAGCGAGAAGAAGCAGGTACGGTGAGGTCTTGTAGGTGGAGATTAAAGTCGCTAAGGATCAGTAGACCCAGTAGGGCTAAGCAAAAAGGACCAAAAACATTTATTTAAATTAAAATAACTAATTTTTTCTCTTATACGACCACTTTTAAATTTGAAGAAGTGGTCACATAAGACAAAAACATTAACTTAAAAGTGGTCGCGCGGGCCGCCATTCTTCAGCCGGCGGCCGCATGTGGCCCGCTGGCCGCGGATTGGCCATCCCTGGGCTATTTTATAGCACATTTCTTGAACTATAATCGAGTCGGTCGGTGCTCAGTTTGTGAAAGCCGTATTTGTTTAAAAAGATCAAGTTTCAATAAAAGACGTAACTGCCACCTGGTGAAAACGATTTATATGGAACGGGGAGATGGTTGAATGGTAACACGCTGGCACGAAGATCAGAAAAACACGGGTTCGATACCCGCCAGCCCCACAAGGTAACTCAGTCTTCATTCCCTGGGTGGCGATTGCAAAATGAGCAGTAGTACAGATGGGCTCCTTGCATGGCTGCCGTACAGTTAACTTCGACTCTTGTTAAACTTGTTATCGTCTGTTACTACTATATCATGTAACCTTACTGCGTACTTGTCAGTTTGAATTAGTAAACGAAGATTATTATTATTTTTATTTTTATTATTATCAGAAATATTTTAGGCTACACTGTTGTGAACTAATCTTGTGGCCTGCCTGTGGAAGTAATACTACACGCTAATGTCTGTAACCGTGCAAAAACAATCGACCTAGGTAAATTATATCACGATTTGGGTTTCGATAGATAGGTTTACGCAACAAATATGGTATTATTATTTAGAGAAATTTCGGATTAGTTATAATATTCTTGTTTCAAAATAGCAATTATATAAATCGACAAATGCGATAATTATGTATAAAATATAGGGGAGCGATAATTAATGAAGGGTTTGTACGTAGGCCTAGTTCTAACTCAAACAGGATGCGTTATAAGTCTTAACCGTTTAAAATAGCCATTCGGCAATTTGATAGCAGTCTACAACCGGCAGACCCGTGTAGGCTTGCTCCAAGTGATTACATTGCGGGGTAGAAGGCTCCCACATAACGCTGGTCGTTTTGATTACAATTAGACCAAGGCCTGCAGGATTAACTGTATGCTTGCATGTATGTATGTATGTATGTATGTATGTATGTATGTATGTATGTATGTATGTATGTATGTATGTATGTATGTATGTATGTATGTATGTGTGTTGTTTGTTTGTTTGTTGCCTGAAGATTTCTAAAGCGCAAGTTCATGTAAATAGATACACCGCATATGATTTAGTAGCAGCTCGGTTTAGTCAGATGACGTGAACAAGTAGGCCCTAAATCTTTAATTTCTTTCTGAAGCTTTCGATAGAAATTTCCGGAACACGGAGTTCGACGGGTATCGCATTCCAAATGTTCTTCTACGGGTCATTGTGGCCTTTCCGGACCACACGAGGTCGTATCTATTTCCCGAACGCGGCTGGAGCTGAAGGTGCTGGCACACCGTCTTTGGCTGGGTAATGTGGCGCCATTCCGTGAAGATACTTGTAGACAAGTGTCGCCACCTTGAAGGCAATCCCGTTGTGAACGGACAGCCAGTGGAGTTATCGAGGTACCCGGGTACATGGGTTTTATGGTCACACTTCCGAACCCCTGTAATAAACGTCGCTACAGTGTTCGGAACATTCTGCAACTTCTTGAGCAACCCCCGCTCACTCTGCACAGCATGCTCCTGCAGTAGTCCAGACTCTTTAAATGTATATTATGTATGTAGGCCTATGCATGTTTGCATGCATATATAAATGGGAGTGTTTGTAAGTCTGTAGTCTGTATGTAGGGCAATTTATGTACACTGTTGTACATGTATATGTGCATATATGTGTGTATGTATTTCTACATGTATGTTTGCGTGCATGTATGCTGCTCTGTTGAATGCGCATCCGTGTGTTTTGCTCACGAACTTTCTGATGCAGGCCCACATATTATATCGCGTAATCTCATAGCATCGGGTTTACTAATTGTAACGTTTAATAAGACAGCCAACAGATATCGCAGCCACCAACGTTGGCGGTGAAATCCAGGGACCCTGCGAAAGTTTCCGCATTCAGACGCTAGTTATCCTGGCTGCTATGGCCTGCTACAACTAAATGCTTTGTAGGCCTACTGCTTGCTGAATCGGTTTTGCGTTTATTTAAGAACTACCTGTAGGTTTTGTCGAAACAGATATAACTACACTTAGTTAATTTGACATTCTAAATCACCATAACAATGGACAAAATTGATAATTACATGTACTTAGGATTAATTATGTTTTGTTCGCCACTTGTCGCAACTACCCGGATTACTGGTAAGTAAATCATTCAAGCAGCTATAGTCTACTCTGGTAATTAAAGCAGATATAGCCTACCTAATTATCATAGAGAATTTTTCCCGTGTTCCCTTATAGAGTTTTGCACTAATCTGTTGACAGAGACCGAGAGAACTTAAGAATCGTATTCGTAATTGTAAACAGTAGGCCTAAACTCTAGAGTTATAAAGAGTCACTCTAAAGCTAAGCGCAAAGCTCCATCTTAAACAGGCAAACTTCGTTCTAGTAACGATCGTTCTACACGGTGATTCAATGAAAAGCAAGCCAAACTTTATAAACAAATATTAAAACTTGAACTATATTTTATTAATAATATTTTCAAAATAAAAATATGCACATACTTACTTTTTTATTTTAATGACTTCCGGTTTTTATTTCCTACTAAAAAAAGCAGACGATAATACGACAGAAAACATAAACAAGAAACTAGCAATTTCCGAAAAAATGCCATTTAGTAAAGAAGATTTACACATGATAAAAGGTTTGAGGGAATCCAAGAATTACAGCAGCCGTCAATTTCTACGAGAGTTTCCAGAAAAACATTGGACTAGAAGCGGATTAGATAAATTGCTTAGAAAAATTAGTTTGACAGGGTCAGTCGACCGCCTCATTGGTAGTGGCAGACGAAGGTCATCGCGCACTGAAGAAAACGTTGCCCTTGTCGGAGATCTGATTCTGAGTCAAGAGGATGCTCCGAATACTCATAGAACAACACGTCAAATATCCAGAGAAACCGGAATTCATCGGTCCAGTGTTGTTCGAATAATCCAAAAAGACCTTCAACTCAAGTGCCTTAAGAAGAAGCCAGCACAGGAACTGACAGTTGTTGGAAGTGTGGGATGGGCTGGGTCAGAGGATAATCGACGATGCTGTTGCCCAATGGCGCCAGCGCCTCCAGGCTTGCGTGCAAGCAGAAGGAGAACATTTTGAACATCTTCTTCAAATAAATATTCAAGCTATACTACTGAGAGTTTCTTCACAAAAATATTAAATAGTGTTTTCATTTTAGAAGTACTTATATGAAAAAAAGTTTGGCTTACTTTTTATTGAATCACCGTGTAATTTGGATATCTCGTAAAAGATGTTCCATCGCTGATAACGCAAAGAATGTAGACGAGTTATACGAGCGCCATATCGTATCAGAAGGGTTGTCCAGAAATCAATGTCCAGCGGACACTTGCGTAAACTTGTCCAAAATATAGGAGGGGGTGGTTAATCATTCTACACTTGTTGCATTGGGTGTACAGTTCATCTCAATTATTGGGGGGAACGTGCCTCGGCTCCCCCAGAGTCTACGCCTATGTCAGCGGAGGTCCGATTTCGATTTCCAGAGAGTAGATAGGGAGGCAGAACGGATGCAAAGGCGGGCTTCGTTGAGGAAGAGAATGCTTGGAAGGCAGTGCGTCGGATTGATTAGGGTAGAAATTCTTAAACATACGAGACTACATGTTGGAACGGAAAACTTCTCGGATGATAAGTAGAGGACCATGAGGAAGATGACTGTGGATGAGTGGTCTTATTGGTGAAGGAACTAAGAACATGTGGAATTCAGGAGGAAGTTCGTTCCATAGTTGAGGTGCAGTGTGGGATATGGATCGGTTAGAAAACTTGAGGCGTGTCTATAGTGACTGGGCACGTGAGAGAGTGAGATACGAGGATGATTGGGTAGAGCTGGTGGGTAGCTGGATGGTGAAGAGTTCGCAAAAGGTTCTTAGGCTACGAGTATTGTAGGGAGTTGTAGGTGAGCGATTGGACTTTGAAGTGACTGCAGCCAATTGAGTGATTTAAGGACCTGAATTATATGGTGATGTGTGGTGTCCTGGTGACATCTCGTGCGAGTGAATTTTGGATGAGTTGTAGACGCTTAATTTGGGTGGATCGAGGCTGAGGATCAGGGTAGCACCACGTCGAACTCATCACGCTAAAAAGTTGAAGTAACAAACTGGGATCTAAAAGAGCACGTGGGTAGACATATTCCGACTGTGCCTACGTATGGGAAGTCAGATGATGCATTCATAAGGGTGTATGGATTTGAAAATAATGCAAAAAGAATGACGTTGTTTATTCGCAACCATCTTTACCAAGAGGCTGGCCTAAAAAATGTGCATGCTAATAACAACTTCTTTGACGCCAGTCAACGACGGTCAGTAGATGCAAGTTTCTTGAAAAGTCGTTTCTCGTACGTTTTCAGGGAAACTTTGGCATCTTGTGTATCACAGGTTGCTCTATATAAACTTACCGTAAAATGGTACAAAATGCGCAGCAGATACAAGAAGAATTAAATTGGGGAACTCAGCTACAGTAAACTCCAGCATGTTAGAAACTACTGAGTGAATTCTCTTTTGGACGAAAAACTTGCTATTTCTGAAATAGGCCTACGTTATTAATTTAGTTAGTCAATAGCTTGCAGCATTTCACCGACGACTTGCATAGATGGCAAACAAACAACGACGTGACCGGTGACATGCGCAGAAGTCACTGTTTGAATTACCTTGACACGTTTTAATGAAAGTAAGCTACCATTCTATTATTCATGATGATATTATGATGGAGTCGAAGATGACTGCAAGTTATACTATCATGGTGCTGTTGAGGCGTCCTCTACGGGCGCAGCGAAAGGAGTTGGTACTTAACGTAGGTGGCTTTCCCCTTGGTATGAGCGACGTATGCGTTTGATCCACGATAGAGTTTTGGTCCTCTCAGATAAGGTTGTCGTGGTTTCCAGCCGAAGCAATATGTCTTCCGGACAGGTTCTTGGCCTTTGAAAATTAGTCAGTCGTCCGAAAAGGTTCACCCACCTGGGGTGGTTAACCTTTTAGGATGACTCTGCCAAATCGGTTTGGATGTTGGAAGATATTTATTTATTAATTATTTATTTGGTTATTTATTAGCAATCTATTACTGTTTTGCAATGCCAGAATGTTCGTCACAGAATATGCAGGCTATCGCGCGCATACTGGGTCACAAGAGAACTTAAAGAAATATCGTACACACACATGTATGCACACTTCAACAAGGATTTCATTACGTACAGCGATTTTTTTGTAACTGCAGGTCAGCTGCATGACAAGTACGTCGGCTGCTTTATAGACAACGGAAATAATCAGAGTCAGGAACATGTTCTAAATAACAGGGATGACTTAACTATTGAAACCTGTATTCAGAAATGTTACAGTGAAACTACGCAAAATAAATCGAAAATGACATTTGCCGCCCTGACTGTAAGTAGCAATTTCTGATCCTTATTTTCCTTAAAATTCTAAGGACACACCCTTAGACTAATCTAGCCTAACTAAGCCTTATTCTATCCTATTAGCCTACATCCAATTCCATCTAATCAAATCCTATCCAATTCAATTAAATCAATTCCAACAAACCTATTCTGATATAATAATATGATCTAATCTGATTTTATGGGATCGAATCTATTCTAATGTGATTTTATGGGATCTAGATGTAAAATTTCGAATATAAATTACAGAGTGGACGAAGATGCACGTGCAGAAATAGCCCTGGTTATGAGGTGCATGATCAGAATTGTAACGTGAAGTGTTCCGGAAGTCAGGTGCAAACTTGTGCAGGAAGCGAAACTACCAAATTTTATTCGCTGTATACAGGTGAGCATAGCCTAATTAAATAATGCCAACACTGTGCATTTTTGCCGATGTTTTTAGATCTGACTACTTAACATTTGTGTGGCTTAACTGCTGCAATCTGGTGTTTGTGTTGTAGGTTTGAGTCGTTGCTTAGGTAAATGGACGTATCTGTTTTGAACATCGAGTTTATTTTAACTTTATAACTGCCGTGCTAACATATCTCCAAAATGATGGTGTCTACTGCTAAGATTTTCTGTCAAATGCATTGAATCACCTACCATAAAATATAGATATATGGTAGAGTCGTATCCATCGATCAACGGATCCACCCATTAAAATGCTACAGCTAAGGTGCGTCGGCTGAACGGTAGAGCACCAGGTAATTGCTCCGTCTCAGCTTAATTACATAAAGCCAGAGAGTAGCGGTATACATAAATTGCTTGCTCGTATAATGTTACGTGTCTGTAGAGCAAAGGAACTTAGGTGCACGTCGTGGTCCGGAGCAGTCTACTGATTTAGATTTTGCTGAAGACACGATTCTCTTGCTTAAAAGTGTGTCTACAGTAACAATGCAACAGGAATTTGGGACTCGAAAGTAACTGAGCTATGACAGAAATCCATATGACCTTGGACTCGTATCTGACATGAGGTCACATACAGGTGATCTGAAACCAGATGGGGCTGATTCATGGGGGCCCTTTCCTCGGTTCTCGAGGTCGATCGATTGTGACAGAGGACCTGAGGTTGCAATCAACAATGAGATTTCTGAGTTACCCACATCCGGCTACACAAAAACCGAATTCGGATTAACGTACAGCGAACCAATATATAATGAACAGAAAACGATATCAAACTGAATACGCGGGGGAAAATGTCCTTTGAAACGCGAAGAAAAATGACTGAAAACAAATCAGTATTTGCAAAATCTAAATGTCAAAACATTACTTTACCTCACGGATATTATATTCCGTTCACTGATCACTACTTAAAATTGGTGAAAGTTTTGATGATAGCTGATGCTTTTGTCGCACAAATGAAAACAACGACATGAACACGGAAATGTGTAGGGGCGCTTTTAAGTGTAGGCGACCTTGTATCATAGATGGCGAGATTTCATTTCAATGGAGAAAGCTATATTCAGAAGCACAGTGACTGTCGAGACATATTTCGGTCAGCAAAACAATCTTTGTGTCAGACTTTACCTTATCCCACCCGAGAAGATTCAACTCAAAAAGCTTTGGTTCTAAACAAAGCGCTTGTTGAAAATGTGAAAGAGAACACGCCAGGCAAACATTCCGAGACCGAATGAGTTTGGTAGAAACCAGAAGGAAATCCTTGCCATACATGGAAACGAGTTTCGAAAATGTCTCGAATAAGTCGCTGTTTGCATTATCTAACCAGGTTATTAAACTCTGATGCTGATGATTTCGGTTGCAAGTGTTTCTAAACTAATCTTTCCAGAGTACCAAATAAAATGCGTCACACCTTTCTGAAATCACAATCTAACTCTTAGACAAAAGGTGCAATTTTCCACTATGCGTGAGGTCTAAGTGTGGCGTACGTGGCGCCCTCCAGCGACCACGCGACCTGCTGTGGGGAAGTGATTTATAGAGAACGGGGCAAAGGAGAAACCTGGCAAAGATTATCATCTTCCAGTTCTTCCTCTCTTTTAATAATGAAAGAGGGCAACCGGGTGTCATCGATAGGTGTTCGACTGAGCGAACCGCTCGGTCGAGTTCCTACTCTCCTATTACGCACTACCTCGTGTGTACCAAGAATGTCTGTCCAAGACGCCGACACGTGTAAGGCATCTCCGCGTGGCACAGTTTCATCTCTTCAGCCACAGCAGCATTTTTGGCGCGAAAGTTCCCGCCGATTTTCCCCTTTTCCCGCTCCTGGGCGTGAACTCTATTTTCAATCTCATCTTGGCGCTTTATCAATTCTCTCATTAAACCACACAATTCAGACAATTCTGACTGAAGTTCCCTATACTGACTATCTTCCATGACTCGTATGACAATGATTTTAACTATTTATTGATTAAAAGAACATTGTGAGCAATTAAACTGAGAGTTCTCTCTTAGTCAGTTTCCATGTATCAATACTGCTATCAACAAAGATCTGTCCAATAGTTCACGAGTTATATCTTAATTAGCTAAATTAATAGATTCCGGTTTTAATTCCGACAAACTCTATTAAAACACACACACACCATGTAAATAACACACAGCTATTCACAAGGTGCTACATAAACTATCACGATAACTACGCCGTTTCCATGCGCAAGCAAAATCCACATCTAACTACAATATAAAATTAATAGTTTGACGATACAAAACCTCGAATACCGTCTCTCCGGCACTTACCACTACCTAAATACCGATCAGAAATGTTGAAAACGACGTATTTCTATAATTATACACAAAGTTTACAAGAAATTCTTTCAACACAGCGACACAACTTTCACCTACAACACCAAACGTCGACTGGCCTCGCAAAATGGCGGCGCTGTGCCTTAAATAGACCTCAAAGCCCGCGAAACTTTCCCGCGCTGCTCTGACCAATCAAATCCAACCTCAAAATGGCGCACTTCCCCCTGATTGGCTGCCACTGTTGCTTAGGCGCCAAACTATATTTAGCACTAACTATCTCCGCCATAGAAATTAATAGAGCGCACTATCAAAATAAAATAAAACGAACAGACCCGTTTGTTACATAACTAGGCTACTGCAGAAAACATTATAGTTGTACTAATTAGCAGTGAATTCTTTTAACCGCATTGTAGCCACGCACTTATATAAGTAATTTATTCATTTCTTATTCAAAACATAAATTACTTTTAAGAATTCCAAAGTTCTTATGCTTGCGTCAGAGTTGTTAAATCGTAACAGTCTGAAACTGTAGGCCTTACTTGTATTTTTCTGCAGCAAGAAGCTGCGTATGACTGATAACATTGCTAGTGGTATCAGCTACTATCAAAGGCAACTAACGATATCGCTTTTAATAATGCTTGTCGTTTGTAGTGTGTCCTGTGGGTTATTTTGGTTCTAAATGTAGCCAGTTATGTCACTGCAAGAGAAATTTACCTTGCGACCGAGAAACCGGAATCTGTTCGGTCGGATGCAAGGAGCGATGGACTGAATCGAACCATAGAAGTATGAAAAAAAATTATATTCGTCCTTTTTATATGCATGTTTATTGTTTGTATCAAGACACTTGATATTGCACCTTTTAAGTACCTTTACCTGGTAAATGATACTGCAAATTATATCTATTTGAATTTCCTAAATTTTGTGCTGCAAACATCTAAAATTGGGTAAAATTATACAGCACTAGCATAAAGGCAAATATAGTTAAGCAGAAAATAGTAACTGTTTTATATTCTCCTTCGTTAGTTCTTTCATTTCCAGGGCAAATATAATAAATATTTCAAGATTCAATATTCTTTATATGTAACACTACAAATTATTTTTCAACAATGGAACGTTGATAAAATTAAGGTTGAAAAGCATTTTAATCTTGCGTTATAATATTATTATTATTAATGAGCTTTTATATAGCGCCCCTTCAAGATTATCTACTCAGGAGCGCTCCTAGTCCAACCACGGCTAAAGAGAGTAGTTTTTAAGTTTGCAAGAAACAAGGTAGAGTGAGTCATAGGGACCAGGCGAAGTGCAACAGGAAAGCCATTCCAGGTTGCAGGTCCAGCGACCGAAAAAGAACGTTTGTGGTTTCCCGTCTGGACTACTGTAGCGCCCTTTACGCTGGCCTCCCAGCTGCCCGCCTTGGGTGTTTGGACCGGGTTTTGCGTGCAGCCGCACGTCTTATTGGTCGCATCCCCAGATTTGGCCAAGTTTCTCTTTATATGCGGGATCTTCTGCACTGGCTCCCTTTCCCATTGCGGATCGCCTATAGGGTCTCTGCACTGGTTAGGCGTTGTCTAGAGGGACTTGCTCCCCCATACCTGCGGGAGTTGTGTCGCTCTACCTCGGGGGTCTTGCGGAGATCTGCTCTTCGCTCGGCTGACCAGGCCGAGCTATTGGTCCCCCGCACGCGGACAGTCATTATGCAGCGACGTTCTTTTTCGGTCGCTGGATATAATTAACAGCAATATCGTTAGACTGAACCGGATGCTATAGGCGCACGGTTTTAGGCAACGATTACGCAAGGTCAGATTCGGTTCAAGAGCGAAGTACATAGACATGAAACGGGAAATAATGGGTCGCTATTACGGAGGTGTTTGCAATAGAAACATACAGTAGAAACGTCTTTTAATGCATCAGGTAACCGCTTCTTGAAAGGCGAGTCTATGAAGGTTTAACTAGCTAGCCTGAAGTATGCTTTTCGAGAACACAGTCATATAATGAACGAGTTGATTTTAGGACCGCTGACATGAATTCTGCTTTTGATATGATAGCAAAATCGTATTTACGGCAGTACATTGGATGCTACAAAGACAATCAAACCAGAGCAATGGAATTTCCTTTAATGGTGCGGAGGATACCAGACAACACGATAGAATCCTGCATAAGCTTCTGTGTCTCTCATAAGTACTCGTATGCTGGACTTCAGGTGACCAGAATATTTTTAATTGCCAAGTTTTGCCCATTTTACGACAAATACATGTCTTTTAATGCGTGTCCGATCGTATTGTATTGTATTTGTAACAGTTATTCTAAATCGGAAATTTGTATAGCGCCATATCAGATAAACTCATAGTCTGATCACACTGTCTCTTTGATTCCAATGACTTTGAAAATAACTCACGAATGAACCGCCACATCTGGTTATTTGATTGGCGACAACGATTCCAGGTTTTACTCATTGCAATAATTATTGTTGATTACTATGCGCGACAATTTGTGTTGGATGTGTTTGCTTCATTAAAAGCATTTGGTTTGAACAGAAGAACCCTAAAGCGCATGTTGTCATGCGTATCTTTATATTTTAGAGATGTTTTAGCACCTTCCTGGGATTATTGCGAAAGAGTAAATAGCAGACACGTGTTGTTTCACTATGCATTGCTAGTTAAAATACTTTCAGATTGACCGAAAGTAGCAGCGTACTTAAAAAATCAATGGTGGAAAAACACCTGTAGATTTTAAAGAAGCTCCATTTCTTGAAAAAGGCATTTATCCTTTGTTGCTTGATTTTTTACTTGTTTGAGTTTGCTCATGTGCAAGACACATTGCACTAATACTTCTGTGCCCATCTCGCTTCAATCAATTTTTATTGGCATCTGTAATAAGAGAGACCCTGGCATCTTCAGATTGTGCGTTTTGTATCCTTGATCCCATTTAAGACGATGATTTAAATAATAATATTGATGATTTTGACAAGGAGGAGGACAATAATGATGATGATGGACATAGAATATCGTACTGATTTCGCGGTATAGTTAACCTAATCCAGGATTGCAGAATGATCGTTGTATGTTGCTGCGATAAAGTTTTGAAGATATTAGTCATTTCAGAGAAAGATTTCTAGCGTTGTTTTCGGTGTCTGTCACCTATTCCTATTGTTTGACTTGTAAAAGAGGGACATATCGTCGCCTCTCGAGCGAGATTCAGATTAATGTATGCTGTCTGCAATCTAGATATCTGGAAATCAGTAATGACATGGCGTAGAGTCTGGAATATATTCTCGATTATTACTGGGAATATCAGTACTGTTGTTTGAGCTCTACGTGTTGGAAGCCGGTGTAGCGATTTCAGATAATCTCCACTTCACATTACCCCCGGTTACTTGAATCGCGTTGAGGTTACCGGGGGTAATCTGAAATTGAATTCAAGTTACCCCCATATAACCCCCTACGATTTCAGATTGCCCCTCAAATTAATGGGGCCAATGTTTCGATAATCTTATATAATAATAATAATTGCCAATATTTATGACTGAACGCTCATTATCCCCCTATATAGCATGATGTACGATAAGTTCTCTGTCTGTCTGTCTCTGTCTGTCTGTCTGTCTGTCTCTGTCTCTGCCTCTGTCTCTGTCTCTGTCTCTGTCTCTGTCTCTGTCTCTGTCTCTGTCTCTGTCTCTGTCTGTCTGTCCGTCCGTCCGTCCCTCTCTCTCTCTCTCTCTCTCTCTCTCTCTCTCTCTCTCTCTCTCTCTCTCTCTCTCTCTCTCTCTCTCTCTCTCTCTCTCTCTCTCTCTCTCTTTCTCTCTGTAGATCACAAATACATCAACTACATCAAACTCATGAAATGGAGCAGCTGACACGCATATATCGTAGTTGTCTGACTGGCTGGTTGAGTTTAGTGGCGCTGCGGTCAATGATTGCAATCAGTACACCAACCGTGGGAAAAGTTAATATCTCAGTCGTTCGAAACAGTTCGGTGGTATAATAGTTAGCATATACAGCGCGGGGGTAACTTGAAATCGCGTTCAGATTACCGGGGTAATCTGAAATCGCGTTCAGATTACCGGGGTAATGTGAAATTGCGTTCACGCTATCAGGGGGTAATATAAATCAATTTCAGATTACCCGGGGGTAATGGGAGCAACGCAGGGAAACTTGAAATCGCGTTCAGGCTACCCCCGGAGTAATCTGAAATCGATTTCAGATTACCGGGGCTAACTTGAAAGAGGGGGTAACTTGAAGTCTTTACACCGGCACCGGTTACTTTCTAGTTATCTGACTTATGCGAACGGAAAGGACCTCGGCAATCGATTAAACTAGATTTGCGCAGAGATCGCCCAATAAAATTTGTAAGCGCCACTATGCTGATTACAATTACATTTAATAGCATTAACTAATTCGATTGATCATTGTAGTATGGCTTAGAGTGCTTCTGTGGACATTCCTACGATACATACGATCCATTACCTGAATACAGATGTAATAAGACGTGTGCTGGTAATAGTAGTCAAATATGTGGTGGATACTACGCAAACAGTGTGTACGCAGGTTAGTTCATACCAGTAAAAGTCTTCTATATTACTCTCGTTATTGACTTACACTCGCAGTCTGAAACATTAAAACGGTTGCACTGATAAAGTATATGATGCCACGGAATCTCAATTAAAATGTAGAATTTTGTCGAGTGAATTTTTAATTCGATTTCAGGCAGAAATTTGAATTTCCCAACTGCTGCATTTTGTCTTTAGTTCCATCGCATTCCTTAACCCCGAAATGTTAATTCAGCCTCTAAAACCATGCGTCCATCACATAGGCCTACATAGCTTTACTTATAGCCATTTGAAGATATTGGCCGCCATTTTGTTTTCTGGCAGTGCTACATGTGTTTCTTTAGTTCCATCGCATTCCTTGACCCCGATAATGTTAATTTAGACTCTAAAATCATGGTTCCATCACACACATAACTTATAGCCATATGAAGATACGTGCCGCCATTTTGATCTCCATCTTGTTTTCTCATGCAACCGCTAAAAATCCACCTTGCTACCCGCGATTTTCGTTTTCAGCAGGGTCAAATTAGTCTGGAAGCACCGAGTAGCAAATTGTTACATGATTTGCTTCTAGCAGTCATTTCTATAGCCTTTTTTAAATTCCAAGCCTAGACTAATACACCTATATTATGTGCTTTTTCTTTAACACTCTGCATTATCCAAATAAGTGATGCAACATAGATTTTGTTCCTATAGACTCCCTACATTGATTTTAGCATTTAGGCCTTCTTAAGAAATTTAATAACCTTAAAATGTGGCATTACTATAAAATAAAACAGAAGCGTCTCTCTCGATTATTTTTGAAAACACACTTTTCGAACGAATAGCTCTAACTAAAGTTGTCACAGTATAAACCGTATTAGGTCCCTATATCACGAGAGGTATCACAATTGCTGAAGTTTCGACTCGTAGTAAATCTCAACTTCAAAGCACGATAAGATTCAAGATAATTACAAAACATGCACATTGAACAATGCCCACACGCGTTAGTTCATTCATTCATTCATTCATTTGAGCACTTATATAGCGCGTCTTCAAGGGGACTACTCAGAGGCGCTCCCGACTTCACCACGAACAAAAAGAAGAGTTTTTAACGCAGTGTAGAAAGACTCGGGTTGGGTTTTCGGGAGGAGACGCAGCTCCAGAGGGAGCCCGTTCCAAACCACAGGACCAACCACCAAAAAGGCCCGATTTTGCATGGTGGCAGTACGAGCAAATGGCACAACAAGCACCCCCCCCCTCTCCGCAGAGCGGAGTGAGAGACCACGGGTCTCACCGGCAGGTAGGCAGAGGGACCTCAGATAGGCTGGAGCGATGCCCAGCTGGCAGCGCCAGACCAAGGAGGCAATCCTATACTGGATGCGCAGGGGAACCGGTAGCCAATGCAAGTCCCGGAGCATGAAGTCGGACACATGGTCAAACTTGGATATCCGACCAATAAGTCGGGCAGCAGCACGCATGATGCGTTCAAGACAGGCCAGACGCACCGCAGGTAGGCCAATATAGAGAGAGGAGCAGTAGTCTACTCGGGCCGTGATAAAAGCATGGACCAGAGTGGACGTAGCAGATGGAGAAAGGGCGCGAGCAATAGTGCGGAGCTGGCGCAACTGATAGAAGCAGTCGCGGGTTAAGCGGCGAAGCTGCGGCAAGAAAGTTAACTCTTGGTCAAGTATGACGCCAAGGTCGCGCACTGCAGGGGAGAAGGAGAAAGAGGGGAATTCAGCAGCGAGAGATGCCCGGTCAAGCCCAGCCAGCCGCTGCCTAGTACCAAACAAAATAAATTTAGTCTTGGCGGAACTCAATTTAAGGCGGTTGGAAGCCATCCACACCTCAAGGGCCCGCAAAAGCTCACCCATAGACTGCAATGCCAGAGGGGCATCAGATGGTTTACAGTGGAGATATGCCTGGATGTCATCAGCATAAAGTTGACCCTGAACCCCATGCTCATCCAGAAATGGAGCGAGACCAGAAGTGTAAATGATGTAAAGGATGGGTCCAAGTACAGAGCCCTGAGGGAGACCGAACGGGGCAGGGACCCACCTGGACCTAGTATCACCATGAGCCACTGTGATGGTTCGCCCCTGGAGAAAGGATTTCAGCCACTCTAAGAAGTTACCAGAAAGCCCGTAAGAGACACGCAGTCGCTTAATCAAGATATCATGGTCCACAGTATCAAAAGCGGCACTGACGTCAAATAGGGCCAGGAGAGTGAGCTGCGAGTTGTCAACAGCAACTATGATGTGAATTTTTCATTGCTGAGTAGGGTGGTCCACAGACACATGGTAAAAAATAAAGTTCAAGCTAGAAACCAGGCCACCCTCTCAGTTTTTTACACCTATCAATAGTATTATTGAGACAAAATTTCAGCTTCCAATTCCAATTGGAAGACGATGCTCACGGACTATGTTACTTTGTCATATACCGATAAATAGACATTAATTGCAGAAATGAGTGTGTTGGCATACAAATGCATTTTATTTCAAGATAGATCAAATATTACTGTAATTTGACAACATTATGTAATACAAGAACAGTTAGACAGATGGAACTGTAAAATTTCAGATGGTTTAATGAATTGCAAATGTCCAAAAATGTCAAAAACATCGTCCAGTCCATGAAAATCGAATGTCGATTGTTCTTGTTTTATAATTTCAACACCTGTTACAGTATTTGACTCTAGAAACTGCAAGGCTTTGCAAGCACTGCGTCAACAGCAGCCTTCTTTGTTGTGTGAGTGAGAACAGCTTTCATATTTGCCTCGAGCACTTGGAGAAGAAAGTGCTTTTCTTCTTCATCATTGGTGACGAGGCAGTAGAATTCCTCGAACAACTTCACACCCTCTCAGCCGCGTCATTCACCACTCTCAACTGCTGAATTATCTATCTACCTTGCTTATAATCCTCATTCTCGATCCATTTCTCTGGTTGAAGTGTAAAAAAATCACTCATCTTCAGGTGTGACAGTAGTGTCAGTGCTCACTGGGTTGTAAAATCACCCAGAAAACCCTCCTTCAGTACCTTAACATCACTTCTCACCTGCTTTCAACAGGCTTTGCAGTCATTTTGTCGACAATCTTCATTTTATCTCTTACAGGAAGTTGGTCTTGCACTCATTCTGTCGACAATCTTCATTTTATCTGTTACGGGAAGTTGGTCTGAGAACATTGCCAGACCTACAGCCTCATCTGAAAGGTACCACAAGTGGTTTTCTAGGACCTTCCTGGCAGCAACGCTAACCTAACAGTCAATAGACTCATATTGTCCTAGACCAATCCAAAGTGACAGATCTTGTTCTGGAGTTTCAGCAGCAAGTGGGTCTTTGTCCAAGCCTTTGCGTAAAACAGGGCACCAAACTTAAAAAATCAATGAATCTGAGTTTCTTCATGAATGGATCAGGTTGATCGCGAAAAATGTAGATTTTGATTGCATACAGTAACGTTGCCATCCAATGTGCATGGTGAATTGGCCCAGGGCTCTCCAGTGAATTATTGAAAACTGACTTCAAAGGACAACCACTGTCAGCTCAATGAGCTCTTGGTAGTACTGTTGTCTCTGATCTCTGAATCTGACTTTCTTTCAGCAAACTCCTTGAGAAAACTGACGCTGTTTTATGGGGGGCTGCAGTGCCGGATATGACTTCCAGTCCTCGGAAGTTGACACATGTCACATCTTCCCAGCAGCTTTAAATATTTTGAAGATTGGAATTTATGGAGAACAGGTGGACTGCAGCACAAGGTGAATACTTTGGCTAAAATCAATTCCATTACATGATGACGGCAGGCCAACCACAAGAGCTCTCAGCTTATTTGTCTTCCAGCAGGACACACAATCCGTTGAAATGCCCAGTGTTGACAGACATTGTATCAAAGCTCAAGGCTTGAACCTTGTCAACTGTGAGCTTTCACAACATCAGAAGAATATGAACGACCATGAATTCATTGCATCCTGTCCCAAAGGCTAATTTGGGCACAAAGAGGAGCTTATTCACACCATCACCGGAAACCAGCACTGGCAGGTGGTCTACATTTCCTGCTCCAAAGATCTTAGGCAGGGTTTAACCAACCCAGTGTAGTACCAGTGGCCAATCTGGTACAAATTCAGATCTTACAGCTTCAGCATGCTCTATCCTGGCTTTCTTACCTACTCTGTTACGCGAAAGTGACAGGGCAGAAGGATCACAGCCAAGCGCTGCAGGAATTGTAATGTAAAAATTCACTTCTGAAAACTTGTCAGCCCTAAACACAGGAAGTAGGCACCATGACCTTCAACAAGAACTGTACATTTTTTTGTATCAAGTACCAGTAAGTAAGTAAGTCTGATAACACAACATAAACTATTTCAAGCTCATCTCCATGATAAATGTTGACCAAGTTATACGGCATCGAGATTTACAGCAAATACTACTATATGGTAATATTTATTTGTCATTGAGCACCATCTTCCAGTTGGAATAAGAAGCTGAAATTTTGTCTCAATAATACTATTGACAGGTGTAAAAAACTGACAGGGTGGCCTGGTTTCTAGCTTGAACTTTATTTTTTTGGACCACACTATTGCTGAGCCTATCATTTTGTGAATATTGACGCTCAAACCAGAATCAGTCGCGTAATCGTTAACCGTCTGTCTCTTCCCGTGACATTAAATCCGACGTTCGTCACACACTCTCCAATTTTGCCACCTCCTTTTTCAACATTTAAATAGAAAAGGTCCATCTCATAGCAGTTAGACTTATTACAGTCCGCATTAATATCACGCGCCTTCAGTCACCAAAAGTGTCTGAAATAATGTAGTTATTCATGCAAACCAAAGGCTCGTTATAGTTGGTAATATGAGTATTTCTCACGCCGCATCTGATATTAAAGATCAGAAGAAATTCTTTAGTATTTGACAAATATTCGAAAAAATTGAGTTTAAGCTTAACATGGACCGAGACTATAAGAGAATAGCATGTTGCATTTTAAGTAAGTAAGGATGTATTCAGACATAGTAATCGCCTAACATTATTAGATATGAATTTCAACAGGACGTTAGGTTACTGTTCAGACTTATCAGAATCAGTCGTGTAGATATTTAAGAATATATAGTAGATGTACAAACAACGCAATATAAATTTATCAGTAAAAACATATATAAAAGAAAGTTTAGGCCAGATTAACGTGCGCGACTCAGTTGCCATTATTTGTCTGTGTTATCCAGTGAACGACATATTATGGTGCTCAAATGACAGAGACTGCAATCGGAATGAGACTTGCAACGTTATTGACTTGAATTACATGAATGTTTCACGATGTCGATGCAAGCGAGGTTTCCATAGAATGAATACATGGGAACTTTGCACAGGTAAACTATAGATGACAAGTAACTGCATAAGTGCATATGCCATTCCAGACAGTTGAGAGATCAGGCGGCGAGGGAAACGCTAGCCATCCGCCATTATACGGGGATAATAAAATGCAGTCCATTACACGTCACACGCATAGCAGACAAGTGGCGAAGTGCAAGAGCTTGTCGAGAAAATTATGATCCATCATTGACACACAAAACTGACATTATAAGACCACTAAATGAAAGAGAAGGCTTGCGATCGCACAGTACGTGTTGGATATTTCATTTCAACATGTGTACTGTACATAGATGAAGCATGGAGCGGTGACCTGCTTGTTATTACTTTTCGAATTCACCACGTGGTTAGAAGTTATTGTCCTGTTAATTCAAAGAAACTCAATTACAAAATGGTAACCAAAATATAAGAAATATACGTGCATATGTTTACCCATGCACTTTTTTTTAACCTGAATATAGAATAATGATTCAAAGAATTCAAAAATCGGCAAGACATTGGAGACTTATTCACACCTCTGTAGCATACTAATGTATCGAGTATATACAAACTCATCTCCCTCATACGTTTCTTCACTAGTCACACCATGTTCTACTCTTCAATCCAGACAGGGACTAAGATCATCCTCCCAAGGTGATTTTACTGTCACTCGTTCCCATAGGAAATTGAGAAACCGAGCAGACTGCCAGACTATATTCGCAAATCCTCAACACAATTGATTTTCAAAACTAACCTTAAAACTTATCTTTTCAAAATGTCCTATAATTAGACTTTTGTACTGTTGCGCGCTTTCGTGCAATTTTTTAAATCTTGTTTAGTCGCGCTATAAATGTCAGATTATTATTATTATATTATTATTAAACACCAGGGGCGCCGGCTGCGTGACGCACTGGACACACGTGCGTCCACCCACCAAATAACATCCACACAGGGATTAGGCATCGCACCGATATTTTTGACAATTTCACCGTGTAATTTTGGTTTAACATACAGTATATATAAATATTATCATAGGCGTAGCTACATGGAGGCAAGAGGAGGCATTTGCCTCCTCTTGGTTTGGCAGATTTTAAATTTTCCCTTGGGTTATAGCCATGCATTGCTCAAGTACACCCCATTAGAGGTGGATGTTGCCTCCTCTTGAACGGAGTAACAACAAAATCCCCAAAAGGTGATCCAAAAGTCTTCGAATGCATTAATGACTAAAAAAAGGTCATCAACTTTATTTAGGCAAAAAAATTTTAGATTAAGAAATTTCTTAGAGCGAAATTCAGAAATTTTCAGAGGTTTTTGCTACCGCCCTTCGGACGCTGAAAAATGCCCCCCTCACCTCTCAAACAAGATCGTCGCCACTGCATTAAAGTTTTGACAAGCACTAGTTGCCTCCTCTTGAATTGAAGTCTGGCTACGCTCCTGATTATCATATGATATCATATGCATGTGTTATACCATACTTTTATGAGTCACTCTGAGTCATTTTCAGTGTATGACTACGAGTGGCAGTCAAAGGACGGGTGTGGATGGGGAGGCAGGAGGAGTGTACGTCCAATTTTTTAAGCCTAGCGGCGCCCCTGTTATACACGACTCTGGAAACATTTCATGTTACTCAAATTTCATTTCCCGACTGGTTATTTTTATGGTGAACAGTTTAATTATACAAGTTATACAAGTTAATATTATGATATGCTGTAGATGTCGACGAATGTCAAACGGGTACATCAGCGTGTAATCCAACATCAGAAAACTGCGTTAACAACATTGGTAGTTACAGATGTGAATGTAAAGATGGCTTCGTAAACATATCTGGAATATGCAAAGGTAAGTAAACGCGATCACCAATTTTCAGATTGGATGACGGTGGTTTGATGTAGAGAAATATTTCTGTATATTTATACAACTTACGAAGATTTTGTGTACCATGTTGATTATGAAACTACTGTTAAACTCATAATTCAAAATCATCTCCTTCAGACAAAAGAGATGCTTGCCTATTTTAGGCCAGTGACCAGCACCCCATGACACTATTCTTCTCAAAGTCTTAGAGGTTCATATGATGGCAAAAAGCGTCACTACTTAGGCTACCATTACTTGCTCATAACGTATTTAAGTCTAGTCTCAGGGGCGCCCGCAGGCTTAAAAAAATTGGACGCACACACCAAAAAATTGGACGCGCATCCCTCCCGTACCCTCCCGTCTTAATTCAATTTAGATTACATCTAGTGCTTTAACATGCCGTAAGTATTATCGTTTGCCAAAAATATCGATGCGATGCCTATTCTTTGTGTGTATTTGATTTGGTGGGTGGACGCACGTGCGTCCAGTGCGTCCGTCTGCGGGCGCCCCTGAGTCTAGACTTCCAAATTTTTTAGATATAGAAGAATGTAGAAGCGATTTGCTCGCGTGCGATTTTCAAACAGAACTTTGCAGAAACACATATGGCAGTTACACATGCCATTGTAAGCCAGGATATGAAAACACCACCCTTGGCAACTGCACAGGTATGTTTCGTGTTTTCACCGGTTCACATGTACAGACAAGGTTTGAGATAATTGTGACAGCAATCGCTTCTGGCATTCAAGATAAACGAGCACGGTAGCTACGTATTTCGGGGCAAAACTCTATTGGCTCATTTGCACAATCTTGCAAATTCTTCATTTCGCTACATCTGCATGGAAAGCGCACTTTTAATCGCTTGGTTTCCTTCAGCAACAATTCATATCTCTCTGCCTTCAAAGCAGATATTTCCAATAAACTAATCCTTCAGAGACACGTAGATTCTGAAGTTTCTGCAGATGCATTAGTACTAGGAATGGAAATTGCTGCGAAGCATAGTCAGCGATAAGTGAAATGACAGCACTTATTAATTCTCTGTCAACCGGTTTGTATGTCACACATCTATACCGTCAGTGCGAAATGCAGCACAAACTGTAACCTCATTTGACTATTCGTTTGTTTCATTTCTACAAGCCCGTAGACTATTCACTTCGGAATTTGACAAAAGGAACTTCACTGCAAATTGTAATTTTATCGTGCAATTTCGTCGGTATCTTTTAGTTTGATATTATTTGTAATAGTTGACCAAAAGCGTCATGCCAGGTTAAAGGAATTATTTTTGATCGACTGTTCTCTTAGCCCACTCAGCTACGGAGATGGATAGGGGCGTCGGAGAAACTGTTACACTGACCACACGCTGTCACTACGTAGGAATCACTCAACAACATCGTGAAACTGAAAGATAGGCCTATTGGAGCAAGAGCTATGTGAAGCTGTGGTCTATCGGTAGTGTGCTGGCAGTGACGTATTAGACTTTGTGAGGCTCTAAGCTAATATAAAGCTTGGAGTCCCATTGCTAAAACATTATCTCACACCTTGAAAACATGTATTCCTTTAATTACTTAATAGCAAGGCATTTAAAATGAAAAATCAACTTAGTTTCAATTCATGTACTCATTCGAGATCTATAGAATTTGAGACTGAAGTTGTCTTAAAATGTTTTACATAATCTATATATACATATTCAGTAACCATAAAATTAAAAATCCCCCCAAATTCTGGATTTTTTGCCTCTGCGGATTTTTGTGAGGCCCTGAGCTGTAGCTTTTTTTTATCTTATGCCTCAATTCAGGATTGCTTGCTGGGTCTATTATCCAATAACTGCGGGAATGAACTTGCTTCGCGGACTAACGTTTCAACTCTAAGAAAAATGTTTCACACACTCACACATGACTCCAGCATTTCGCTGCAGAGTAAACGGTAATTCCGTCGATGCAGTAGCTTGTGTCTGTGACCTTAGTAATTAGTTGTATACAGTAGCGTAACTATGGGCCCGCAGGGCCCGCAACTGCGGGGGGGCCCAGGTAAAAGGGGCCCATTTTCAAACCTGAAAAAATGAACTATTTTAATTAATAAATGCACAGCAGAAAGCCGGAAACCGAAACTCCTTGTAAACTCCTTAGCCTTGTAAAATCAATAAATCATGCAGGCAGGCAGATGATGTGGAATATTACTATTGATGCGCGGTCGGCGCATATTTTTCTAGGCTTTGATTTAAGCTAGTGAACAGTGACTCGAAGGCAAACTATAATCGCCAGATGACGCTGAAATTTGCAGTTAATTCACTCAATTAGTTTCACTTTTCGTCTTTGATTTATGCTGACGTCATTACTCATTAGTCTCATTGCCAAGTTTCCGTCGGCCATCGTTGTTGATATTTATTTAAAAAGTTTGTTTAAATAGATTAGATCGGATTACAATTTACAATACAAAATTTAAGATTTAAAAATAAAAAATTGTACTAATGATGGCTAGCAAGCCTCTAAGTGGAGCAGCTAAACGACGGAAAAAGAAGGATTTACAAAACGAACTTAAAAAACGATGTAAAATTGACTCATTCTTGTTACCGGCACAGACTAAAAAGGAAGAAACACAATCTGTTGCAAATGTACGTAATGAAGAAAATGAGCAGGAGCCTCAGGAGGATACCAGAGGCAGTGAAGTCAGTGAACTACAGATAGATACAAATTCTCAAGTTAACAGTTTTAAAGACAATACTGTGGCAACCGATTTGTCTGATCACTAATTGTGCATTACACCTCTATTTCATCTTCATATCTGGACGTGGTAACTGCTTTGATTATGTTTTTGACATTGCCAGTCACAGTGGCTACAGCAGAAAGGTCATTTTCGAAACTTAAGTTCATCAAAAATTATCTCCGCAATTCGATGGGTCAAGAACGCCTTAGTGGCTTAGCCTTGTTGAGCATTGAAGCCTCGCGGGCAAAAGTTATGGATGTTGACCAGCTCATTGACCGATTTGCAGAGATAAAGAGTCGTCGCAAGGACTTGTCTTAGAATACTTATCTGTACTGTACTAAATACAAAACTGTTCTTGATTTATGATTTCGTAACATTGAATAAAACAATATTCAGTAACATTTCATTTATAACATTTAATCAATTTTAATGCAAATCGAAAACAATTTTTAGTTGTGGCATAAGATTACAAATTAATAATAAAATAAAATATCATAAATTAAAATCATTAAAATGTATGCCTCAAAAGTGAGTCGATAATTTGAAACATAAAATTGTCTATCAGATTGTCATCGGCTGTATGGAGGGGGGCCCATTTTGAAAATCTTGCAGGGGGGCCCAGAATATGAAGTTACGCCACTGGTTGTATACTACCTAGAATGATATAACCCTAGAAGTGTTGTAAGTCCTACTTCGGGATCTGTTATTTTTATGTATGATAAACTGTTTTATGTGATAAATGTTTATTTCACGGAATGCTGCAGATGTCGACGAATGTCAATCGAGTACATCACCGTGTAATCAGGCATCAGAAAACTGCGTTAACAACATTGGTAGGCCTAGTTACAGATGTGAATGCAAGGATGGATTCGTAAAAATGTCTGGAAAGTGCGAAGGTAGGTAAACGATCGGTTTTCTTATTTAGACTTAATGAGGATGGTATATTGAGAGATTCTGCACTTCAAAAACACCTTGTTCAGATCTGTTATTGCAGTGAATACAAATTGTAGACCTAATGGCCACCACTATATACACTATATTTCTGAAAATCGTAATAGTTTAACAAAAAGCATGAAATTGACAAAGGTTTTTTTAATATAATATTAACTAAATTTTCAAATGCTATAGATATAGACGACTGTAGAAATGAATCGCTCCTATGCGATACTGAAACAGAATTGTGCAAAAATACACTTGGCAGCTACATATGTCATTGTAAACTTGGATATGAGAACACGACTACTGGCAACTGCACAGGTACTTCTGTTCGTTTTTTCGCTGGATTATATGGTTAGTCTTGATTTAAAATAATTGTGACAGCAATCGCTTCTAATATCCCCGACAACTGAATGATCAGGAGACAAGGATAATGCCAGTCATCCGCCATTATACGGGGATAAGAACTGCAGTCATTTACACTTCATATTCATGTCTGTTTCTCTCGCCGATCGTAATTTTTCATTAAATCAGTAAATCCTTACTACCCTAATATGTAATGACAAATAATTACAATTTAATTGCAACGAATCACTGAATACCATAGTGCAACTTGGAAGTCCATAGTGGACTTAGCGTTACCATTTTGAACAAACTGTTCGCACACACTTAGGTCTTTTCTGTCTCCAAGATGTAGAATTTAATCGCAGAATAGGCCATATAGGCTAGTAAACGTGAGCTAGAGAGTCACGCGATGCAATGAGCTTTTGTAATTATTTGATTACTGCTTAACACGACATGATACTAGAATCATTTAAAGTTACTTAAATCTGTGTGTTTTGTGATGATGATTAAGGTAATATTGTGATGTACTGCAGATGTTGACGAGTGCAAATCGGGTAATTCAACTTGTAATCCAAGATCAGAAACTTGCATTAATACTATTGGCAGTTACAGATGTGAATGCAAGGATGGCTTCGTAGATATATATGGAAAGTGCAAAGGTACTTTACATGCTGTACGTTCTTGTTGATTATGAAGCTATGGCTAATCTGTATGGTCAAGGTTATCCAGTTATCTTAAACGATGCTTGCATAAACCTATTGCGAGCCTAATGATTAGCACCCAGAAGTGCTTTTTTTAAATTCGTTAAAATTTAGCATTGCCAAGCTACAAGCGAATGGCTCAAATGAAAAGATAAACAGCTTAAAATTTACAATTACACCCCCAAAAGACATTCACGTAAAACAACTTTATCCTGCAGTTTCAAATATTTTAGACAAAGACGAATGTAAAAGAAATTGGCTGTGTGTGATACTCAAAACAGAACTTTGTCAAAAAAAACATACATGTACATGGCAGCAACGCATGTCAATTTAAGTCTTGACATGAAATACTACCCTTAGCAACCGGTATATATATATATATATCTTGCCGTTTTACCCAAGTTCTATAACTCTGTAGATAATTGTAATTGTAATTGTAATTGTAATCGAGGATTTATATTGCGCCACTCATAAACAGAGGCGCTCCCGACCCGTGTCAGTGTCTTCACTGACAAAGAGAAATGTTTTCAGGCGCTTGCGAGACTGGGCAGGAGACAGAGAGAGGAGGACAAGCCTAAAGCCCTGAGGGAGGCTGTTCCAACTGGAAGGGCCCACAACCGCAAAACTACGGGACTGGGCAGTAGCAGTGCGCATCCAAGGGACTAACAAGTGGCCACGGGCAGATGACCGGAGAGAGGCCCGACCAGGCAAACTGGAAACTGGGGTGCAGTAAGCCCTGAGATACAGCGGAGCTGAGCCAACAAGACAGTTACGCATGAGGGAAAGGACCTTAAATTGAATGCGTTGGTGAATGGGAAGCCAGTGAAGGGAGTCCCGGATGTAGGAAGAGATATGGGCAAACTTCATGATGCCCCCTATAAGGCGAGCAGCAGCATTAAGGATGGACTGAAGCTTAGATGTGTTAGTAGAGGACAGGCCAATATAGACAGCATTTCCGTAGTCAATCCTAGTACAGATCAGAGCATGAACCAAGGTCACAATCGCATGCAGCGGAAGAGACTGGCGAATGGCACGAAGTTGGCGTAAATAGTAAAAACACGAGCGAGAGACACTATTGACATGATCAGATAGAGAAAGAGTAGGATCTAGGATAAATCCAAGATCACGGACAGAGGAGGAGAAGTACACATTGGGAAACCTGAGGCGCAGAGAGTCAGCATCAATCCTGGCAAGCTGGACACGATTGCCAAGCCAAATGTACTTGGTTTTATCATAGTTAAGACGAAGGCGATTTGAGGACAACCAGAGATCAAGAGCAGAGGAAGCCTCCAGGATGCGTTCAACCATAAGAGCAGCTGAGTTGGCTGGACCATGGAGGTATGCCTGTGTGTCATCAGCGTATTGGTGAGACAAAACACCCATTGGACCAAGAACCCCAGCTAGATCCGAGGTATACAAAATGAACAGAAGGGGGGCGAGGACAGAGCCCTGAGGTAGTCCATACGGGATGTGGGTCCAAGGAGAGCGGGTAGGTCCAAAAACAACAGAAACAGAACGATCAGTAAGGAATGAGCGAAACCAAAGAAGAGCAGAGTCAGCAATGCCAAAAGATTTAGATAAACGGTCTAAGAGGATGGTATGGTATAGATAGTTGCCCACATGTAAAATTGAAGTATATACATGTAAGAAGATAAGAAAAAACTACTTAGTGAACAATTTGAGCTCAAAGCTGCATCAATCAAAGACGTAAACGGTAAAGTAGGGCCTACCAGTACACGATACAAATATAGTAATTGATATTGCGACATAGTGTAGTGGTAAGCGTGCTGTTCTGTCAATGCAGAGGTCGTTAGTTTAAATTCCCGCAAAGGTCAAATATATTTTTCCTTATTTCTGTTCGACTTCCTCTGCTAGTTGTATGTAGACAGATCTGTAACTAAGTTAGCAGATCGAACTGCAATACAGACCGTACACTGTAAGTGAGATAATCAGTTTGCGTGGTATTTTATTGTATTGTATTGTATTGTATTGTATTCGGATATTTATAAAGCGCTTCTAGCTTGAGGGCCATTCAGAAGCGCTCCCAGTGCGATAGACCCCGAGAGAAAAAGCAAGTTTTTAGAAAGGTAAAAGAGGAAGAGACGCTACCTGAGAGAATAGAAGAACGAACAAACGGAGGAAGCTCATTCCAAAGAGCAGGGCCAATGGAGGCAAAAGACCTAGAATGAGCCAGAGAAGTCCTGACCCGGGGAACGAGGAGGTCAAAATGGTCAGATGAACGAAGAGGACGAAGAGAAGCCGCAGAGTGAGGGCGATGAAATAAGTCACATAAATATTTTGGAGCGAAACCAAGCTGAGCCTTAGAGACAAGGATGAGGACCTTAAATTGGATGCGGGCAGAAAGCGGGAGCCAGTGGAGTTCTTCTGCCATAAAGGTGGTGATATGAGAGAATCGAGGAAGACGGGCAATTAATCTAGCAGCAGCATTGAGAACGTACTGAAGAGGAGCAAGACGGACTTTGGGAAGACCAATGAGGAGGGGATTGCAGTAGTCAAGTCTAGAGCAGACAAATGCATGGACAATTGAAGTGAAAATTGGAGATGACAGAGAGCGACGGATAGATCTAAGGCGCCTTAGGTGAAAATAGGAAGTGCGAGTGAGTTTGGAAATGTGTTCAGTAAAGGTGAGAGGATTGTCAAGGGTCACTCCTAGATCACGAACGCTAGACGAGAAAGTGAAAAGCGGAAACCTTTGAGAGAGCACAGCAAAGTCGAGTTTTTTAAGTTGCTGTGGAGTGCCAAACCAGATAAATTGGGTTTTTGACGAATTGAGGGAGAGGCGATTGCAAGACATCCAGGTATGGAGATCATGAGAAAGAGCTTCGATGCGCTGAACAAGAAGAAGCCTGTTAGAATGCCACACCTGACATGCCCATGGTGAAATCGAAGTCGCTAATACTTCATACCCATGGCTATCTCTCTGCGTGAGCTCAAGGTAATGATCTTCCGTTTTCATCATAATTATGGTAATTACCGCTGGACCATAAGTTGCAATGTGTAAACTGTTTTTATGAGACAAATTAAAATGATGATCTACTGCAGATGTTGACGAGTGTAAATCGGATAATTTAACGTGTAATCTAACCTCAGAAAACTGCGTTAACAACATTGGCAGTTACAGATGTGAATGCACGGATGGTTTCGTAAATACATCTGAACAGTGCGAAGGTAAGTAAATGCGATAGTTTGATGTAGAGAATTTCTGTACTTCAACACTAGAACACTTTAACCACGAGAGTGTACTAACAGCGACTGGTAAGCCAATACAGTTCATCGTTAAACTGTTAATACAGTTATGGCGTTGTTCCGTCGCTCGAATCTTTGGGGATTGTCGACCGATGACAGACAAGAACGCAATGATGTAATATACTTTATTTCACCCAAACACTCTGTACAAGAAGTTTTCTCTCTTTTACATAATGCTTAAAGGTCTGTCTTATATAGGCCTACAGACTTCCCAGCCGATTGCCCAGTTGCGTCCACCAATGGAGGTTGGGTTGGGTTGGGAGAACGATCTCCCACGGTTGCCAGAAGTGGGGGGGGGGTGTTTAACATTCTGTATATAAACTGGGCGGGTTGATTTCCGATAATATATTTAATTTATGTAACATGTATGTTGTCAAAAACACACGTTATCTCGAGGTACAGTTCTGAGTGACTTCTGAGCCTCTTATAAGCTTATATAATAAGTCGGCCAGAGTGGGGGTTTATTCTCCCATTCCGGATGGGGGTTATGCCATTGCCTAACCACTGATACAGAATAGCGTCGACAGGATAAGACCGAAGGTATTTGCCACATTTGGTGAAGCACATTGTGTGAGGATCAACGGCTTCTCCTTTGCTCGGATCCTGTAGGCAGCTACTCACTCATTCACCACTAGGCTCACTGCCCTTCTTACTGTCTGTCTGTTGTCTCCATTTCTCTTTATATCTCTTATTACTCCCAAAGTAGTTTTACATACTACCCTACATTCCCTACACTACAGTGAACACTTTACTACACTACAGCTCAGTCTCCTTTGGGAAAAAGAAATCGCAACTTTATCAAACTTAAAATTAATACAAATGGTTCCCAAGACAAGTCACAGATAAGTGGAACGCCAACACTTATTGACTCCCTGACAGGCAGATCATATTTTTACCATAAGATCCAAATGCAGATACGATAGTATAATCTGTGGTTAAGCGGCTCATTGTAGTGATAGGCTATTTTTTTCTCACTTCTACCTGCCTTTAGAATATTCACTTTGAGACCCCACAAAATACTGAACTGCAAATTCGATATCATCGGCGACCTTGACATTATCTGTCATATTGTAAGTAAACACTTTCGTCGAAAACCATCGATCATCGATCCGCGCCTCAGATTCACATTTATGTGCGACTTTGCACAAGTAAAAACTGTTCGTAATAAATAAATAAATAATGATTTGTCATTTCTTATTGAATGAAGCGCAAGATAACGAAGTGGTAGGCCCTATATAGTATACCTGAAAGCTGTGCCTGTACTGTCGTATGTTTAAATGCTTGCAAGTGTAAAGCAGGAGTTTTGTGATTTCTGTTGGTTGTAAGTGGACAGATCTGTAACTGTGTTAGTTGGGGATGCCGATGTGGCAGGTAAGGTGCACTCTAGGCACATCGTACTGTAGAGTATATCATACCTAGGTACAGCGTACTACAAAGTACGCGCTAACTAGCGGTCGCATGCACTCTAGAGTACGAAATGGCTAGCCCACACCAAGGCATCTCTATGAGATAACAGATTATCGGTTGCTAACTCAGTCACCTATTTCATAATATAAGACTGTAACGTTGCTCGGTAGCCCGGATCTTGCGGGGTTGTCGACCGATGAGAGACGCAAAAATGATGTTGTAGATGTGCTTTACTACACCCAAACGTTCCGTACAGCAGATACAAAGCAACCCCTTCTCTGCTTCCCAGCCGATGGCCTAATAACTGATCCAAGGCAGCGTCGACAGGATAAGACCAAATGTATGCACTATATCTGGTGAAGCACGTAGTGTAGGGTAAAGGTTTGTCCCTTGTTCTGGTCCTGTAGACTAGCCATTCAACCATTTACCACTATAGGCTCATTGCCCTTATTAATAATATGTCTGTATGTTTGTAACAGTAGTACACACTATCCTACACTGTAGTGTAAACTTTACTACGTTACAGTTCCGTCTTAATCGGAAAAAGAAATCGCTCCCGCTGTAGGCCCATAAGCTAACAAGTAATCAAACACACAAAAATTCAACGCTTGTAAAGGAACTGGAGCTCTACGAGCTCGTTACGCAGTTGCAAACAAGAATGAAAATACAAGTAAACTATTGGCGTGAAATAGCTAATAAATTCCCTAATGCAAAGTACTGGATATACAGAAATCGTTGTGTGAAAATGTGACACAAATGTCCATAACTCACATACGCCACTAGACACTCAACCTCGATGTGTAAGCCTACGTGGATTCGTAAATAATTAGGCACGTAGGACGCAGCCTCTTTATTTCGTACCTGTGGTCTCGTGATTGTATACGCTTGATGATGATATATTCGTTTATTCATGAATGCGTGGTCTCACACCGCAACACGGTAGAGCTGAGAATGAGGGAAATAGAGATGATAAACACAATAGACTAAGTGAATAACAATTACAGATGTAGCCTATGATATGGAGAGAAAATGCACATAGACCTACGCATTCTGGCTGCCTGTGAGGCGCCTAACTCTCATAGCAACCGCTCACTTTAAAGGTCAGCAGCACTAGCTACGCTGGCCTAAGTGTTGTTACATGATAGATATTTGAGTTTGTATTGACGAAGCAAATGGCAGTAATCAGTGGACACGGCCGAAACTTCGCCGAAACTTCCTTTCAGTCGCTGCCTGAACTGGTGAGACTGCAATATCGCGTGACAAAGAATGTTCTGAATGAGACTGGGGTAAGTAACATACGTGACTAATAATTTAATTGTTACCTATCATGACTAAATAAAGTACCGGTATGCTAACATTTTTCAAATATATCAGTTCCGGTTATGTTAGATGCGTCGACCTTCTAAATACACACTAAGGCGGAAAACCATGTTGCAAGTGAACATTCCTATAGCGTCAATAAGAATGCTTGCGACAATGTGGCGGAACGAATTAATATTATTTGAAACATAGTATATGATTCGAAATCCAACAGACATGTATATATATATATATATATATATATATATATATATATATATATATATATATATAGGCCTATATATCACTAATCATGTGGTTGTTTTTGCGTAGGCACCAGCAATATAGGACTTACGAATGAGGAAAACATTTATGGCAGAATGAAAGAGGAGAATGATTTATGACATGTCCTGGAAAGCTACAACTGAACAACCAATGTGGAATTGCTTACACATAATCTGCACTTTAAACATTTTTAAACATATACATAAAAATTAATGTTGCGGTTATTTTTAGGAATATTTTGTGGAGATATTATCATGTTGGAAACTCTTGGAATGACGAAACGTTAAATATCTGGTAAGGCTTGACTTTTTGGATGAGTTCGTTGGCAATATTAAGCTTAACAGACGGAAAAAATAAACCCATACACCTGCATGATGTTTTAGTTATTCCTTACACACAGCTGCGGTCGCCATCCAAGGGCGTGCGATGGTCGACACACAGAAAGGCAGTGTACACCATTGTTATAGATGATGGAGAACCAGAACTACTTGTGATGCATCTACGACTGCGTGTGGAGAGATAGTGGATCTCTGGACTATTATGTTAAGACTAATGGTATACTGCTTATGCGGACCAATTCAATGTCTATGGTTAGGTGTCGGTATATTTAAGGTAAAGGTTGGACTATAATGTAATGTAATGTTAGATTATTTTGTAATGTAACCAGTGCGTCTGATTTGAAAATAGTAGGCGGGTTGAAAATCGATCGCGCTGGATCGAGTAGGCGAGCGATATGCGGTCGATCTCGGGAGCTCTTGTGTACACCGTAGGCCTACAGCGTGTTTTGTGTATTGTATTCGTAATTTTTCGTATCGCTGCCTATATAGTACTCATCTATAGTAGGCCTATCTCACTTCAATTCCGTTATCTGAGTAGGTCTCTTGAAGAGGCGCTACATAAATTGTCAGAATGAATGAATGAACATTCACTAGATACCCTACCACTGACGTAGAATGACTTGTGACGGCTGATTTCACAACGTTGGTTGAGCCTTCCGATCGGCATACGTTGAACACTCATTTTTAGCTTTTCCTTTCAGCCTGTAATCCATTCGAAATTTATCGGAGTGCTTTCTGCAGAACTTGCAGTAAATTCTGTTCACAGTCCGACTTCTATTTCGACTACATCGACATCGAACGAGTCGCCTAATTTCAATGACAGAGACGTGCTCAACTGTACATTAGTATTCGATTTACTCATCTGCACCGCCACTGTTGTTTAAAATAATTTCCGAAATTGGTGATGTTACGGATGATGTCACGGGACGTGAGAGGTGTCAGCCGTGTTGTCATGGCCAAACATATTGCACGAAATTAGGACAGGTCATGGCACGCATTCCTCGCTGCCCTAAGTAGGCTAAGTAAATTAAAGTTATCTCAATTAGGTAACTAAAATAATGGTCTGGCTCCAGGTTCGTCTTTCGTCTTGGAGTCTAACTTAAACTCGGCGAGCGACGACCGACTGTCACTGACGGTGAGAAGCCTTCGGCTAGGCGAGCGGTAAATCGCTCGCCGGTACCTTTGCTAGGCGAGCGACCAAGGAGAGCGATCGATCGCTCGCCTTAAATCAGACGCACTGAATGTAACAATGTAATCGACGTGTAGCTTGGAACCGTTAAACTGACCGCATGATCGCAGTAGGAAGATTACGTCGTGAAATAGGCTGCTGGGCTGCAACCCATCCCGATATTCCGAGGCTATGAACATCAATGCGCTAGCACCTCATACCTATCGGTACCTCTTTTGGCGAGCTCACGGTCTTCCATTATTTACAGTCACGGGGACTCACAAAGGCTATAACATATAAGCTTACTATCTATCACGATACTTGCTTCGCAATTATATTTATACTCTGTTTTATTTCAGATGTAAGCGAATGCTAGTTCTTTTAGTTTTGTGGTAAACTGTTACATACGATGAAGATTGAGAAGATATGTAAATTATCGGGTGTCAGAATGAATAACGATTGTTTGATGTGGAGACCTTCTGTACTTTAATATAACTTATACATATCTGGTGATACGTGTCTATTACGAAACTACGGTTAAACTCTAAATCAAAATCATCTCTTTTTATGTTTAGTGATGCTATTATACTGTAGGCCTAATGACCAGCACCGAAAACAGAACGTTGCAAAAACGAAATTGGGGGTTACACGTTTTATTGCAAGCCTGGATATGATAACACGACCTTTGACGTCGGTTACTGTTACAGTACTGCACAGGTATGTCTCATCGCTATTGTATGCTTAAAGTTCGAGAAAATTATGACAGTAATGAACGTTGTTGCTACTCCAGACAGTCGTGGTTCTCGCATGTCACCTCTATTGTTCGTTTAAAAAATTTTGCACATCCATCCTTCGTCTTTTGGCTACATCTGTTTGATAGACACAGTTATTATTCCATGACTTCTATTGACAACAATTTCATCTGTTTACAATACATGTCAAATGTACAACAAACATAATACTCGAACAGACTAACCTTACAGATTTCCGGTGACTTGCTCTTTCACGTGATTTACACCTTTGACTGCCTTCTAATCGTCTCTCTCTCTCTCTCTCTCTCTCTCTCTCTCTCTCTCTCTCTCTCTCTCTGTCTGTCTCTCTCTCTCTCTCTCTCTCTCTCTGTCTCTCTCTCTCTCTCTCTCTCTCTCTCTCTCTCTCTCTCTCTCTCTCTGTCTCTCTCTCTGTCTCTCTGTCTCTCTCTGTCTCTCTCTGTCTCTCTCTCTCTGTCTCTCTGTCTCTCTGTCTCTCTGTCTCTCTCTCTCTCTCTCTCTGTCTCTCTCTCTCTCTCTCTCTCTCTCTCTCTCTCTCTCTCTCTCTCTCTCTCTCTCTCTCTCTCTCTCTCTCTGAACCCAGCTAAGACGCAACTTATATGGCGTGGTACTCGTCTGCAGCTCCTCAAATTAGACTTCCAACTTCTTGCTGAGAATTTCCCGTCAATCACTTTTCTTTCTAGTGTCCGTGACCTTGGTGTTGTCCTTGACAGTATGCTCACCTTTTATGAACACATTGCTAATCTTACCCGTTCTTCTTCCTTTCATCTGAGACTGCTTAGAGCAGTCTCTTCCTCCATTTTTACCACTATCATCGACGCCTTCATCTGCTCCAGAATTGACTACTGTACTTCTTTTTTGATTGGTCTGCCAAAAGTCAACCTTTCCCCACTCCAGACTGTTTTAGATGCTGCGGCCAGATTTATAGCCAGACATCCTCGCTTGTCTCATATTACCACTTTCATGTTCTATCGTCTTCATTGGCTTCCCCTTATTGTTCTGATTCAGCTTAAGGTTCTCACGTTAGTCCTTCGACCTTACACAGGCTTAGCACCCAAGTACCTCTGTTCGTCTGAGTATTTCAGCTACATCCCTTCGTCCATTACGATCGCTTAACCGCCACGACGTTTTGTGCCACGAGCCAAAACTCGAGCCTTTTCTTGCATTTGTCCTGCTCTATGGAATCAACTTCCTCCATTGACACGTGCCTCTTCATTAGCTGGTGGCCCAAGTGCCTCGTTCCTCTGTCTTAAAACCACTTTCTATTCACTGGGTCTTTCACACTGGGAGCGCCTATGATTAGCAAAAACTGTGAGAGGCGCTTCATAAATGTTCCGATACAATGCAATACAATACTTTTTAAATTCGGAGGTTGATAATAATAACCCGTTTTAAGCTCAAGACTAACGACGAGAGTGTACTAAACGTGACTGGGAAACCAATGCAGCTAGACGTTCAAGTGTTAAGTAATATAAATATAAATGGCTAAGCAGTGATTAGAGAGCGGCAAAACGTTTTCATTCCTTGTCAAACGGTTTATAGATTATACTTCTGCGGTTTGAGGACATCCAAGCAGAAACGGCCTCTCACTCATGCACAATCTGGTCAACTATGGTAGCCGCTGCAGCAGCCGGTTCATGGCGTCATCAGCATATTCATAAGAGGTAACCCCTTTCTCGGATAGAATGCGACACAAGTCAGCCGTAGAAAGAATATAAAGGAGCGGGGTTATGACATATCGCTGTGAGAGACAAAAAGTATAGGGAGCCAAGGAGAATGCGTAAGCCCGAAGATACCGGCCTGTAGGTGTAACGAACGTGATTGTCCGTTGTATTTGATTTTATAGTGCGCTCTAATAATTTCTATAGCGGAGATCACTACTGCTATTTATAGTTTGGCACCTAAGCAACAGTCGCAGCCAATCAAATGGGATCGCGCTATTTTTTAGGTTGTACCTGATTGGTCAGTGCAGCGCGGGAAAGCTTCGCGCGCTCTGAGGTCTATTTAAGGCACAGCGCCGCCATCTTAGTGTGGCCAGTCGACGTTTGGTGTCGTAGGTAGAAGTTGTGTCGTGGTGTTGACAGAATTTCTTGTAAACTTTGTGTTTAATGATCGAAATACTTAGTTCGCAACATTTCTGATCAGTATATTGGTAGTGGTAAGTGACAGAGAGACGGTAATCGAGGTTTTGTATCGTCTAACTTGTGATTTTATACGATAGTTATATGTAGATTTTGATTGCGCTCGGAAATTGCGTAATTATCGAGATAGTTTATGTTGCGCCTTGTGAATTAACTGTGTGTTATTTACCTGGTGTGTATTTGAGTAGCGTCTGTCAGAATTAAAACCGGAAACTAGTAATTTAGCTAATTGAGGTATAATTTGTGAACTATTGAACAGATCTTTGATAGATAGCAATATTGATACGCAGAAACTGTTTAAGTGTGAACTTTCAGTTTAATTGCCACATTGTCTGATTTAATTAATAAATAGTTTAAAGCATTGTCTATTGAGTCATGGCAGATAGTCAGTACAAAGAACTGCAGTCAGAATTGTCTGATAAAGTGGTGTCCGCTTTAGTAGAGGAAATGTCCGAGATGACGGCGCTAATGAGAAACTTCATTTCCCGCCAAGAACAGGTAGAAACCGGTATGGCACAGTTAGCGCGGGAAGTTGGCAGTTTGCGCGGGAACTTTCCCGCCGAAAATACTGTTGTAAGGGCAGAAGGACCTTTAACACACGCAGACATATGTCAGGAAATATCCTTGGTACCAGAAAATTATATAGTGCTCGACACAAGTGGTGTTGAGGTAAGAAATAAGCCCCATATGGTCCCGGGTTCAAATCCCGCACGTTTTGGCCAGTCAGTCGATGCCTTACAACAGGGCGCGCGCTCGCCAGAGGGCGATGAGAGGAACGCTACATAAGCAGTCGGAGAGGGAGGAGCGGATCGAACTGAGCAGGGGTCCCAGGATGCCAAATGAGATCTCCAAGCATTCTAAAATGTCAGCGTGTGTCTTGCATTATTAATAGATCACTTACTTTCTTAAGCAAAATGTAATTCAATTACGAATTAACCAACTCCATTGCAGTTATATGTGTCTATGGACTTATGAGATGGAAACATTAGTATCATCTGCAACAAGAATGAAATAAAGTAAACCAGATTATAACTGTAATTGTAACTGGAAATTCACAAAGCGTCACTTCTAGACAACTCATCAGAGGCGCTGCCAGCCCGGTTTCACATAACTAGTGAGGCATAATGCGGTTTTCAAGCGTTTGCGGAAGAGGAGAGGAGAGAGAGAAGCCCTTGTCGGAAAACAGTAGGGAGGCATTCCAAGAGGCAGAGCTAAAAACTGCGAAGCGGTGGCAGTCTTTGGAACGACCCTGTCTCCGAGTCCCACCGATATCAAGGGACGTTGGCCATGGTTAGTGGAAATCAGGACACGGTTCCTTTCAGTAGTTAAGTAGTTCCCTTCGAATTCTTGCTTCGTTGTTCATGGCGTTTTCCTTTCAAGGACGTTACCTAAATAATTATAATTGTTTTTTCGCATTGAAAATTGCTTGGGACATAATAATCAAAAGATGTATAAAAGATATTTTCAAAATCCCGGGGGTGCAAATGCCCCCTTTTGCCCCTCTCCGGACGCCCATGACTGCCACATGATGTCAATGCAGCTAGGTTAAATGAGTACGGTGCACAGATCGTAGGTCCAGTTTTCCTCGCGCACATCCTGGTGAGTTAGTCCTAAAGGCGCGTTTGGGCAGGACAAACTAGAAGGAAGTGGCGTACGTTTCCTTAGCGTCACACTCGTCGCAGTTTCCGGACTCATGGCGAACCCACAGTTTCAGCAGTGACTTGACCGAAGTCTGATGGTGGACAATTCCTGCTTCCTGTCGGGGTCGTCTATTTTCGGACTATAAGTTGAGTATTATATATCATATAATTACTACGTATTGTATAATTATACTACGTATATTTTATTTATGTTTGTATAACCATACTCATAACCACCATTTCATTGGTCCATCAGGACGTTTACATTACAAGTTATACATCATCTTACACTATAAATGCTCAGATGGGATTTATATGCACGCATTATTTTTATGCATGTAGGCCTATAGTTAGGCCTAATGGTCGTAAAACTGCATGTAGGCCTATACATTGTATACATGCAGTTGTATGACCATTAGCGCCTTTCCTGCAGGAAACACATAGTAACTGCACAACTCATATTTTATTTTTCAAATAGTCGACTATTTCATAACACATTTATTGAACTATTATCGAATATGTGCTCCGTTTGTGAAAACCTTATTTTTTAAATGCCACGTTCCAATACAAGACGTAACTACCATCTGGTTATGAAAAATCGTTTAGATTACATTGTTGTGAACTAATCTTGCGGCCTGTAGAAGCTAGTGTCTGTAATCGTGCAAAAGTACCCAATCTAATCAAAATTATATCGCAATTTGAGCTGCGAAAAATAGGTTTACGCCAAAAAGATGGTATTATTAATATTATTTTGAGATAATTTAGGATCAGATAAAATCGGTTTTAATGTGCTTGTTTTAAAAGGGCAATTATATTAATCAGTAAATGCAATAATTATGGTGGGGCGATAATTATTTAATGAGGGTTTTGTACGTCGACCTAATTGTAACACAAACAGGATCAGCTATAGCCGTAGAAAGCTAGTGTGCAATTTGATGGCAGCCTACCACCGGCAGACTCGTGTAGACTTGCACCATGTGGTTATATTGTGGGGAAGAAGGCTCCCATTTAACGCTGGTCGTTTTGGTTACACTATGAGTAATGTATCTATTAACTGTTCAGACATATACATACATATGTATGTATGTATCTATGTATGTATGTTTGTCTGTCTGCATGTATGTAGCCTATGTATGTATGCGTGCATGTATGTTGTTAGTTTGAATACCCATCCTTGTATTTTGCTCACGAACTTTCTTACGCAGGCCCGCATATCCCAACCGTGACCTTTTTCTCGCGTAATCTGATAGCAACGAGTGTACTAATTATAATAGGACAGCCAATAGATATTGCAGCCATCAATATTGCCGACGGATTCCAGGGATCAAGCGAAAGTTTCCGCCTTAAGACGGCAGTTATTGTTACAGCGATGGCCTAATACAACTGAATGCTCAATACTGAATGCTGAATCGATCTTGCGTTTATTTACGAACAATCTGCTGTATAGGTTTAGTCGAAACGGATATAACTACACTTACTGAATTTGGCATTCTAAATCATCATAACAATGGGCAAAATTATATATTACATATATCTAGGATTATATGTGTTTTGTTCGATACTTCTCGCAACTACCCGGATAACTGGTAGGTGGATTATTCAAGCCTACGTCATTTTCATAGACAATTTTCCCGGTGTTCCCTTTAGAGTTTTGCAAAAAAACATAGAAATTTTGTCTAGGATCGCCACTTGTAATAATGAGAACCACCAACTCCATGTAACCTACGTGGCCTGATGTATGTATGTATGTATGTATGTCTGTATGTCTGTATGTATGTATGTATGTATGTATGTATGTATGTATGTATGTATGTATGTATGTATGTATGTATGTATGTATGTATGTATGTATGTATGTATGTATGTATGTATGTAAAATGCAACTAAAACAATTATATTCTGTTTAGTTCTCATCGTAAACGACCAGCTCTTACAAAGGAAATACTTAGGCCTACTATAAACAATATCCCCCATTCCCCAAGTAAACTCTGCTAAGTTTCTTGGCGTCTGCATCGACCAGTCTCTTACATGGAATGATCATGTTAATATATATATATATATATATATATATATATATATTATATATTATATGTATATATATATCATCCAAAATTGCAAAAAAACATAGGAATTTTGTCTAGGATCGCCAGCCTCTTAACAAAGAAACACAAGCATCCGCCTGTACTACTCAATTATCTACCTCCTACTTACTTAACTCATTGTAATATGACATGGGCATCGAATTATCCAGGTAGACTAAAAAGACTATACCCTTCAAAAGAGAACCCTTCGTATTATTGCCAATATTTCCAACCATCTCTCAACTGACGTTATGTACATGTCATGTCATGTCATGTCGCCGTCGTCGCTTTGCGATGATAGGCTACATGAATGGGTCAACATTGTCCAGCATTTCCTATCTCGTACTGCAGCCATTAGTCTGGTTCCAGATAGTCCAATCCATTTTTATAATGTTGTCAATCCAGGATATTCTTGGTCTGCCGCGGTTGCGAATCCCTTCTACAAGGCCTGTCATCAGGCTGCCTTCGATGTTGTCCTTCGGCTGCCGCATGATATGTCCAAAGTATCTTAGCTTGCGGGTTCGGACGTGGTTCAGCAGTTCGCATTTGGTCCTCGCCAGCTTGTATATTTGTTCGGTGGTCATCCTTTTTGTCCAGGGAATTCTTAGCAGCTTTCTGATGCACTTGTTTTCGAATGCTTGGATGCGTTTCTCTTCTTTCTTTAACGTCCAGGCCTCACATCCGTATGTTGCTGTTGGCCATGCCAATGCCTTCATCATCCGTAATTTGGTGTCATTATGAATTGACTTGTTCTTCAAAATTTTCGTTAGTTTAACCATGACTGCCATTCCCATGACCAGTCTTGATTTAACATCGTCCTTGCAGTTCGCCTCTGCAGTTACTTTGCTCCCCAAGTACACAAATGATTTTACTTGCTCCAGTCCTCCGGTGTCCACTTTTATCTCGAGTGTTTCTTCCATGCTCGTCATTACCTTCGTTTTTGTCGCGTTGATCAACATTCCATATTCTTTTGCTGCATTTTCGACTCGACTCACAATTTTTTGTAATTCTCTTGACGATGTTGCCACTAACACGATGTCATCCGCGTACATGAGATTGTTGATGGTCTTTCCACCAATCCTGAATCCCCCAGTGAACCCAGAGAGCGCTTTTCGCATCAACTGCTCTGCTAGTACATGTATATTAAACAGGCATGGCGAGAGGTTGCATCCTTGCCGGACTCCTTTTTTGACTCTGAACCATGCTGAAGTGTGACCGTCTGTCCTGACATTGGCGTGTTGTTGTTTGTACAGACTTCGTAATAATTGTGTCAATTGGGGCGGAAACCCCATTTCAAGCATGGTCAACCATAGTTGATTATGTCTGATCATATCGAAGGCCTTTGTGAAGTCGATAAAGCAAAGATACACCGGTTGATTTCTTTCTTTTGCTTTTTCTAGTATAATTCTCAGATTCACAATCTGGTCTCGTGTGCCTCTTTTTGGTCTGAACCCAGCTTGTTCCTGTGAAATCTCTTCTTCTAGTTTGAGCTGCATTCTTTCCAAGATCACGCGTAGTAGTATCTTGCTAGCATGCGAGACCAGAGCGATCGTTCTGTAGTTGCTGCATTGGAGCGGGTCTCCCTTCTTGGGGAGTGGGATAAATGTTGATTGCGTCCATTCTTCTGGCCAGACTCCGCTCTTCCATACTGCTACACAAATCTCGTTGAGTTTGGTCATTGTCATTTCCCCTCCAAACCTAAGTAGTTCTACGGCTACATCACCTGGGCCTGGTGCTTTACGTGTTGCCGACTTCAACACTGCTCTTCTGATTTCATCTATCAATGGTGGTGGTTTCTCTCTAGTGTGTCAATTTCTATTTTTGTGTTTTCATCTTCGTCATCGTATAGTTCTTCGCAGTATTCTTTCCATCTCTGGTTTACTTTCTCCGGTTCGACTAATTTCTTGCCGGTGTTGTCCTTTATAGCTGTTGTGCTTTTATGTACAAGCAAAAGCATATTTTGAGGATAGTCCTACAAACCAATGAATTCATGTATAAATATGCAAATAAGCAACTGCTTTCAATAATTACTGTGTCTTGGTATCTGAAAGCAATCGCTATAGTATGCGCACCTCCAACAACTAAAGACCCATATATTCCCGAACTAATACCCAAAGGTTCTCAATTAGATGTACTGGCCCCATTACTTATAATAGAGTCCCTGCTGATATACAATGTTCCACTAAGGTTTGTCTCTTTAAGCGTCGACTCCGTGATTACTTGCTAGCATAAAAATTCTTTAATTGTCTACTGTGTGTGCTTTAGTTAACTGCCTAAGCTTTATTGATTCCATGTGCAAATTAACCAACCCAGCCGCCTTATCGTCGTGTTAAGCGGGACCTTGGTCCTTTTAAGGTTTTCTTTTCCTGTTGTTCCAGGACAGCCTCATCCTATACATTTGTTGTAACATATTGTCTTGAAATGTCTTGTTTGGTGCTGTTTGACAGGACAAATAAAATTTTTGGTTATGGTCATGTATGATGATGATGATCAATAGTACAATATTGACTTATGTAGCGCTGTTGTAAGGCCGAGGCCGAAAAGCAGGGTGCTTCAAGAATCAAATGCAGGTCTTGAATATGTTTGGGTATGTATTTATATGGATGAATGTGTACGCATGTATCATATGTAAGTAGGTATGTATGTGTGTATGTGCTTTGTACGTTATTATGATAATTATGTGCGTGTAGATTTACAATGTTATGTACATGATCATTGCTTCCGATATATATATATATATTATATATATATATATATATATATGTATATATATATCTGGTCATTTACCTATCCTGGAACCCAGGCATTTATCCTCCTCACTTAATGATTTCAGAATTGTCAAAAATGAGCGGGAAGGAGGCCTTCAGTAAGTCACTATCCGACGTCGATTGGTCTGTTTCAAACGCACGCGCTACTGGAGAGGCGGATAGTCTATGACTTATTTATGGGAAATATACAGATACTTATAATATTGCATTCCCACTAACCCAAAGGAAAAACCGCATCTTGGATGACTCATGGCCTACATAAGGCTTGGAAAAAGAAATCTGAAATCTACTTGAAATTTCTAAAAAAATCCTAATTCTAGTCATTAAAAATAGATTCACCGAAACAAGTTCAAAACAATCAGGATTTAGGCGGAAAAGAACTATTAGTCAGCCGAATTCTGCAAATATCGTGGTAATCTTAAAATGGCATGGAGCCTAGTCCGTTCCATACAAGTGATAGGGGAGCAGGAGAAAAGAATCGACTTAGAATAAGTGGCAACAAGGTAGAAGATGAGTCAGTTATGACCAATAAATTTAATAATTGATTCACGAGCATTGCGCACTCCAACGCCTTTGAATATAACGAGTACTCAGTAGGCATCTACCTAGATTTAGTAAAAGCATTCGATGCTGTAAATCATGACATTGTTCTAAAAAAGCTAGAGACTAATGGAGTAAGAGGACTCCAGTTGAGCTGCTTCAGCGTGTACAATTTTGGTCGACAACAAGGCGTCTGCTGTAACGGTATTCTCTAGGAACTAAAAGAAATTAAGTACGGAGTCGCACAGGGGCCCAATCTTGGCCTCCTACTCTTCATTGTTTATATTAAATGTCTCACTCGCTATGTCTTTGCTCTCTTTGCTGAAGAGACCATTCCTTTTTGCTTTCACAACTCCCTACAGACCCTTGCGCAAACCGCAAATTCTGAACTCTCTCAAATGATAGAATGATTATATGCAAATAGGTTAAATCTAAACCTTGACAAAACTAACCTCATAATCTTTAAATCCCTTAGAAAAAATAATCCATAAAACTCTTATCAATGGTACGCCTATCACCCAAGTCACCTGCACAAATTCTAGGGCATATATGTTTACCAACACCTGTCTTGGAAACAGTATATACAAGCTATCTCCGAAAAGGCAGCTAAGAGCATTGGTATCTTAACCAGAGTGTCTTATCTCCTACCCTCCTCCATCCGTGTTAAATTGTATTTTGCCCTTGTATATCCTTATCTTGCATATTAGAACATGGTGTGGGCTTCTGCGTACGTCACGAGAATCCACAGGCCTGTGATTCTACAAAAACGGGCGATTGCTGGGGTTCCTCCGAGAACGCATACAGAACTCTTATTTTGGACTTTAAAATACTCACAATAGAACAGATTCACGTATTTCAGACTGATCTTGGGAATAAAATGGAAATATGGATCTTTAAAGTAGGCCCACTCAAAAGTAATGGATGGAACGTTAAAGTAATAAAAGCTTCTCCAAGCGTCTTACCTTACAAATTTAACTAGTGAGTTACCTCTACTGACCTTTATGTGTGTGAGCTCATTCTTTCCACCTCAATGGGTCCATAGACCGTCAGGCCTTCATCCAGGATATTCTCGACTCACAACTGGTTATTAACCCTTGATGACCTGCTTTCTTGTTACAATTTCACAATTTCCAGCCTCCATCACAGCACCATGCCTCTGGAATGATCTCCCCCCTGAATCCCGCAGTTTCTCAGTGCCTCCATCATCATTGCAACCCTTCCTTCATCCTCCTCCTCGTGTTCCTCTATCTATCACCTCCGGGCTTTCCACTCAAAACTGAAGTATCACCTTTTCAAATACTCCTATCCTGACTCATCTGATCCTTCACCTTCCAATTATTCTCGCCGTAAACGACACCCGCCTTGACAGCTGCTCTGCCTGTCCTGATCTGGTACCCTGGAAATTGGACTTGGGCTTCTTTTGGACTACTCTCTGGAAACCCCCTCTGATTTGTTTTTGCCTCCTGGAAACCGGACTCGGACCTCTTTTGGACTACTCTCTGGAAACCCCCTCTGATATGACGTAGCGCTCGTGAATAGACTGGTGTCCTGCGCTTGGCCTTCGAGTGGCGCTTTAGAAGTTTGCAGATTACGATTACGATTACGGTTCCTCCGAGAACGCGTACAGAACAGAACTTTTTGGACTACGAACTACTCACAATAGAACAGATTCGCGTATTTCAGACTGATCTTGGCAATAAAATGGAAAGTTGGATCTTTAAAGTAGGCCCTACTCAAAAGTAATGGATGGAACGTTAAAGTAAAAAAAGTATTATGCTAGAGTAGTGTGGACACAATAAAGCAGTTGGCAAATAGATGGTTTAAGATTAAGCCTCAGCCTTTGTTTTATTTAATTCCGCTGTTAATCTGTGCGCAATGACTAACAGCAAAATACTTAAGAGGCGCTGTATTGTTCTATTACATTATATTACATTTTGCCACTTTACCTCAAGAGTACTTCCTTTTAAAATCCAATTGATGTGGTTCAAAGTCTACAAGTTGACACATTTATAATGAAGTTATTATAGAACGATAAAGCATTATAGATATCGTTAAACTGATCCGCAAGCTATAGCCGCCCAGTTTTAGGTAACGATTACATGGGTCAGTTCGGTTCATAGACATAAAAGGAAGAAACAATAGACCGATGTCACGGACGGAGTTTGGAATAGCAACATTGAGTAAAAACGTGTTGAAATGCATTAGTTTACAGGTCCATTTGAAAGCGAGTTTATTGCAGTTTCACTAGCTAGCATGATGTAGGTTTTTCGCAAACACATATTAGATACGATGAATAAGTTGATTTAAAACCCTTTGACGTGAATCCTGCTTTTTATTTGATAGCAAAATCGTTTTTACCGGAGTACATTGGATGCTACAAAGACAACCAAACCAGAGCAATGGAAATGTTCTCTTGGGAGATTGCTCCAAACAACACGATAGACTGGTGCGTAAGACACTGTGGCTCCCATAACTACCCGTACGCTGGACTGCAGGTAATCTGAATATTTTTTAAATAGCTTAGTCATTCCCATTTTTATGGCAGAAGCATGTCTTTCAATGCGTAACCGATCTTATCCTACTCTATGTGTAAGAGTTGTTGTAAATCACAAATGTGTATGTATATATTCTGGGCAGTTTCATAACACCTTTTGCTTGAAAGAATCAATCACAGTCACATGCTGTTTCATTGTGGCAAACAGTACATCGATATAACTGTGAAAATTCGTTGCCGAAACACGTACAACCAGCGCACTCAAGAAATCAATGGTGGAAAACATCTGTTGATTTTAAAGTGGCTCCATTTCTTAAGGCACTTGTTTGCATTGATTGTTTATAAGTTGTTTGAGTTTGCATACGTGCACGATATGTTCTGCAATGACATTTCTATGCTCATCTCGCTTCAATCAATTTTAATTGACATCTGTAATTAAGATTACACCTGTAATTAAGATGACATCTGTCATCTTCGGATTGTGCCTTTTGTATCCTGACCAGTTGCGTACTATCTAAGATGTCGATTTATGATGAATAAAAGCATTGATGATAACGATGATGATGATGATATGATAACGATGATGGCGATGACGAAGACGATGATTATGATTATGAAGGACATAGCCTATAGTATCGGTTGTATCAACTGATTTCGTGATATAGTTAATCCAGGACTTGTTGGATGATCGTTGTATGTTGCTGCGATCAAGTTTTGGAAATATTTGTCGTTTCTGCAATACGGTTGTAGCGTTGTTATCAATGTTTGTCACCAGCGAGCTTAGAATGATCTTCTTTTCCCATTGTTCTACTTGTAAAAGAGGGACATATTTCGCCCGTCGTGGTTCAGATTAATGTATGCTGTCTGCAATCTGGCTATCTCGAATTCAGTAATGAAATGGCTTGGAGTCTGGAGCCGTGTCGTCCACAAATCACGTAGATGTCCAATTGGTCCACCGACGAATGTCTGGCTGCAGAGTTCTCTTGGTTTGAGAGTAACTCAGTTTCTAATGATTCTTTCATAAACGGAAGACCACTGCACGGTGAGGCAAAAGTGTGCCCTCGGCATCAAATCACATCGCCTGTCTTCGTTATTCACCTTCGAGGCCATTCGGTCCTGCATTTCTGAACATATACTCGATTATTACTGAGGATGAGAATCAGTTGTTTGAGGTCTACGTGTTGGAACCCAGCGCGATGACTTTTCTGGTTTGGCGTATCTGAGTATCCGATGAAACTAGATTTCTATAGAAATCGCTCAATAAAATTTTTACTCGCCTCTATATTGATTACAACTACAATTAAGTGCATTAACTAGTTTAATTAATCATTGTAGTTTAGAAAAGCGTGCTTCTGTGGAAATTCCTACGATATATACGGTCGATTACCTGAATCATGGTGTTATATGACGTGTTCTGGTAATACTAGTCAAATCTGTGGCGGAGGCTGGGCAAACAGTGTGTACGCAGGTTAGTTCTTATCAGTGCAAGTCTCCTATTGTTTTCTCCATGTCTCACAATCGAAGTCTAAACACATTAAAACGAATGCACGGCTAAAGTATGTGATACCACGGAGTCTCAGTTGAAATGTAGAACCTAATCGAGTGACTTTTTTATTCCATTTTAGGTAGAAATTCCAATTTTCCAACTTCGGAATATTTATTCAGTTAGTCACGTTTAGGACAGGAATTTGGCAATATTTTTATGGTTATCAGAGTGTGCATTTATTTCTAATTTCTGGTAAACTTTACTAGGCCACTAATTGCATTTTACTGTGTATCATTTGTAGGCTGTAAAAAATTGCATGCATACAGACAGATCTAGCACATTATTATGTCTGTGATATATTAAGGTTGAAACACCTATAACCTATGCGATATAAATAAAATTAGCTGAAAATGAAAATCATGACATTTGGCTCGGTCAGCACCTTGATTTATTGCCATTTTGAAACAGAAATTGTTTTTCCCTGATGTTGCAGCCAAAAAGTAAACACTTATACGTGCTTTTTCTTTAACCCTCTGCATTACCCGAATAAGTGAGCACTGGCGTAAACTTGTCCAAAATATTGGTGGGGCAAGGGGTATGGACCAGGGGGGCAAAAAAACTAGTTTTTTTCAAGATGAAAAGTTGGGTATTTTGTTTTGTTTTCTCGTTTTTTTCATTTTTATAGTTTTTGTTGTTTTTAAGATTTTCGGATTTCGGATCATAAAAATCGTGAAAATGGCCATTTAAGACATAACTAACAAGAGCTCCAACTCAGTTTAATTCAATTAAACAAGAGCTCCAATTCAGTTTAATTAGTTGCGATTTCCGACAATTAAAAATCATTAAATCAATGTTATTAAGATAACTTCTACAAAAATAAGAAATTTATTTTTTAAATAAAAAACAACTTTTGTGGTTCTCATTTCCTTTTGTTTAAAACCAAAATCCGAAAAAAACTTTTCACCTCTGGTCTGGACAGTCAGCAGAGGCTTCCGGTGTTACGTTAATGCGTATGAAATGGGACAATTTGTTTACATGTAAATTTGTTTCATATCGAAGAAATTGAAGATGAAAATAAATCTTTGCTTTCATTATGAATTTCTGATAGTATTTCAGTTCTGTGTCTCTGTTTTTCTGTTTCTGAAGAAATTTGTCTATATTGAAACATAATATTTTAATTTTTGAAGAAATTTTCCTCTCGATTTTTTGGGGGCATTGCCCCGGCTCCTCAATTATTGGGGGGGCACGTGCCCCGGCTGACCCCCCAGAGTCTACGCCTATGTAAGTGAGTCATCATAGTTTTTGTTCCTATAGGCTCCCTGCATTCATTTTAGCAGTTACTTAAGAAATTTAATAACCTTAAACTGGGACATATCTTCATTGTTTCACAGTCCTTTCAAGTTTCTTTTCAAATGAATCGTGGCTTTTGTGAGATATGGGCTACTAATAAATAAATTTACTCGAAACGGTAATTTATGTCACTTTTGATGTGAAATTTGCGATATTTTCGCAACCCCAAATTTGTTTCCCCTGATGTTGCAGCCAAAAAGAGAACACGTATACGTGCTTTTTCTTTAACCCTCTGCATTACCCGAATAAGTGAGTCATCACAGTTTTTGTTCCTATAGGCTCCCTGCATTCATTTTAGCAGTTACTTAAGAAATTTAATAACCTTAAACTGGGACATTTCTATCAAATAAAACAGAAGCGTCTCTCTCGATAATTTTACAAAGCACACATTTCGAACGAATAGCTCTAACTAAAGTTGTCACAATATAAACCGTATGACAACACGAGAGTTATCACAATTGCTGAAGTTTCGACTCGCAGTAAATTTCAACGTCAAAGCACTATAAGATTCAGGATATAAACTATGCACATCGAACAATGCCCAGCCCACACGCATTAATTAATTATTTGCAATAATGATGTGAATTTTTCATTTTTGAGCCTTTCATTATGTGCATAATGACAATCCAGAATGAGTCGCGTAATCGTTTTTCTTCAGTCTGTTCCAGTAAGATTAAAAATCGGACGTTCACTCTAAAATATTTGCCATCTTAGGATTTCTAATAGAAAACTCTTTCAACATTTAAGTAGAAAAGGTCCATCTCATACCAGTTAATACAGCCCCGCATTTATATCACGCGCCTCCGCCCTTCAATCACCAAAGGTTTCCGGAATTACATAGTTAGTCAGGCAAACCAAAGGCTCGTTTTAGCTGCTAATATGAATGCATCTGAAGCCGCTCGCTGCATATGATATTAAAGATCAGGAGAAATTCCTTAGTATTTTGACTAATATTCACAAAATTTAAGTTTAAGATGAACGTAGACAGAGACTATTAGAGAATTGCATGTTGCATTTAAAATAAATTATGATTTATTCAATAACGTGTTCATTGGTCCTGACTAGCATGGCCCAGCATTAATAAAGCAAAGAAGTACTAATTATGACCTTACCATCGTTATTAATTACCGAACTAGGGGTGCTCTACTCAGTGGGAATTATTCCCTTCTGAGCATCCCATTGAGATCCTACTCATGCCTCGAAGACCACTTCTTGCATATTTCTTCTCTACTTGATTTATTATATTATCCTAGACAAACAGAGTTTTTTTTCTTAACCTGGATAGGATCTGATTTATTTAAAAATTACTATTATTTCTGTTTGTTATATTGATATGATTGTTTAGAGTTTGTTGTTACAGTCTAGGAAAAAATGTAATATCTACAGTATTTTTGGGACCAATAAACGTTATGTTATGTTATGTTATGTTATGTTATGTTACATAATTGCCATTTTTTTTCTCTGTTATCCAGTAATATTATGGTGCTCAAATGATAGAGACTGCAATCAGAATGAGACGTGCAACGTTGTTTACTTGAATTACATGAATGTTTCACGATGTCGATGCAAGCAAGGTTTCCATAGGATGAACACATGGGAACTTTGCACAGGTAAACTATTAACAACTGGTGCGGGATAATCTCTATGCCATTCCAGACAGTTGAGAGATCAGTCGCTAGGGAAAGCGCTAATCATCCGCCATGATACGCGGAAAGTAAAATGCAGTCGATTACACTTTATACGCATGACTGCCTCTCTCATAGTTCGCAATTTATTTCACTAATAAATTTTAATAACTTCTAAGTGATGACAAAAATTTTGTTACAAGGAATCAATCAATACCATGGTGCAAGTTCGAAATCGCTATCGACCAGGAACTCTGTGAAAAGATGGTTTATAGGTACCGAGCTTGGTCTAAGAAATAATGACTGTAAATGTGAACCTGGTTAGTGGACTCAGCGTAAGGACTCTGAACAAAAGAAAAAAGACGAATGACAAGAAGAGGAAAAGAGAGAAAGAAGTAGAAAGGAAAAAATAGGACGATGATACCGAAAACCACGCGTTAATATAAAGCCGTTTCACGTGCGCGAGCTGTCTCCCCCGTGATTGGTTGAGAAAAGAAGGCTTCTGATTGGCTGAGAAGTAACCCAATAATTTTTAAAAGCCATTGCTCATTCTGAGATCAAATTCTACATCTTGGTGACAGATAAGGTGTGTGCGAACAATTTGTGGTAAACATTTTAATTGTATAAATTTATTATTATGATAAACTGCAGATGTTGACGAGTGTAAATCGGGTAAATCAACGTGTAATCAAACATCAGAAAGTTGCGTTAACAGTATTGGCAGCTACAAATGTGACTGCAGGCATGGCTTCATGAATAAATCTGGAATATGTGAAGGTGAGTAAACGCGATCAAGGGTTGTCAGATTGAATGACAATTGTTTGATGCAAAGAAATATTTGTGCACTTTTATACAACTTCCGCAGATCTTGTGTTACATGTTGATTACGAATCTATTCTTAAACTCTCAGTTCAAAATCATCTCCTTTAGGCAAAGTGATGCCTGCATTTCAGTAGGGTATAATAATTTTTAGCTTAGTGGGTAATTATGCTGAGATTGGAAAACAGTTCATATTTAATATAGAATTCTAGATATAAAATTGCGATCATCCTTCTCAGGAAGTTCGAATTGGTGGGTACTCGGTCGAAGCTCATATCCTGTGGGTAGGCGCCTTTGGGGAAACAATCCATGAAGTACATGCCTATTGTTTATTTGAACAGCAGCAAATAAACAATCATCAGCTCGACCGGCCATCACGGCTACATCCGGCGAATCCTTGCGTAGGAGTCCACTTCTCTTTAACCTGGCGAGCAATCGTTCCATTCTTTCTCTTTCAGCCGCATTAGTGTAGCCCCACCAAGCTGGTGAGGCATACATGAGTTGAGCAACGGTTGATGAGTTCGCAACTACATGCAGGGAAGATGAGGGAACTCCATGCGCAATTTGCGCATTGAGTACTCGCAAGGCGTACATTGATGATACACATGTAGCTAGGACGGAGTCGACATGTGTTGACATTCTAAGATCATGTCGAAGAGTGACTCCCAGAACTTTTAATGAGTCAACTCGCTCAGCTTCAATTATTACCTGAGGGACAGGAGTATGTAGGCGACGCCTCGATATTACCATTTCCCTAGTCTTAGTTTTGTTTAGTCGTAAGTTATTAGCTCCAGCCCAGCTCGATATATTTTGAAATTCTCCAACTGCAGATTCTATCTGTGATGATCCAATAATCAAATACGTGTCATCAGCATATTTCATGAGGTAATTAAGGTAATTGATTGTTTTTAGATCCGAGGCTCCAACAGAATATGAAGGAGGGCCTATCACAGAGCCATGGACCATGCTAGCATTGATCGAATGATCGTAGTTACTTCTGATGTTGTACCTCCAAATCTAGTAACATGGCTCCTATCTTCAAGATAGGAGATAAGCCAATGGAAGTCTGGAGTTCAACTCCCAGCCAGGTTAAAGGAAATATTTCGTGATATCTGAACGACTTGCGTCTTAGCTCACTCAGCTACATAGCTAACTAGGGGCGATGGTTGAACTGTTAGGCCCTACACTGACCAGACGATGCTATTAGGAATTACTCAATACCATCGTGAAACTGCAAGATGTTGGAGCAGGAACTGTGTGAAACCGTGGTCTATCGGTATTGTGCTTCCAGTGCCGTATAAGACTTGGTGAAGCCCTAAGCTATACACATCTTGGGGCCCATTGTTACAAAATTACACTAGTAGGTCTCCCACACCTTAAAAACATATACGCCTTTAATTATTTAATAGCAAGGCATTTAAAAGAAAAAATTGAAATTAGTTTAAATTCATTTACTCAGGCGAGATGGAAAATGCTTCACAAGACGTTTTAAAAGGTTCTACGTAATAAATATATATAATATATATATACATACAATTTAAAAGGTCCACAATTTCTTTTTGAATTTTTAGGCCTCTGCGGATTGTGAGGCCCTAGCTGGTAGCCTTTTAGCTGATGCCTGAATCCTACACTGCCTGCTTGCTGGGTGTATGACTGCGGAATTGAACTTGCTTCGCGGACTACCTTAAAACTCTGAGAACGATGTTTCACACACTTACATACGGTATCCTATCAAAAGGGCGACTTCGAAAGGGCGACCATCAAAAGGGCGCGTTCAAAAAGGCGCCGCTCATAAAGGCGCGTGTTTAAAAGGGCGCCGATCAAAAGAGCGCGCTATTTAAAGGCGACAATCGGTTTAAGTTCTGTTCTTCAAATGTTAGTCCTACGTAATTTTATTTATATTTCCATAGTTATTACTACTGTATTTAGAGCTAATAATGACAATAACAACGTCTGTTTTTCAAGTGTTAGATCAACGTTATTTATTGATATTTCATAGTTATTACTACTGTCTTTGGAGATAACGTATGTTTTTCAAATGTTGAGGTTGAGGTTATGGTTAGTCCTACTCTTAGATACTCCATGTTTGTTCTGTTGCCATAATCTTCAACTATGGTCTTGATACGTTTGGCAACTTTCCTGTAGATTTTCCTGCCATGCGAGCGATGTTGACACGAAACGAATTGCTCCAACTTCATTTCGTTGAGACTCTGTTCTTTCTTCAAACTGTCTATGAACTTCCATATGGTGGGATGAGAAGCTCCAAGTAGTTGACTGAATCCCATAGTTGGTTCCCAATTTTATGTTTAAAAGTCTATGCTTCTTCCAACTGCGAATTTTCTCGCCTTTTCGATTGTCGCCCTTTTAATAGCGCGTTCTTTTGATCGGCGCCCTTATAAACACGCGCCTTTATGAGCGGCGCCTTTTTGAACGCGCCCTTTTGATGGTCGCCCTTTCGAAGTCGCCCTTTTGATAGTAAATCCTTACATACGACTCTAGCAATAAGCTACAGAGTAAACGACAGTCCGTCGATGCAGTAGCTTTGTCTGTGACCTTAGAAATTAGTTGCATACTATCTGGAATGAGGTAACCCTCGTAGTGTTCCAAGTCCTACTTCCGGGTCTTTTTAGTTTGATTGTAGATAGTGTAGTGGTTGGCGTACTGCACTATAAATTCAGAGGTCGTTACAAATCCCCGCATGTATAAAATAGATACATATCGTGATTTCTGTTCAGAGGCGCGTTTACCGAAAACGGGGCCCTAGGCGCAAACATTTTTGGGGCCCTTCTGAACTTGTAGACTGAGCTGAAGCCGTTTTGTGAGTGTTATTGACACTGTCGCTGTAATTATGATTAGTTATAGAAGCTATTTTCAAGGAATGTGAAGTTATTTGATTTAATGATTTTAGTAACAAAATTGACATCGGGTGTTGAATCAACAATCAGCGCGAAATACGTGGCCATTTTTACTTCTTTTAATAAATTGAGTTCTCAAATTGTCTTCATTATTGCTATAAATTTATCACAAAATTGTATTGGATAATTCTATAATTGGAAAAATATTTCCATCGTTTGGGGGCCCTCTGAGATTTGAGGGCCCTAGGCGCGCGCCTAGTGCGCCTACGTGTAAACGCGCCTCTGTTTCTGTTCGACTTGCGCGGCTAGTTGTGGGCCTATGTAGACAGATTTTTAACTGAGTTAGCTGCTGGCACCGGTGGAACTGAAACAGTTTTTACACTGTCAGTAATAAGATCCGGTTTCGAGATAACCTGGCGGACTACCACCCATCTCACATGCCTATGGTAAAAAAACAAGTTACTAATACTTCGTACATCTGGCATGAGCTCAAGGTAATGAACTCCCATTTTCATCATATAGCAATTACCGCTGAGCCATACGTACATGACTGTGGTAAACTGTTTTAATAAAACAAGTTAATATTATGATTTACTGCAGATGTCGACGAGTGTAAATCGGGTGATTCAACGTGCAATCTAAATTCAGAAAACTGCGTTAACAACATTGGCAGTTACAAATGTGAATGCAAGAATGGATTCGTAAACATATCTGAAAAGTGCGAAGGTAGGTTTAATGTGATCACCTCTTTTCTGATTGAATGACGATGTCTGATAGAGAGAATTTCTGCACTTTAATATGACTTTCACATATCTGGTGTTCCTTGTTGGTTTTAAAACTAAGTTTAAACTCGCAAATCAAAATCATCTTTTTAATACCATTTTGATGCTTAGAAATTCATTATTCTTGGCGAACTCGTAGAGGTTCACATGAAAACGAGCAGCGTCAAGTTTACCATAATAAGACTCTTTCATAAAATGTTATCCTATATTTTCAAATATTTTAGATATAGACGAATGTAAAGGCAATTTGCTAGTGTGTGATGAAGACACGGAACTTTGCCAAAACACATATGGCAGCCACACTTGCCAGTGTAAGCCAGGATATGAAAACACCACCCTTGGTAACTGCACAGGTATGTTTCGCTTTTATTCACTGGTTTATATGCAGAGGTCGTAAGTTCAAATCCCCGAAAGCGTAAAGAGATATTTTGTGATTTCTTTTCGAGCTGCGCGTTGGTTGTAAGTAGAAGGATCTGTAACTGAGTTAGTTGGGGGCGCCCGTGTAACTACAACACTGATCGTACACATATATATGCGGTCTGCAACCCCCTGTCACATGGCAATTGGCTATGGTAAAAACGAAGTCGCTAATACTTCATACTCATGGTTACCCCTTTCATCCTGTGGCAATAAACGCTGAACCATAACTTACAATGTAGTGAACTTGTTAATGATACAAGTTAATATTATGATCTATTGCAGATGTTGACGAGTGTAAATTGGATAATTCAACGTGTAATCTAACCACAGAAAACTGCGTTAACAACATTGGCAGTTACAAATGTGAATGCAAGAATGGATTCATAAATATATATGAAAAGTGCGAAGGTAATGCAATAGGCGGTCTTCATATTGAATGGCGATGGTTTGATGTAGAGTATTTCTGTACTTCAACACTTTAACGACGACATTGTACTAAAAGCGACTGGGAAACCAAGACAGCTCATCGTTAAAATGTTAATAGGCCTACAGTTATGAAGTTGCTCGAACGCTCGAATATTGCGGGGTTGTCGACCGATGACAGGCAAGAACGCAATGCTGTATAGATACTTTATTTCATCCAAACATTCAGTACAGGAAGCAATCTCTCTTCTACACTAATGCTTAAAAGCCTGTCTTATATACAGACTTCCCAGCCGGTGGTCCAGTTGCGTCTACCAACGAGTGGGTTGGGAGAACGATCTCCCACGGTTACCAGAAGTGGGTGGTGTTTAGCGTTCTGGATATAAACTGGGGGTTGTTGATTTTAGATAATAATATATATTTTTAATTTGTGTATCATGTATGTTGTAAAAAAACACATGTTATCTCGGAGTACAGTTCTGAGTGAATTCTGAGTTTCTTATATATAAGTCGTTCAGAGTGGGTGGGGGGTTGTTCTCCCATTCCATGGCCTAATTGCTGATGCAGAGTAGCGTCGACAGGACAATACCGAAGGTATTTTGCCATATTTGTTGAAGCACATAGTGTAGGAGTTAGCGGCTTCTCCATTCCTCGGGTCCCGTAGGCCAGCCACTCACTCGTTCAGACACTCACTCATTCACCACTCAGATCACAGCCCTTATTACTCTGTCTGTTTGTCTCTCTTTCTATTTATCTTTTTCTTATTATTCCCAATGTGGGTTTTCACACAACTCGACACATTTTGGGAAAAAGAAATCGTATCTTTATCAAACTTCAAACTAATATAAATAGTTCCCAAGAAAAGTCACCGAGAAGTGAACGACAATGCTTATTAACTCCTTGGCAGGCAGGTCGTATATTTTGCCATAAGATCAAAGCGCAGATACGATAGTATAATCTGTGGTTATGCGGCTCATTGTAGGTGATAGACTATTTTTTTGTTTCATTTCTACCTGGTTTTAGAATATTCACCTCGAAAGCCCACAAAATACTGAACTGCTAACTGAAATTATATCGTACAACTTCGATATTATCAGCTATCTTTTATATTATCTCTCACATTTTAAGTAAGCACTTTCGTCGAAAAGCATCGATCATTTGTCATTTCTTATTAAATGAAGCGCAATATAATGAAGTGATAAGCTGTAGGCCTACTGTTAACGCAGAGGTCATTAGTTCAAATCAGTGGCGTAACTTCATATTCTGGGCCCCCTGCAAGATTTTCAAAATGGGCCCCCCTCCATACAGCCGATGACAATCTGATAGACAATTTTATGTTTCAAATTATCGACTCACTTTTGAGGCATACATTTTAATGATTTTAATTTATGATATTTTATTTTATTATTAATTTGTAATCTTATGCCACAACTAAAAATTGTTTTCGATTTGCATTAAAATTGATTAAATGTTATAAATGAAATGTTACTGAATATTGTTTTATTCAATGTTACGAAATCATAAATCAAGAACAGTTTTGTATTTAGTACAGTACAGATAAGTATTCTAAGACAAGTCCTTGCGACGACTCTTTATCTCTGCAAATCGGTCAATGAGCTGGTCAACATCCATAACTTTTGCCCGCGAGGCTTCAATGCTCAACAAGGCTAAGCCACTAAGGCGTTCTTGACCCATCGAATTGCGGAGATAATTTTTGATGAACTTAAGTTTCGAAAATGACCTTTCTGCTGTAGCCACTGTGACTGGCAATGTCAAAAACATAATCAAAGCTGTTACCACGTCCAGATATGAAGATGAAATAGAGGTGTAATGCACAATTAGTGATCAGACAAATCGGTTGCCACAGTATTGTCTTTAAAACTGTTAACTTGAGAATTTGTATCTATCTGTAGTTCACTGACTTCACTGCCTCTGGTATCCTCCTGAGGCTCCTGCTCATTTTCTTCATTACGTACATTTGCAACAGATTGTGTTTCTTCCTTTTTAGTCTGTGCCGGTAACAAGAATGAGTCAATTTTACATCGTTTTTTAAGTTCGTTTTGTAAATCCTTCTTTTTCCGTCGTTTAGCTGCTCCACTTAGAGGCTTGCTAGCCATCATTAGTACAATTTTTTATTTTTAAATCTTAAATTTTGTATTGTAAATTGTAATCCGATCTAATCTATTTAAACAAACTTTTTAAATAAATATCAACAACGATGGCCGACGGAAACTTGGCAATGAGACTAATGAGTAATGACGTCAGCATAAATCAAAGACGAAAAGTGAAACTAATTGAGTGAATTAACTGCAAATTTCAGCGTCATCTGGCGATTATAGTTTGCCTTCGAGTCACTGTTCACTAGCTTAAATCAAAGCCTAGAAAAATATGCGCCGACCGCGCATCAATAGTAATATTCCACATCATCTGCCTGCCTGCATGATTTATTGATTTTACAAGGCTAAGGAGTTTACAAGGAGTTTCGGTTTCCGGCTTTCTGCTGTGCATTTATTAATTAAAATAGTTCATTTTTTAAGGTTTGAAAATGGGCCCCTTTTACCTGGGCCCCCCCGCAGTTGCGGGCCCTGCGGGCCCATAGTTACGCTACTGCCCCCCGGTAATCTGAACGCGATTTCAGATTACCCCCCGGTAACCTGAACGCGATTTCAGATTACCCCCCGGTAATCTGAACGCGATTTGAAGTTACCCCCGCCATGTTCACATAACATAAAATGCTAACTATACCACCGAGCTGTTTCAAACGACTGAGAATATTAACGTTCCCCACGGCTGACGCACTGATTGCAAGCATTGGCCAGTAAACCCAGCCAGCCAGACAACTACAGTACTATTTAAGCGTGTATGCTGCTCCATTTCATGAGTTTTATGTAGTTGAGGCAGAGAGAGAGAGAGAGAACTTATCGTACATCCTGCTATAAGGGGACAATGAGAGTTCAGCGATAAATATTGGCAATTATTATTAGTATTATATAAGATAATCGAAAATGAGTCCCACTAATTTGAGGGGGTAATCTGAAATCGTAGGGGGTAACTTGAAATCGATTTCAAATTACCCCCGGGGGTAACTTGAAATCGATTTCAGATTACCCCCCGGTAATCTGAACGCGATTTCAAGTTACCGGGGGGTAATGTGAAATGGGGGTAATCTGAAATCGCTACACCGGTGTGGCAGATAAGGTGTACTCTAGGCAGAGGATAGTGTAGAGTACATCATACGTAGGCACAACGTGCTCTAGAGTACGCGCTAACCAGCGGTAGCATGCGCTCTAGAGTACGCAATGCCTAGCCCACACCCAGCCATAACGTACTCTATGAGATAACAGATTATCGGTTGCTAACTCGAGGTACCTATTTTCATGATATAACTGTTACGTTGCTCGGTCGCCCGCATCTTGCGGGGTTGTCCACCGATGACAGACACAAACATGATCCTGTAGATATGCTTTATTACACCCAAACAGATAGGAAGCAATCTCATTTCGGCTTCCCAGCCGATGACCTAATTACTGATCCAGGGCAGCGTCGACAGGATAAGACCAAAATTAATGTATGCGCTATATTTAGTGAAGCACGTAGGGTAGGGGTAAAGGGTTTGTCCCTTGGAATGGTCCTGTAGACCAGCCATTCAGCCATTCACCACTAGGCTTATTGCCCTTACTAATCTGTCTGTATGTTTGTCTGTCTGTCTCTTTTTCTGTCTGTCTGTCACTGTTTATTTGTTATCTCTCTCTTATTGTTCCCAGTGTGGGTCTACACACTGCCCTACACTGCAGTGTACTTTTTACTAAGTTTCAGTTCCGTCTACTTCGGGAAAAAGAAATCGTTCCCGCGGTATAAGCTAACAAGTATAAATCAAACACCCAAAAAATTCAACGCTTGTAAAGGAACTGGAGCTGTACGAGCTCGTTTAGCAGTTGCGCATAAGAATGAAGATACAAGAAAAGTATTGCTGTGAAATAGTTAATAAACTCCTCATTGCAAAATTCTGGGGCTACAGAAATCGTTGGGCGAAAATGTGACCCCAAAGTCCATATTACGGATATGCACCACTAGACACTCAACCTCTATGCGTACGTGAATTAGTCAATAAGTGGGCCTATAGGACGCAGCCTCTGTATTTCGTACCTGTGGTCTCGTGATTGTATGTTTCTCTGAAACTTCCCTTTAGTCGTTGCATGAACTGGTGAGACTGCAATATCGCGTGGCAAAGAATACTCTGAATAAAACTGGGGTAAGTATCATACATGTTAAATAATTTTAACTCTTAGCTATCATGATTCAATAAAGTATATTAACATTTTTCAAATCATCAGTGCCGGTTGTGTTAGAGGCGTCGGCCTTCTAAATAATACGATAATGCGGAAAACCATCTTGCAAGTGAACATTCCTATAGCGTCAATAATAAATTCATGCAACGCGACTTCGGTTTTGACACTCAATAGGCACGTGTATATATCAACTAATCATGCCTGTAGGACTTACGAATGCGGCATAAAACATTTAACAGTACAGAAGAAAAGAAAAAAAAGAATGGTTATGACATATCGTTAAAAACCAATACTGAACAACCAAATGAAATTGCTTTAAAATAATCTGCATGAGAAACATTTTAAAATATATACATATATGCATGAAAATTAATGTTGCGATTTTTTAAAGAAATATTCTGGATATATTACCATGTTGGAAACATATGGACTGAGAAAACGTCACCCATCTGGTAAGGCCTGACTTTGTGAATTGGTTCGTTCGGCAAAAACAGTTCCAAGAGGCGGATAAGTATCCTAAACCCATACAAACCTGTATCGTATTTTATTTATTCCTTAAATTGTTTACACAAGTGAACCACAAAGCTACGGTCGCCATGCAAGGGTGTGCGTTGGGCGTTTGATGGGCTCGTGATTATGGCACGTGATTGGAATATGAAATTGAAATAGGCGCCGTCTTTGGTCCAACGTTTGAGCAAAGAGGTTGCAAAAGCGTTCCGCCCTAATACACGTTGAAAAACCCGATGTGTGAAAGGTAGGCCTACTTGAAAGCGAAGCCAGAGGCCAATTGATTCAGTGACAGGCCACTGCATCAGGATACAATGAAAAGTAGGCCCAAGTAATTAGGCGGGCTAGGAAGGGTAGAATAGAATAATAAAATTAATAATATTATTCGTTTTTTGATTCAGACTGACAAGTACGCAGTAAGATTAGCCTACATAATATAACAGACGCTGACAAGTTTAACAGGAGTCGAATTTAACTGTTAGTCAGCATGCTTTTCAAACAGTTATTGCTCATTGTGTTCATATTGAAGGACGACATTTGATCTGGGTATCAGGTATGAATAATGTCTCTGGAGTGGAGGAGTAATATCTTTGGAGTTTTCGCGAATGGCGCAGTTTGCCTTGAAGACCTCATTTAAATTGGTTAATTTTTGTTACCTCGCATAGGTGAATCGTAAAGCAGTTAAAATATGCAAAACACAAGCACGAGTAACAACATAGGCATAACATAAGGAAACATATTATGTACTCAAACGTCGAAATCACTGCGTTCCAACAACTGATGACTTAACAACAAAGTTTTGTTTAAAAAAAATCGATTAAACCACAAAACGAGCGACTTCATGTAAACTGCATGTTAACCAAACAGGCAACACAATATACTCTAACTATATAATAACAACCAAAATAGACAAACATCTAAATTAACCATTCAGACAAACTATTGAATTGTCTTAGTCACAAACTCTCGTATATTAATCGATCACCTCATATAGATCGAGCAATTCTAATAAACCTTGAACATATTATAACCAGAAAGATTATCATCCTAAATCACATTATTTTAGATAAATATAGGTGCTACAATAACGATGATCGCTCAATCGCCATATGCAACACTTCGATTTAATTAGCGGCTTATAGAAATTCTTGTCCTTCGACAGTGGAGGTAGGCAACAAAGGTTAATTTTGGTTCTTTAACAATGAAACATCTATCATCATCAGAGAGTTCGTTTTATGTATGTACGCTAATTATAGAATCCAGATAAGTGAAGTGATCCAATGGTCACCTGCCTGCATACAGAAAGGCAGAGTATACCATTGGGATCGACGATGGAGAACCGGAACTAGTTGTGATATATCTGCGGCTGCGTGTGGAGATATATTGGATCTCTGAACTATAATAAATATTATGTTGAGACTGCTTATGCGGACCAATTCAATGCTGATGGTTAGGTGGTTCCATATTTAGCGTAATGACTGGAATAATATGTAATGTAACGTTAGATCATTTTGTAATGTAACTTTGTAATCTACGTGTTGATTTGAACTGTTAAACTGACCGCATGATGTCAGTAGGAAGATCACGTCGTGAAATAGGCTGCTGGGCAGCAACCCGGTCCGATATGCCGAGGCTAAGAATATGAATGCGCTAACACTTCATACCTATTGGTACCTCTCTTGATGAGCTCAAGATCTTCCTTTTTATAATTTATTAATGACTGTTGAACCATAATTTACATTCACGGTAACTCACAAAGGCCATACCGGTACCATAATTACAAGAGTATATTACCTAGCATGATACTTGTTTCGCGATTATATTTATTCTCTTTATTTAAGATGTAGGCCTAAACGAATGCCAGTTCATTTAGTTGTGCGGTAAACTGTTACATAAGATAAAGGTTTATAATTATAGTTGCATAAGATAAAGGTTTATAATTATTATTATTACATACTGTAGATGTCGACGAATGTCAATCGGGTAATTCAAAGCGTAATCCAGCATCAGAAAATTTCGTTAATAGCATTGGCAGTTACAGATGTGAATGCAAGGATAGCTTCGCAAATCAATCTGGAAATTGGGAAGGTCAGGTAAATTATCGGTTCTCGAATAAATGACAATAGTTTGATGTAGACACCTTCTTTGAAATAACTTGGACACATCTGGTGACACGTACTTATTACGGAACTATGGTTAAAACTATAAAACCCCGCCAGAGTAATAAAGATATTTTGTGATTTATGTTCGACTAACGACCCTAGCAAACTCAGCTGATACAGACGTGCAACTGAGTTTGCTAAGGCACCTCGGAACACACACACACAGACCATACACTGGAAGTAGGCAGATCAGGTTGCGATGTAGCCTGGTGGATGCCATCCGCTCAGATTTGGACGTGGCTAACCTCACTGGCTGAACTCAAGAGGATGGTCTATCGTTTTGTCATTTGTTAAAGACAGCTGAACTCTGGTTTATATTCACGGTAGTTTAGCAGAAGTTCGCATATGTATATAAAATACTGCTTTACAAGATATTCGTTTCTGATGATCTACATGCTCTCTTTTATTAGAGATGTAGATGAATGCCAGTTGGATTATTTGTCATCACCGTGTATTACAATTTAGGAATACTGCGTCGATAGCATTTGCAGCTATAGCCTATCTGTACATGCAAAGAAGACTGCACGAACATATCTGGAAAGTGCGACGGTAAGGATATTTATAGGCAAACGGTTCAGATATTAAAATTAGTCAATGTCAAATTTGAAAGAGATATTTTGACCAGTGCCGGCCTTAGGACATTCCGGCCCCGTGCAGAGTATACTGTACGGGGCCCCATGACACAAGTCAAATTGTTTTTCATTGCTAATCATTTTGTTCTAGTAGATTGTTAACAAATACAGAAGTACACGAGAATTCTGGGATATAGAAGATGTTGACTCTTATTTTATTGACAAAAGAGAAGCTTTAATCGAACCCATAATATTATTATTACTTGCTTGTGTTAATTTTCTTTGACATTTTCGGGGCTCCTAAGTTGCGGGCCCCGTGCGACTGCAAGGTTCGCACGCCCCGAAGGCCGGCACTGTTTTGACTATTATACACAACATCATGTCGGTTAGTACTTCTGGGTGACCAATAACTGATGAAAAATATCGTATCTCCCGAATACAGAACTGAAGGTAAAATTTGTCGTTATTTGTGAACTCGTGAGCCTTACTAACTAAATGGCAGTAAATTTAAAATTATGCTTGATTTGCTATTACCATGTTAAATGTTGATCATCTATATAGGCTACGCACCAAGTATTTTAATGGAGTAAATATGCAAACTTCATTTATAGTCGATGCAAAGTTTTATGTTCTGCTGTGGAAGACATATTGGCCTACTAGGGAACAAAAAAGGATCTAAGGATCCGGTCGCCACGAAATTTCGTTAAAAACGAGTATGTGCTTTCGTCGGATTTTAAGCCGTTTTCTTACGAATGCCACGTTTATTCGTGGGAATACTGCGTCCGAGTCCCCTTCTGTGATGCCTATCAAGGAATTTCCTCGTTTTGCTTGAACATAGGCCCTAATAACGCCTATAATCATCATCCATGTATTAGTAACAACCAAACCAAGAGTCCTGAATTTCCACGTGTTTCATCTGTGAGCCTTCAGAACTGGACTAAAAGATTCCAGCAACAGTTGCCAAGAATATCTGGAATAGATTCATATCGGACACTATTATACTTCCAATATGTAAACCTTGCTGAATCGGATACCAATTAATTTGCCAGTCTTCGAACATTCTCTGGTAGCTTCTGTTTTAAGCTTTTTCTGACCCAGCGACAGAAACATTTTACACAATTGTCTATTTTGCAAAATGTGAGCGTTTGTCTTGCATTATTAAAAGGCCAATAACTTACTTAAACAAAATGTAATCGATCTTATTCAATGATAGGTAATTAACCTTGAACCAATCAGTTGCATGAATGAATAAAGAACTGACCAACTACAGTTATATGCCAAAGGATTTATGAGATGGGAAAATATTAGTATATCCTGGAACAACAATAAAATGACGTAAGCCTAAGCCAGACTGTAATTGTAAATGTAACTGGGAATTTATAAACCGCCACTACCATACTACAACATGTCAGAGGCGCTCCCGGCTCGATGTCCCAGAACTAGTGAGGAATAATACGGTTTAAGCGCTTGCGGAAGAGAAGGGGAGATACAGAGAGAAGCTTCGGTCCGAGACCAACAGGGAGGGCATTCAAAAGCCAGGGCCAACAACTGCGAAGCTGCGGCGCTGTGCTGTGGCAGTTCCGGTTCTGGGAACGACCAGATCTCCGTGTGCCGCCGATCGCAATGTACGGCTTCAAGGTAGGCTACGTTGGAAATCAGGACACGGAGTTCCTTTAAGTAGATTCGGAGCGCAACCAGTAAGACAGTTCCTCACAACAGTCAAGGTCTGAAAATAGGATGTGCTCTCTTGTGGAAAATGCAGGAGGATCCAAGACCCGCAAATGTAATATAGGCCTAATATAATAAAACATTTATACAGCGCCCCTTTGAAGCCTCTCAGATGCGCTAAACACGCGCCATCAGTCTAAGAAAAATGCGTTTTAACAACCGAATAAACCGAAACAAAGTCTTTAGCGTTAATTATAGTGTCACGAAGTGAGAGCGGAAGGCTGATCCAGAGCAACGGTGCTGCCACAAACAAGCCCCGTTGTGTGCACGTGCACATAACTGTACGAGACCGTGGAACCGCCAGGTCCCTCTTAGCAGCTGATCGAAGCATACGACGTCCCGGCTGAGTAGAAACAGAGCTCAACGATGTAGTACGGAGCAACTCCAGCTATAGCTTTCCAGACCACCGCATTTTCCCGACTCACGACTACCCCCACAGTGTCAGATGCGCGTTTAAGCAGCAGTGATTTGACCGAAGGCTGATGGTGGGAATATCCTACTTCCTGTTGGGGTCGCTGTATTTTCGGACCAGACTGACGTATAAGTCGAGTATTATGTATCACTTATTAGGCCTATATATTTTATATAAGAAAAAACTTACTATGTATATTTTATGTATGTATGCATGTATTTACGCATGCATTTGTGTGATCATTAGCGTCTTTTAAGATTCTGCTAGATACATTTAGTAACTGCTCAACTCCTATTTTATTTTTAAAGCATCTGGCTATTTAGGCTATATATCACATTTATTTAATTACCATGTGGCCGGCTTTCAGTATGTGAAAGTTTATTTTTTAAATGCTACGTTCCAGTACAAGAAATGACTGCCATCTGGTGATCACCAGAACTAGTAGAACGATTAATATTAGAAACTGTTTAGGCCACACTATTGTGAACTAATCTTGTGGTCTGTAGAAGCGATAGGCCTACTACACGCTAAAGTCTGTAATCGTGTAAAAAAACAACACTGTGTTACAATTTGGGCTGTTGAGAATAGATTCTCTCCACGAGGATGGTATTATTAGAAAAAATTCAGATCAGTTTTAATACGTTTGTTTGAAAGAGCAATTATATAAATCAGTAAATGCGATGATCATGCATAAACATGACGTAGCGATAATTAATGAAGGTTGCGTGCGTAGGCCAGTTGTAAGAAAAACAGGATGTGTTATAGCCGTAGAAAGTAGCTATTGTGCAATTTGATGGTAGCCTACCACCGGCAGACCCGTGTAAGCTTGCACCATGTGGTTTATTGCGGGGTAGAAGGCTCTCACTTAACGCTGGTCGTTTTGATTACAGTGAGGCTAAGGTCTGGAGTATAAAATTAACTTTTCAAACATGAATGTGTTTATGTAGGCATGTATGTATATATGTTATGTATATAATGTATCGTGTATGTATGTCTGCGTGCGTGCGTGTATGCTGTTAGTTTGAATACTTATCCGTGGGTTTTGCTCAGAAACTTTCTGACGTTGGCCCGCATAGGCCTATCCCTTTTCTAGCGTAATCTGATTGAGTCTAGATTACTAATATTAACGTTTAATAGGACAGCCAATAGATATTTAAGCCATCAATATTGGCGATGGAAACCAGGAATCAAGCGAAAGTTTCCGTATTCAGACAATAGTTGTCCTTACAACGATTGTCTGCTACAACTAAATGCTTAGTACTGAATGAGTTTGCGTTTATTTACGAAGAACTATCTGTAGGTTTAATCGAAAAAGATACATCTGCAGTTCGTTCTTTTGACATTTTAAAGGCACCGTAAGAATGCGCAATATGATCAATTACTCTGGATTAATTATTTTTTGTTGGCTACTTCTCCTAACTACCAGGATTACTGGTAAGTGGATTGTTCAAGCAGGCGTAGCCTACACAATTTTCATAGACAATTTTACGGATACATTATTGTTGCCATGAGTTCAGTTCTTCGCTGCCGCTGAGATTTAGGCTGCCTTTCTGTTGCTGAGATTTGTTCGATCCAGTGCAGAAGCAACATATGGTGGAAAGATATTCAAAGAACTGAACTTGGCTCACTTTTGTCTGACTCTAATAGTCAGATGTCGATGGAATAGGAGTTTCGCACAGTGTTTCTCCACAAAATTTGATAACGTTCATTAGTATTCATCTTCTGATTCACTTTCACAACTTGATGTAGACAACTGTTTGTGACTTAGATATTCCGCTGCTTTTTATTTCTTCCTCTTTTATACGCCTTAAGTTTTCCTTTAGTGATTTTGACATGCAATGGTATATTTTCTGTCTGATCTCTTATCCACAAAAATGTTCTGTCTTCTTCAATTTCAATTATACTCATGGCATCATGATGAGCAATATCAAAGAGAACATTAATTGATTTAACAAAATCATCTTATTTAGCTTGCTGTGTCGTTTCCCCACAATTCTTGTTACGACAGATACTTCTATATCTTGCTAACAATGCATCAAGCTTGCGAACAATGTTTCTTTCTTCTGCAGTTGGAATCCTAGCTTTAGCCCAGATTTCGCTTATCTCTTGAACTACATTTTTCACTGCATCTTTCTGAGAAAGTTTATCTTTCTTGTGATGAATAAAATAAACTTTTTAAACAAAGCTTGTAGGCAATATCCTACCTCAGAACATTTCCTGAGGTTCTCCAATAAGATGAATGGAAGTCTTTGACTTGGTTTCACCCATAATATTATTTCCTATATTTATTAAAAAATGCTAAAAACTATTTCTCAAATAGTTTCCAATATTTTCTTTTTCATAAATTATAGTAATATTTTATGATATTTTAATTCTTTATTAAGAAATAAGTAAATCAGTATTATTGAGTATTTTAAAATGCCTTACAATAAAAATCTTAAATTGAGTAAAATTTATATTCCGAATAAATATTTGAGCTCCTTGAGGCAGTCCTAAACCCAAACCAATTTCAACCATATTTCACAGTTTTGCTCTATGGACTAAAAGGAACTCAAAAAGTGTTTACTTTTATTTTTTCCTACAGAACTTGAATCACCCTAGTATATATATATATATATATATATATATATATATATATATATATATATATATATATATATATATATACACACAGTTATGTAGACCTACTCAACACTGCTGTCAATCAAACGTTCAGACCCGAATGTTAATTGAAGAGAATCAACTTAAACTTCAATTTAAATTAAGTTCAATGCCTTTAGAAAACGCGTTTACACACATAGTAGGCCTAATGAGTAATTTGGGTTTGATCTCTTAGTAAGACGAAGAACCGTCGTTACTGTACCAATACCCTCAGGTTAGTAGAATATGGATTTAATTCAGTAGTTAGGCTACTCGTTAAGGTTATACTAAATTAATGCAGCAGTAAATTAGGTATATAGTAAATAGCTTAAAGCATTTTTCCGATGCTTACATAGTGTCACTAATGAAAGCCACTATTTTAACCTATTTGTAACCATTTACTTGACTGTTCATTAGAAATCCGTTACTATGTTTTCCTCATGACCATATAACAGGACACGCAGCTAGGCTACTGCTTACTGGGTCACAAGAGAAGTTAGTGAAATTTCATGCACATGACATTCTATGTTAACTTCACCAAAGATTCATTAATTACTTATAACGAAATCCTTGTAATTGCAGGTCAACTGCATGTCAAGTACGTCGGCTGCTTTATAGACAATGGAAATAGTCAGAGTCAGGAACATGTTCTGACAGATCGGAATGACTTGACTATTGAAATCTGTATTCAGACATGTTACAATCGAACTCAATCGGAGATGACATTTGCGGCTCTGACTGTAAGTAATTTGAGCAATTTCTGATCATTGTTGTCAACTCCACTCTACTTGACATTGTTACCTTCACTTCTTTTTTATTCTCACCTACTTAACCTATACTTTTACTGAATATTTTAAAATATACTTTTACTCTACCTCTACTTGTAGGCATTTTAACTGACTGTTCAAATAATCTTTTCTTTCAACTCAACACACAAGAAAACCAGTTGTCCCTTGAACACAACTCTGCATTACACTTCAAACACATTGTTCAAATCGCTCCATCAGCTTATTTCATTTCGCGTCACATCTGCGACGCATACAAATACCTGTTCAACCAGCTGATTATATATGTAAGGCTTACTGCTTTGCACCTGTTCAGTCAAGCGCAAACATTGATGCATTATACACACTTCAAATATATACAAACAAATATACACGCTTACATTCACGCATACACGCATGCATACATGCATACATAATATAGATAGACAAACAAGTTCATATGCCACAAGGAAATCTTGGATTCGGCGTAACAACGACGAGGCTCAGTCTTGGAGTGTCAAACTTAACATGTAACCTTATTGTATCCTAAGCGTGCTAATGATATACACTATATATTGGATATATAGGCTATGTGTATTCAATTCTATCAATTTCAACATATCTAATAATTTATGATATTTACATGTAATGTACACGGAAGTGCGTTTTGTCAGCTGGTTAAAATATAGAATATGCTTAATTACTTATTTACTTAATATAGTCTGATCTTCTGGATTCGAGTCCATCCCAATATGACCTTAAATGTTCTACATATAAGTTTTGATATGTCAATGTCAGGGTGGACGAAGATGCACATGCAGAAATAACCCTGGTCTACAGTTACTTGATCGGAATTGTAATGCTAAGTGTTCCGGGAATCGGTTGCAAAATTGTGGAGGAAACGAAACTACTAACTGTCATTCGTTGTACACAGGCGAGTTTAATATAATTATTGCAACACTGCGCTGTGCTAGCTGTGAAGAGATTCCGTGTGCTTATCCAGATGTTTGTAATTCTAACTTCAAAACATTTGTGTGACTTAGGCTGCTGGTCTCTGGCATACGCAAGCCTTTGAGTAATTGCTCTAATCTGGATGATATCGGATTTTGTATAATTGTTTAATTGTATAATTGTTTAGGCTACTAGAGCAAGCTACAAACATAGGGCTAGGCCCTCAAGTCGAAACCAGTCGCTAAGCTATGGACTGTTAGCGACTTCGTTCACGTTAATAATTTGCTTATTGCTCTAATCACGGTCTCCGAGTTTTTATTTTTGACGAAAACATCAGTAGCAGGAATGGAGCAAAACTTGCTCATAGGATACGAGTCACAGTGTCACAGACTAACCGTCTAATAATTAGTCGATGTCAGGTCACCAGTTCTTTACTTACAACCATAGGCCTAATTGTTAAAACCGCTTTTCTTTCTGTTATTTTTTTCAAAATATCTCGTTTTTTTAAACAGTAGAGCATCACAGTTTTCGTTTAAGATATGTAGTATTTAATAAGTATGAAAGTTCAACAACGCATTTAATTCATCCTATAATATTACAAACTGAAACACAGGAGAGTTCTTATATTTTATTGTCTAGGGTATTCTACTTAAACCAGCATCTATTTTATATGATTGCTCTATTTTACTAGGCCATATAGCCTATATAATCCACTCTAGTCGTCATCTAAACTTAATTATGGGGCCAAATTTTAACCAAATTTTAACTTAAGCTCAAAGTTAAGCCCAAATTTTAAGTTAAGCTCAAAGTTAATTTTAAATTCAAAATTCAATATATTTTTCAAAAATTCTTTTAAAATTAGAATTATAGTAGATGCTTAAGAAAAATTATACGCTCAGACTCCATGGGTTTGTCCTATGCGTCTTAGAGCCGCCTAATGGCGAGTCAATAGCCGAAGTCAAATAAGAAAAGTTATATCTCACAGAAATTTTAACCAAGTACACTAAACGGTGATCTATAGGCTATACGCATAAACTGCACTTAAAATAAAATTCTACTCAACATTTTAATGAACTGCCTTAAATTCTCGGTGGACCGCGTTCAGTTACCTTACGACTCTTAGTGGAGCCGCGTTACGAAAGACTTTTTGTCCCTTTGTATACAGTGACTTAAGCAGACACTTCCCGCTTTTTGAATTTACACCCTAAATTCTTATCCCCATTGGAATTGGACACAAATCCGACAATGCCAAGAGTCTACGGTTTAGCATATAATTGAATAGTTTATCGATTTAACTGGGTAATTGTTTATTGGACATAATTATTTAGTAGCCTTGGAGTCTTATAAACGCTACAGTCCAATTTTATTTTATTCTAAAGAGTCATAAAGGTCTAATAATTTGAATTTAATCAGATTAATCACAACAGCTTGCAACTTTAGCTGTATATCTCAGCGACAAGAAGCCAGGTTCGTTAATAGGGTCTTATAATGACCCATATTAGCAGCTAATAACCACAAGCTGTAAAATGAGCTGTAAAATGAGCGGGCGCCTAACTGGCCGCCAAGATGTGTGTTCAATAAGATCTTGATAATTGTACCGTCATGTTTCAATGTAGGCCCAACTTAATGAGGTTCGCGAGGTTCATTAACGTTGGGCCTTACTGCTGTTTGTCAGTGAACTTGTGAATAAGCACGAATATACCCGAAAGACTTATACCACTTCTTGCCCGCTTACCACGATACTCACACATCACCTCCTATATGCAAAATGAACTTCACTGGCTCCCTGTCCTGTTTCAAATTAGATTCAAGGTCCTTCTTCTTGTCACTAGAATGACTAGATTCCAGTTAGGCTTAGCGCCTATATACTTTCTGAACTGATGAGCAAACCAATCTCTTCAAGATCCTCTCGCCCCCTGCGTTCTGCTGACCGATTGGACTTATTTGTACCTCGGTCGCGAACCTCATTAACGCAGCATCGGGCCTTTGCTTTGGCTGGTCCATCGCTGTGGTATGAACTCCCTTCTGTGATCCGGAGCAAGATCCTCGGGGCGTTTTCACCAGCTTCAATTAAACGTTTCAAGACCATTCTTTTTACACCAGCCTATCATGTTGAGAGCGATTCTGAATAGCTCTGCTGCGAGGAGCGCTTTACAAATGTGTATGTTACATTACATTACATTACATTATATATACATATATAATTATATATATATATATATATATATATATATATAGAAGACGCAAATAAAAAGACCAATATGGTTAGTTGTTTTGACGGTAGCTGTCAATATATATATATTTATTGACATATTATATATATATGTATATATATATTAACAGCTTCTGTCAATATATATAAAATTAAAATGTCAGTAGATGTTTCAGAAAAATTATACCTTCATGGGTTTAGCCTATGCATATTAGCGAATATATATGATTATATATATATATACAATTTATTATATTGACAGGCGCTGAAAATATATATATTAACAGTATAGTTGTTAATGTATATATAATATATATTAACAGCTACTGTAAAAAACTAACCATAATGGTCTTTTTTTGCGTCTTCCGTGCACGCATGTTGTTTGTCTTTAGTGTGTTCTGTCGGTTACTTTGGCCCCAAATGTGACCAGTTATGTCACTGTAAGAGACATTTACCATGCGATCGAAAAACTGGGATCTGTCCGGACGGATGCGACGAGCAATGGATTGGAACGAGCTGCAACATAAGTAGGAATAAAATAATATTCGGTCTTCGTGTAAAATTGTTATACCAATGCAATAGATCGTTTGAATATCAGTTAAATAAGTGTAGGCTAGTAGACACTTAAAATTCATTGACCTCGTCTACCCAATTCAAATCGTAGAACTTTATTGTTTTCCACCTACAATTTCTGTTAAGGAATTGAGATTTCTAATCTTACACATAGCTTAACTTCCAATAATCAAAGCCATAAATAAAATGAATCTTTTTTCAATGAAATTATTATAAATGATGCAGCGACTTCAGACACGATGCTTTTCTCTCGTGACAGCTCCCGGATTCAATACACTTTTAGCGGATGGTAAAGGGCAGAGAAGGAGAACGAAGAGCGTTGATAAAGTTATAAGTGACTGGAATGGTAAAGTGATAGTGGGCGTGAAAAGAAAAGAATAGGAAATCTGAAAAGAGGAAGAAGAAGAGACTCACAGAAAGGAAGAATGATAAGTAGATAATAATCATTAATGAATAACGTTTATACAAATTAGTCTGTTAATGAATTTAAGTCCTAAGATAATTTTAATTGAGAATATAATCTTCGAATGGTGAAACAGGGCCCCTTGTTTAGTGATAGAATTACAACATTATAGCTAACAAAAGGTTCATATATACAGGGTGGGCCAGTAGGAATGCACCAACTTTGAATGGATATAACTTGAACAATTGTTATCCGAACATCGTGCCCAATATACTAAATTGAAAGTAATCATCAACTCTACTACTGTGTCAAATCTTGCACTGATATACGGCACCGTTGTTATAAAATTTCGGTGCGGCGCACACCTCTCAATTTTGAATGTAAATATTGAACATCATGTCGCCGCTCACGGAAGAGGATAGAATTTTAATCCGAATTTTAGGAGCAGAAAAAGGATACAATGCACATCGGATGATGATAGAATTAACTTCTAGAAAATGGAATAAATATGCTCTAAATTGATTGATTAAACAAATTGATGCTACGGGAACGTCTAACAACCGCAACTGTGGTCGCAAACGCTCTGCGCGCACAGCAGCGAACATTGCACAAGTCCAAGAGTTAATTTGCAGCCAAGACAACAATCCAGGGACGAGTAAGAGTCCGAGAGAAATTGAGCGTGCGACCGGAATTTCACGCAGTACTGTTAGGCGTATTGCTAAACATGACCTCAACCTCAAAGTCTATCGTCGACGTGAGGTTTAGAAATTTTCTGATGCCGATTCGATGAAACGTCTAGCCGCCTGCAAACGACTCAAGAGCCGAATGACAGATGAAAAGATCGACAGAACATGGTTCACAGACGAGAAGATCTTCACGGTTCAGACGGTAACAAATACGCCGTGTGTATGCAAACATTAGCTTTTAGCGTGAGGTTGGGCCTGCTCGGCTTCTGAAGGGCAGGAAGCACTTCTCGCAAAGTGCGATGGTGTCGTTAGCTGTTTCAAAGCTTGGAAAGACGGCGCCATTCTTTGTTACTCCAAAGGCTAAGGTGAACAGTGTTTATTACTGCGATGAAGTACTCGCAAGAGGACTGCTACGTGATATTCGCCAACTGTCTGGAGTTGATGGTTACATCTTTCAGCAAGATGGAACGCCGGCGCATCGTTCACGTCATAATGGCACATCGAATATTAATCGAAAATGGTACATCGAATATTAATAGCATTATCTAAAAATGTCGTAATAGTATCTCGTAGATATTTTGCAGAATGATAAAATGGATAATTGTCTTCAATCTGATATATTGGACAAGACGCTCAGATAAAAGATATTAAAGTTATAAGGCGTCAAAGTTGGTGCATTTCTACTGGCCCACCCTGTATATATATATATATATATATATATATATATATATATATATATATATATATATATATATATATATATATATATATATATATATATATATATATATATATATATATATATATATAGGCCTATGTAGGTAGAAATATATATATTGAATCAAAATGATGTTCGCTTAAAGACAGAGAAAATGTTGCAGATTATTTCTCTAGAACAATACTATGATTCACAATATCAAAATTGCAACAGGTAACATTCAGAAACAGTACATTGGATGTTACGGAGATGGCAACCAGAAGGCGATGACTGTGTCAAATCCAGGTGGGAAAACAGGTTTAAGCAATAACCGCACCAACTCAAATGAATTCTGCATAGAAATCTGTTCTATTAATGACTACACATATGCAGGAATGCAGGTGAGTCTACACATAGTCAAAGCATATTGTGGTCACATAAAATCTACTGTCGCTTTCAGGACCTTTTTTACAACTGAATCAGTCATTGTTCTGTGTGTCGGGCTATATGCCCATCTTAATTTTTGCTGTAAACATTTAAAACAGCAGTCTTTTAAACGGTACAAGTATTTTGCACAGCAAGCCATGCAACGCCAAACTCGTTAAACTTTCTACCAATATAAATTTAAATATCTAAACTAATCTTAGAACTTCTGTGGGTTAGTTACACTAATTCATCAGGCATCAATTGGCACCGAAATGTCTATGTGCCATTTCACTCGCAATGGATGGGGAGCTGCCTAAAAGAATCGGGGGACCGCAAGAAGTAGGCCTATGTCGTTGTTAGATTTGAAGATATAACAGAGACTAAAGACGGAGAGTTGCTTAATGCCAGGTCTCAACAGCGCAGAAAAAATAATAGAATTCCGATGAAGCGATTAGTTCTTGCACTGAGGAAGTTGTGTTGCAAGAGGTATATAAATATATAAAAGATAATAGAGACTAAAGAAAAAAGCGCACCACGGAACGGGTTTAAGGCTCTGATACACAACGGTCTACCTTCGTATGACAATAACTTATATCCGGGTATTACTGTTTCGTTAAATTACTGTTCTGTTGTAGTATGGATACGACTGCAATTGTGGAGAACAGTACAACAAATATGGAAGTAAGACACACGATGGCCAACGGGTCAACTGCGATTATTCCTGTCCCGCAAATAGAAACCAGACATGTGGAGGCAACTTTGCTAACAGTGTTTATTATGGTGAGTTATGAGGATAGTAATATTCTTTAATCACATGCATCGCGTGGAACAGTTAAACGTTTAAGTCTTAAACTCTGACATCGTTGCTGCTCTCACACCAGGGCTATAATTTGCATATTGCTGGGACTGTCCAGTCACCTAGAACGGTGCTGACAGAAAACCATGTCTACAAACTGAAACTATAGTTGTTTTATGCTAAATCTTCATTTCTCACAAATTAAGCTTTTACTCTAAAAATATCTTATACCTGATAAATACGAGATCGGCCTCACAATAATTGTTCTTGCCGAGAAATTTTTCAACATCTTTCGGAGCAAAACCAAGTTGAGCCTCAGAGATAAGAACGAGGACGTTGAATTGGATGCGGGCAGAAAGCGGGAGCTAGTGTAGTTCTTCTGCCATAAAGGTGGTGATATGAGAGAATCGAGGAAGACGGGCAATTAGTCTAACAGCAGCATTGAGAACGGACTGAATAGGAGCAAGACGGACCTTGGAAGACCAATGAGGAGGGAATTGCAGTAGTCAAGTCTAGAGCACACAAATGCATGGACAATTGAGTGAAAATTGGAGATGAGACAGAGCGACGGATAGCCCCAAGGCGCCTTAGGTGAAATTAGGAAGTGCGGGTGAGTTTGGAAATGTGTTCAGTAAGAGAATATTATTGTCAAGGGTCACTCCTAGATCACGAACGCTAGATGAGAAAGTGAAAAGCGGAAATCTTTGAGAGAGCAGAGCAAAGTCAAGTTTCTGAAGTTGCTGAGGAGTGCCAAACCAGATAAATATTGGGTTTTGGACGAGTTGATGGAGGGGCGATTGGAAGACATCCAGGAATGAAGATCATGAGATAGAGCTTCGATGCGCTGATCAAGAAGAAGTTGAGAGGAAGGAGATCTATGAACATATGCCTGGACATCATCAGCAAAGATGTGGCCTGAAGCCCCATGGATGGGGAGGAGAGAAGGGATACCGGCCGTGTATAAAATAAATACACGTAAACAGTGATGTTGAATATTATAAAATAAATACACATATTCCAGGTTGGAGTCCACTTGGATAATAGATATGTGGATGAGAGTTAAAATCAGTAGTGTCGTGTGCGTGTGAGATTTTCGACACATGGCTCTCGGAAGCAGACACAGCAATTATATGCATCAAAATGTAAGACACATACAAATAGTGTTTAGAAAGACACATGAAATCGATGATGAATTGTTCCTTGTTATGCTTTGCCACTATCATTAGAGGAGTTTACACTCATATTCGGTATTTTTTATGCTATATGCAGTCGTTACATGGCTCGCATAGAGCAACGTGATGTAGACGGCAAAAAAACATACGGAAATATCATGAGTAGTAATATTATGAGACTGCCAATCTTCTCAACGCAAATAATCTGATAGATAATAGTAGGGAAACTTGATGGACTTTGGGCCAGTTTCAATAAACAGTGCAAATGCGCATCACAGGTGCAAATGCCCATCACGTGCTTCGTTCAGGAGCATCAGCATCAGGAGCAGCTGCATCAGGAGCTTCATCAGCATCAGCAGCTGCTGCATTAGCAGCAGCTGCATTAGCTGTATAATAGCAGCAGCAGCAGCTGCTGCATCAGATTTTATTGAATACATGTATACATACATGTATACATACAGACTGTGTACATACATGTACACATACATGTATATACACACACCTGTGTGTGTGCAATAGGCCTAAGTGTCTTTCACGGGCCAAGATCATCCGGTGTGCGTTATAATGTTATGCAATCGTAGTTGCAATTTAGCGACACTGTGTGATAACAAAGATCATAAGCGTCGCCGTCCTCCTTTATCAAGGCTTGGGACTGGCACTGCCAGAGTACCAGCTTTTCATAGTTTTCGCTTGGCGGCGCCATCAGACCATCGATATTATGCGTTTCTGTATTCTACGCATAGCGGAGTAATTCACTGATTAAAAATTTATATATTGGTGAATATTGGTGAATATTGGTGAATTTTGGTGAATAATGCATCCAAACTCCAGCCCAGGCAAATAGATAAGTTTCAAATGTCTATAAAACGTAAGGAATATAATATAAAAATTTTCTGACCTGGCGGGGATTTGAACCCCGAACCTCTCAATCAACAGGGCAGCACGCTGACCACTAGACCACGGAGCTCCACATGTTTTGCATTCATAAATATCGGATCTCATGCAGGCAAACCCTAGACGCCTATAAATATTTTGGTTGAATGCCTGGATGAATTAATGAAAATATTGGATGCATTTGATGGGATTTAATTAAAATCGTTCACGCGAGGCGTTCTAACGTATGGATAAGTCAGATTTTATTTATTGCGATTGCAACATATCGATGGCCAGATGTCGCCTTTACCAACTGCACACATACACGCTGGTAACGCAGCTCCAATTTTCGCGCGTTTATCACGCCTCGTGGCATGAGAATCCTTGTCGTTGCAATATTGTTTTTCGATAATGTTGGGTATAGCAGATTTAATACGTTCCGTATTTCGGGCGTTATTAAAACACCGGCGATATGGACAAAATTGAGACGAAAGCAGAAAGCAGCGAAAAGAAAGATTGCCACAGGTAAGATTGTTAAATGGCTCAAGTAGTGGTAAATTAACACGTCGGAATCGAATCCGCTTCGGGCACAAGGCACCGACATGCATCAATATACCACCATCGCCTCTTTTTTCGCTTGATGATTGCACCGTTTCTGTATTCTCCGCAAGCCGAATACACGCTGGATCTTGGTACTCGCCAGGCGGCCGTACAACAGTGCACTCTTTATAGCGTAGTCTTTCATTCATTAAATAATTTATATAGCGGGTCGCAACGAAGTTTTGCAACCCTACTCCAGCCCAGTGAAATAATAAAGTTTGCAAATGTCTATAAAATGTAAGGGATATACGTTTATCTGAATGAGGTCTGATGTTATTCATTTACACTGCGTGGTGCTCAGTGGTCTAGTGGTTAGCATGTTCGACTGTCGATCGTGAGATCGACGGTTCGAATCCGAGCCAGGTCAGAAAATTTTCATATATTATATCTACGTGTGTGTATTGCCTTGCTGTGTCAGGGAACGCCTCAAAATCGTGAAATCTATTCCGGTTCCATCAAAGAAACCTACGTTGATGCCTGCCTGTCGTCAGGGGACAACTCAAAATCGTGGAATCTATTCCGGTTTCATTAAAGAAACCTACGTGTGCATCAATGACGATGCCAGTCGTCAGGGAACGCCTCAAAATCGTGGAATCTATTCCGGTTTCATTAAAGAAACCTACGTTGATGCCTACCTGTCGTCAGGGGACGACTCAAAATCGTGGAATCTATTCCGGTTTCATTAAAGAAACCTACGTGTGCATCAATGACAATGCCAGTCGTCAGGGAACGCCTCAAAATCGTGGAATCTATTCCGGTTTCATTAAAGAAACCTACGTGTGCATCAATGACAATGCCTGTCGGCAGGGAACGCCTCAAAATCGTGGAATCTATTCCGGTTTCATTAAAGAAACCTACGTTGATGCCTGCCTGTCGGCAGGGAACGCCTCAAAATCGTGGAATCTATTCCGGTTTCATTAAAGAAACCTACGTGTGCATCAATGACAATGCCTGTCGGTAGGGAACGCCTCAAAATCGTGGAATCTATTCTGGTTTCATTAAAGAAACCTACGTTGATGCCTGCCTGTCGGCAGGGAACGCCTCAAAATCGTGGAATCTATTCCGGTTTCATTAAAGAAACCTACGTGTGCATCAATGACAATGCCAGTCGTCAGGGAACGCCTCAAAATCGTGGAATCTATTCCGGTTTCATTAAAGAAACCTACGTTGATGCCTACCTGTCGTCAGGGGACGACTCAAAATCGTGGAATCTATTCCGGTTTCATTAAAGAAACCTACGTTGATGCCTACCTGTCGTCAGGGGACGACTCAAAATCGTGGAATCTATTCCGGTTTCATTAAAGAAACCTACGTGTGCATCAATGACAATGCCTGTCGTCAGGGAACGCCTCAAAATCGTGGAATCTATTCCGGTTTCATTAAAGAAACCTACGTGTGCATCAATGACAATGCCTGTCGGCAAGGAACGCCTCAAAATCGTGGAATCTATTCCGGTTCCATCAAAGAAACCTACGTTGATGCCTGCCTGTCGTCAGGGGACAACTCAAAATCGTGGAATCTATTCCGGTTTCATTAAAGAAACCTACGTGTGCATCAATGACGATGCCAGTCGTCAGGGAACGCCTCAAAATCGTGGAATCTATTCCGGTTTCATTAAAGAAACCTACGTTGATGCCTACCTGTCGTCAGGGGACGACTCAAAATCGTGGAATCTATTCCGGTTTCATTAAAGAAACCTACGTGTGCATCAATGACAATGCCAGTCGTCAGGGAACGCCTCAAAATCGTGGAATCTATTCCGGTTTCATTAAAGAAACCTACGTGTGCATCAATGACAATGCCTGTCGGCAGGGAACGCCTCAAAATCGTGGAATCTATTCCGGTTTCATTAAAGAAACCTACGTTGATGCCTGCCTGTCGGCAGGGAACGCCTCAAAATCGTGGAATCTATTCCGGTTTCATTAAAGAAACCTACGTGTGCATCAATGACAATGCCTGTCGGTAGGGAACGCCTCAAAATCGTGGAATCTATTCCGGTTTCATTAAAGAAACCTACGTTGATGCCTGCCTGTCGGCAGGGAACGCCTCAAAATCGTGGAATCTATTCCGGTTTCATTAAAGAAACCTACGTGTGCATCAATGACAATGCCTGTCGGTAGGGAACGCCTCAAAATCGTGGAATCTATTCTGGTTTCATTAAAGAAACCTACGTTGATGCCTGCCTGTCGGCAGGGAACGCCTCAAAATCGTGGAATCTATTCCGGTTTCATTAAAGAAACCTACGTGTGCATCAATGACAATGCCAGTCGTCAGGGAACGCCTCAAAATCGTGGAATCTATTCCGGTTTCATTAAAGAAACCTACGTTGATGCCTACCTGTCGTCAGGGGACGACTCAAAATCGTGGAATCTATTCCGGTTTCATTAAAGAAACCTACGTTGATGCCTACCTGTCGTCAGGGGTCGACTCAAAATCGTGGAATCTATTCCGGTTTCATTAAAGAAACCTACGTGTGCATCAATGACAATGCCTGTCGTCAGGGAACGCCTCAAAATCGTGGAATCTATTCCGGTTTCATTAAAGAAACCTACGTGTGCATCAATGACAATGCCTGTCGGCAGGGAACGCCTCAAAATCGTGGAATCTATTCCGGGTTCATCGAAAGAAACCGCACGTTGATGCCTGCCTGTTGTCAATCGACGCTCAGTATCGTATCATTTTATCCCACCAGCTAATAAATAACCTTATGAGAAAAACATACATTACTAGGCTGTTATACGGCATCAGGACTATTTAAAACATATACAATGCGTATATAATGTTATAATGTTATAATTTAATTTCTTCCACCTCTTTGTATAACCTGTTTGTAAGCCACAGTGCGTTTGCAGGTGGTCTAATAAAGGACATACTTACTTATATACGTGTGTGTAGGCCTATAGGCCTATAGGCTTATATACCAGACTTAGATTAGGACTGCCGCGGGGAGCGTAAAGATGCATACGGTTGAAACCCAAAATGCGGATAACAATTGGTTAAATAAAGAATTTAAATAAATGCTTATCTTATAACGTCATCAAACTTTCGTTATCAATCCAAGAATTAAAGCATTCTGGGTACCCGAGCCACTTTACGAAAGATTTCTTTCCGAGTCTTCTTATGATCTTTTCGATCCTATAAATTTCTTGAGTCGTTTTCTGTAGTTCCTGATCGTAAAATGACCCCTGAATTTCTTCTCCGTTATAATCTGTTATCTTATACGTCGGAGGATCGGTGTATTGAATTTTTGTCACAGTAAAGACTTCTTCCGTCCATCTAGGTGTAAAACCCGCTTCAAAGAATTTCTTCTTCTTAGAAATTCGGACCTTATCACCTATTGAAAATTTAGGTTTATCAGGTGGTTTTGGATTCAATCCTCCATATAAATTTTTCCATACAATAGTCTCATTTATCTTTATACTCGCTTTTATTGGAGTCATTTTTATGGAAGAATGTCTAGTGTTGTTATAACGAGAAACCATATTTTCTAAAACATCGATATATTTCCTAGTCGAATTAGCTGTGAAGTATTTGAACATTTTCTCCTTCATCGTTCTATTCCATCGTTCGATAACGGATGATTTTTCTTCATTTTCAATAGAGTAAAGCTGGAATCCAATTGATTTCACGTTTTTATTATAAAACTCCTTTCCTTTATCGACCCACAGTTTCTCGGGTTTTCGTCCGCTACTGGAAAGTATTTTGGTGAAAGCATCGAACACAGATTTTCCGCTCTTATCTTTAATCGGAACAAGCCACCCGTATTTTGAAAAAATATCGATAACACTTAATAAATATTTAACGCCATTGTTATATTTCGCGAAAGATTGCATGTCTATAAGATCTGCAGCCCAAATTTGATCAATACCTTTAACGTAAACCTTCCTTTTTGTAAAATGTCGTATTACCGGTTTATGCAATTGTTCGGCGAGTTCATCCGTCCATTTTGACGGAGATTTTGCACCAGGCTTTGAATCGGATGAAGTTAGACCTAAACCAAGATTGGCTTTTGTCGCTAAAATAGGTTTAATTATCGCTCTTTCGACGCGCTCACGTAATGTAGGATTATTTATATTATTTAATTCATTTACCATTACTCTGTCGGCTGCATTTCTAGCAGCGGTATCCGAATACTGGTCATAAGCCAAATCATTACGATAAGCTGCTTGGTCGATTCTGTCCACAGGCTGACTCCAGTCTTTAGGGGAGGCGTCAGGATTCAATCTTAAATCTAATCTAGTTCCGGGGCCCGTAAACGAATGTCCTGGAAGATGCAATTCTCCAGGAAATTTTGACCACGGCAGTTTTAGATTTTTCGTAGCTGAATTTAAAGACCCAACTAGATCGCCTCCTCTTTTGGCAGTGGAAACAAAACGAGTTTTAATCTTTCCGCAATCGACACATACGCTTTTAAGCATAGGTCTTTTATTTTTACTGATGAAATTTTGAATATCTGTCATTTCAGTTTCTCTCTTGCACTTTACGCAATACATCTGTTCCATATACATTTTAATATAAAACTATTTTTATAATTAAAAAAGAAATGGAAGTTAAAGATTTATCTTGGAACGATGAGACATCGAAAAGATTTAATAACCCATTATTACCTAGAAGTATAAGGGGTCTGATCGTTGGGAAGTCTGGATGCGGTAAGACTACGCTATTATTAAATTTACTTTTGAATCCAGGATGGTTAGACTACGATAACTTACAGGTTTTTGGAAGATCTCTCTTTCAACCAGAATATAAAATACTGAAAAAAGCATTCGAAGAAAAACTGCCTAAAGAAGCAATCATCAGGTTGTTTGGTTGTCAAGACGAGATAGCCCGGCTGAATGTATCGCCAATATCAGTCGTTGAAGAAATGGCTAAAAGTATAGTTAAAAAATCTGATATGAACTGTCGATTCTTTGAAACTTCGGAAGAAGTCCCCGATCCGAGAGATTTGAGTGCCAAGCAGAACCTGATGATTTTCGACGACTTACAATTGGAGAAACAAAACAAATGTGAATCTTATTACATAAGAGGAAGACATAGTAATGTTGACTCATTTTACCTCGCACAAAACTACTTCAAACTGCCTAGACAGACCATCAGAGAGAATGCAAACTTTATCTGTTTATTTAGTCAAGACCTTAAAAATATTAATAATATATACAACGATCACGTAGGCGTAGATGATATGCCTAAAGACGAATTTGTAAAACTGTGCAAAACTGCGTGGGAGCGTCCGCACGGATTTGTAGTGATAGATTTAACGAGTAAAAAAAACAACGGCAAATATAGAAGTGGGTTAGATACATTTTATATGCCTTCAGCATAAAAATAATCTTCATAAGATATATATTATATATATATATATAATGGAAGCGCGGTTAGAAAAGATAGTTCTCAACACAGAAAAGATCGCTCGTAACACGGAGCCTAAAGAGTCATTCAGCATTTTGGTGAGCGAAAGGAGCACGCAAATTAGAACAAAATTTAATCCTCTGATTCAACTTGACAAAAACAAAAAGTATGAAATGTGTCTTGTTAATCTTGAGACTTATAATTCCTTCCCTAATATATATTCTTTAAACAACAAATTTGTGTATTCGCCGGATAATGGTAAAACGTGGTTTACTATAGAAATCCCAGAAGGGAGTTACGAAATCGTAGATATAAATGAACACATTCAGAGAATCATGAAACAATCAGGACATTTTGACGAAACGGGAGATGCGTACTGTATAACGTTACAAGCGAACAACAATACTTTGAAATCGGTATTAGATATCGGTGCTAACTATCAGGTCAATATGACAATCGAGAACTCGATTAGAACTGTTTTAGGATTTAACAGCCGAGTGTATTCAGAAGGATATAACGAATCGGAGAACATAGTAAATATAATGAACGTAAATAGTTTGAGAGTAACCAGCGACGTAATAGGATCTTCGTACTCTAACGGAACAACGGAAAACATTATATATTCCTTTTTCCCGAATGTAGGCCCCGGATACAAGATCATAGAAGTGCCCGTTAATTTAGTATATCTTCCTATTACGCTATTTACGATTTCGGCTATGGAAACAAAACTTACAGATCAAAATGGAAAACTAATCAACCTTCGAGGAGAGGAGCTGTCGATCAGGTTTAAAATTAGAGAAGTGTGAAAATTAATTATCGTGGTATTAAAGTTTTTAATTTCAATAATATATATAAAATGAGTCGATATACGAATGTAAAAGTTAATGTTTCGGATGGACAAAAGGACAAAATTAAACGCGCAGTTGAAGCAGGGACAGGAACGAGTATAAGACTAACTCACGGAGATCTATCCGGTGAACACGTTTTAGCTCTTACACGAGCGCAAATTAATAAAATGACCAAATCATATCAGAAAGGAACTGGTACTACGCTCAAAATGAGTAAAACGCAAATAGACCATAATATGAAAGTCGAAGGTGGTTTTCTTCCAGCGTTATTACCACTTCTAGCTACAGCTGGAAAATTTCTTCTTTCTAGCTTCTGCCAAGTCTTGCAACTGGAGCTTTAAGCGGATTAGCGAGTACAGGTGTTAGCAAAATAATGGGATCTGGTGTTAATGGAAGTGCTTTATACATAAAGAAAGGAGGAAGAAGCTACAAGATGGTTCCGCACGCAGCAGGTCTTTACCTGAAACCATGGTCAGGATCTGGATTAGACGGTGTAGGAGAAGGACTGTACATGCGCAGAGGTTCTGGATTTGTCAATGGTTCAGGATTGATTCTTGGAAACGACAATCCTATTTCAAAAGTACTTTTTAACATTCCAATCCTTGGTCCGCTTCTTGGAATGATTCTGTAAAGGTTTTAATATATATAAATATATATATAATATATATAATGTCGGGATACGGTATGCCAATACACAAGTTTATAACAAAACGCAATTCTCCGACCAGAGTTAGAACTCGACCAGAATCAGTATTTTGGTTGCCTAAAGAAGTAACGCATCGGGCTATAAGACAACCGGGCTCACAGCGTTGGGAGATTTTCGCACAAGGAGCGATCACAATTCAACCCAGATCGTCGGTCTCGCAAGAGCTAGGATTTGGCGTTCGACTAACTAGGGGAGTCTGTCTAGTCTCGCTTAGACAGGCGATTAAAGAAAAGAAATGTAGCTTGCAAGACTCAACCATTTGCGAAGATGTAGAAGACATTGTTATTACTATTCAAAACAATTCCGATTCCGTAGTAATCATTAACGAAAAAGATTCGCCATGCTACATTAATTACCACGTTTAAATTTAAAAAATCTTAATAATAATAATAATAATGGAATATAAACAAGTGGAAAATTCAGCGCAATCGTATCGTTTTAAAAAAATTAACGAAATTCAAAAAGAAATCGAACAAGAACGCGATAAAAGGACCGCCTTAAGTACAAAGTATCGTAGGAACATAAGAATGATTAGCATTATCGACAACGCTCTAATAGTAACTGTGATGGGGCTTAGTAGCTCGGGACTGGCAGCTCTTGCTACTGTAATTGCAACTCCGGCCATAGCGATAGCAACAGGTACGGCAGTAGGTGTAGGATTGTTAATTATTATCGGAGGACAAGTTAGTAAGAAGCTTGCACTGAAATTGACAAAGCACGAAAAGATTAAAACGTTAGCGGAAGCAAAACTAAACACTATCAGTAGCCTCATTTCAAAAGCTCTTGTGGACGACAATATTTCAGACGTTGAATATTCGCTAATTCTAAGCGAGTTTGTGAAATTCAACGATATGAAAGAAAAAATTAAAAATAAAACCAAAGTTAGCACAGAAAAATTAGCGTTTAACGAGAACGTTTTAACTGGAACGTAAATTAAACGTTCGAAATCAACGTTCGAATTTACGTTCGAATTTACGTTTAAAAAATATAGCTATAAGCTTATATAAATAAAATATAATGTCGTTTCTAAAAATAACCGATCCCGCAAAAAGAGATTTTATCGTTGAAGAGTTTCTGAAATCGAAGAAGAATATTCGACAAAACTTTTTATCCGAGAGATTAGGAGACATCGGACTACAACGAGAATTAACGAGATTGTACAAACCAATAGTCGACTCGCAATCAACAATTTCAAAAGAACAAAAGGCTTTGTTATCTACTATAAAAGAAAACTCTGCAGAGACAGCTAACGCTCTAAAAGCGCTTCCCGCTTCTATTTCGACATCGTTAAAAGCCATTCAGTTTCCTCAATACCCTTCGATACAGGCTTACGGAGAAGACCCGGTAGGCCTAGAAGATATAAAAACCTTAGAACTAGGAGATATTGCGGTGAAGTACCTGCAGCAATACGCGTCCGATAAAAAGACGGTAGACACAACGTTCGGAATAAACTCTAAAGACGGCCAATTTTATATAGGCGATAGTCCTATATCGATCGACGGCAATAACGTGACGGTAGGCGATAGGCCTAAGATATACGAAGGAACTCCAGGACTTTGGGAATTATTAACGATGGCCAAACCGGACGAGTCGATTTTCAATGCAAACGATCGGGAAGAATATGCCGAGATTCTGAAGATAACGAATGCTATGAGGCAGCCGAAAAATCCAAGTAAACCAAAATCCTCTAGGAGCTTAAAATATAAAAATATTATTAAACCGATATGGGACTCGATGATGTCAAAGGCGCAAGGTAAAGGAATAGCCCTACAGCGTATCGTTATTCCTCAAGATCCTAATGCATTAATAGAAATGTTATCTCTGCGAATGGCCAGCTTCGAGGCGGGGAATACGGGTGTGAGAAATGAGATAGTTGGTATATGCGACGAGTTACTAAGACAAGGAGCGATAAATAAAAATGAATATAAAAATATAATGCTATTAATATAAAAAATGTTAGTAGTTGCTAAAAGAAGGTATAAGAAACAATATGTTATCGGAGGGGCGGGAATATTCGATGTTGTTGCGGGTTTTTTCAAGAAACTATTTACGTCAAATGGGGCTAAACAAATAGCGTCCACCGCTCTCAGCGTAGGAAAAGATGCGGCTAAAGACATCGGGCAAAAAGCGCTGGATGTTGGTAAAACTGTCGCTGCTGACGCTGGGAAACGATTAGTCGATAAAGCGATTGCTAAAATTATGAGTCCCAAAAATTTACCTACTACAAGTTCACAAACGCTTTCAGCGCTTTCAGCGCTTTCAGCGCATCCAGCGTTCCAACCGCAGCTGAACGAATGTAAGGACTTGCTAACTCAAGAAAGTAAAGACGTGCTAACTAGACTAATTAACGACGGAACGCGTTCGAAGAGTACAAATATAAATAATTTAATGATGGGGCACGGTCTGAATTCCAATGCAAAGAACGCTATTAGAATTCAAGATCTCGTTAGACGTTTAAACGGAGCTGGATTGAAAGTTGCGTAGGTTATTTATATTTAAATAAAATAAAGTCATATATTATTAATAAAAAAATGCAATCAGATATACTAAGATTCACGGAACAACCTTTGACGGACGAGAGTATCGAACGATACGAATATCACGAGTACGAACCTACTGCGAGAACGAATCTAAACACAACGGGCGAGATTCGTATCAATATTGAACTCCAAGACTTGTTCAGCCACCCTTCAGAATCGTATTTGCTATTCTAAGGAAGACTGACTAAAGCGGATAATACCGCGTACGTTAATGCCGATGCAGTGGCTGTTACGAATAACGGGCTAATGCATCTATTTAGCCAAATATCGTATTCTCTGTCGAATCAAGAAATAGAAACGTTATTTCACCCAGATCAAGCTACCACGATGCTCGGACTGCTTAAATACCCAAACGATTTTCAACTGGCACAAGGTTTAAATCAGCTGTGGTACAAAGACAGTGGTGCAACGGCCGTTGTCGCCGATAACACGGGGTTTGCGGTCAGACAACAGTATCTTATTCGAAAACCGACTGCTAAGGGAACGTTCAGCTTTATAGTTGCATTAAAGCATATCTTCGGTTTTTGCGATGATTACGACAAGATTGTTTACGGTTTGAAACATACGCTAACGTTAGTGCGTAGAGCCGACGACGATGCTATTTTTAGAGGTCACGATGCAGCGGCTGGAAAAGTTGCAATAGAGAAGATATCGTGGTTTATGCCGCACGTTATTCCATCCGATATGGAAAAAATGCAGTTGTATAAAACGATCGAATCGAAAGCATCGTTGGCTGTAGCCTATCGCGCTCGTCAGTGCGACACCATAACTGTTCCTCAGTCGACTACTTTCAGCTGGAGACTTAGCGTCAAGACATCTCCGGAAAAGCCGAGGTATATAATAGAAGGGTTTCAGACAAGTCGTGACGGAAATCAAGAACATAATCCGTCGATCTTCGACCATTGCGATCTTAAGAACATGCACGTGATGAAGAGTCAGGAAAGATACCCTGCTGTAGACTACAACCTATCGTTTCCTAATCAACAATTCTCAAGAGCGTACCGAGCCGCGGCTACGTTTAGCGAAAAATTCTACGGAATGGATCAGTTGATAACGCAGAGTAATATAACACCGAGTGATTATAAAGAACTATATCCGCTTATGGTATTCGACGTTAGCAAACAATCTGAACGGTTAAAATCGTCTGTCGTCGACATTCAGATCAAAGCTATATTTAATACGGCAGTGGTGGCCGAAACCGAAGCTTATGCTATCGTAATTTCGGACAAGTTGCTAGAGTTTCAGTCGGACGGACAGAAGCTAAACGTCGTCTACGGTAGGAGCTCGTCTTAAATCGCCGCGATTTAAATGCTAAATGCTAAGGGTGAAGGCTATGAATAAAATTTCTTTTTTTTCTTAAACATACATAAAGAGATGTTTACTTATATTAGTAATAAGAAGATGAAACTTCCAGAGCTGAGAAGCTTACTGGTCCAGCACAACATTAGGGGTTGTGCTCATCTCAACAAGCCCGAACTTATAGCTCTATTGAGCGCAATGGAGATTCTTGCTCGCGATGTCTCAGAAAAAGAGAAACTAGAGAAACTACAGAGACGACAAAGGCAAGAACTGCAGAAAGAGCAGCAGAAAGAATATCGAAAAGCATATCAGATAGAATATCAGAAAGGATACTGGAAAGAATATCGGAAAGAACGAATACTTAAAAGAAACTACCAGGAAGGCGCGTATGATAGAACGAGGTATATCAGAAATCAGCCGAGAAAAGTAGAAATTTTAGACCTAGAAACCGGTGATGTTGTCGTGTATCCGTCGATATACAAAGCAGCTAAGGCGCACGGGCAAAATGCACCAATAATAGAATGGTATAATGGAAAAGTATGGCGAAATAGATACAAAATCAAGGTGTACGATCGCATTAACGACAAAACTATCGATTCCGTTGTGAATGAGCTGTGAGATTTTGGGAAAAAATAAAATAAATAAAAAATTAAACATAAATAAAATATTTGTGTTTTTCTTAAACAACACTTAAAGAAATGAATATATATATATGTATATATAAAGGAATGGACTACAAGTTGAAAACTGTAAAAGAATTGAGAGTCATGGCAAAACGGAGCCGCATGGTCGGATATTGGAAACTGTCAAAAGCGGATCTGATTGCTGCTATGAGCAAAGATAAAAGCTTGCTCGACTCTCCAGTTCCCAATATTCGAACCCCAATTCTTACTCCGACCCAGTTCGTTTCCAAGCCAAATAAAGTTCTCAGTGAGTTGAAAACTAAGGTTAGGTCGAATATTAATTCTTTTGCAGATTGGTTAATTAGTTACATACCTCCTAAAGTGAAGAAACCTGTGAACGAAAGATTGGAATCGTTTAAATCGAAAATAAAGACTCTCTTTGCTAAAATCAATACTAAGAAGTTCGAAATTCGAAAGACTGCATCGGCAATTAAAGGATTCACTAAACAATACACTATTGACGGTTCTTCTGGAATCGATGCAGTATCTTTTCTTAACGCCGTTAGACCGCAGGTGGTTAGTCTGTTGTCAAGAGATCGTCAGGTTAAGGTTCAACTCGTTCTTACATGTACCATGGAGCGCGTTGATATGAAATCTGGAGAAGAAGAATCCGCGAATGTTCCATTCGTCTCGAAAACTGAAGTTATTTTAGATGCTACCGATATTAACGAAATATACAATAATGCAATAAATAAGATCCCAGAGACTATGGCGAGTTTTCAGATGCGGGGAAGTAATTGGAGATTCGTGAATGTTGTTAAATTAGATGTCAATACTGCTGTGTATAAACCACTGAAAGGCAGTTCTTACATTCCGTTGCCTACAGAACTATCTAGCAAAAAGGCTATTATCAATATGAAAAACGATGACGACCAATGTTTCAAGTGGTGCATTACTAGAGCTTTAAATCCAACGGACAATCATCCCGAAAGAATTACGAAAGAATTAATCAAACAATCGAAGAAACTCGATTGGAGCGATATCGAATTTCCGGTTGCGGCGGATGCTAATATAATAAGCAAGTTTGAAAGAAATAATAATATAAGCGTTGACGTATTCGGTTATGAAAATAAGATAGTATTCCCAATTTATGTGTCGAATCAACGAGACGATAAAGTTTCTATCGTTGAACTATTGCTTATTTCAGACGGAGATAAGAAACATTATTGTTGGATAAAGAATTTTAACAGATTGATGTCATCACGTACAGAAAAGTCAACTATATCAATGCACTATTGTAGAAGATGTTTAAACGGTTATACAAGAATAGAAGCGCTCAATAAACATACCGTTTACTGTTCGCAAAACGCCGCTCAAAAAATAGAAGTCCCAGAACCGGGAACTACGTTAAGTTTTAAAAATTATAATAGGTCGATGAGAGTTCCCTTTATCGTTTATGCAGATTTCGAATCTTTCATCAAACCTATAGCCACTTGCAAGCCAGATCCTCGCGTGTCTTACACCGATAAATACCAAAAACACACGCCTAGCTCGTTTTGTTATTACGTAAAATGCTTCGACGATATATTATATCAACAAGATCCTGTAACGTACACGGCCGAAAGCGAAGACGACGATATCGGTCAAATATTCGTAGAAAGTCTCGAACAGACTATAAAACGAATATACAATCAGTTTAAATTTCCGAAGAAGATGATATTTACTCCAGATGACCGAAAAAAGTTTAAGGAAACTACTTTATGTCATATCTGTGGAGGGGCGTTGGGTACAGATCGGGTTCGAGATCACTGTCATTTGAGCGGTAAATTCAGAGGGGTCGCTCATAATGGTTGTAATCTAGACTATAAAGTTCCGAGGTTCTTTCCAGTAGTATTTCATAATCTGTCCGGATACGACAGCCATCTGTTCGTAAAAAAATTGCGAGGTGATCAGAATGAGAAAATTAAATGCATTCCTAATAACGAAGAGAAGTACATATCGTTTAGCAGAGAAGTGATCGTCGATAAGTTTCTAAACAAAGAAGGGAAAGAAATTAATGTTAAACGCGAATTGCGATTTATCGACAGTTTTAGATTCATGGCCTCGAGTCTTGACGCTTTATCTAAGAATCTGAAGAAAGAACAATGTAAAAATCTTGGCGCATTATATTCTGGGAAACAGCTCGATCTTTTACTTAAAAAAGGAATTTACCCGTACGATTACGTTACTTCCGTCGATAGATTTAACGAAACCGAACTACCTCCCAAGTCCGCATTTTATTCGCGGCTAAACGACTCAGATATTAGTGACGAAGATTACGATCACGCCAAAACTGTATGGAATGCATTCGGATGTAAAACGTTTAGAGAATACCACGACCTGTACAATGTTTCGGATGTTCTACTTTTAGCCGATGTTTTCGAAAACTTTAGAGACGTATGCATGAAGAATTATCGGCTAGATCCCGCATGGTATTACACTTCTCCGGGACTGGCCTGGGATGCCGCTTTGAAGTTGACCGGTATAAAGTTGGAGTTGTTGAGCGATTACGATATGATTCTGATGATTAAGCAAGGAATAAGAGGAGGAATCAGCACAATTTCGAATCGTTATGGGAAAGCCAACAATAAGTATATGACGGCGGATAAATTCGGTAGCAGCGAGCCTTCGTCATATATAACTTATCTAGACGCTAATAATTTATACGGTTGGGCGATGAGCAAGCCTTTACCGACTCGTGGATTTAAATGGATGAGCGACGACGAGCTAAATAATTGGAATGTTTTGGGATCGTGTATATTGGAAGTGGATTTGGACTATCCTCAAGATATCCATAATCTCCACAACGACTATCCTCTGGCTCCCGAGAGCATCTCGTCGGAATTTACATCTAATATACCAAAACTAATTCCGAACTTGAACGATAAAAAGAAATACGTTGTACACCACGAAAATTTGAAGTTGTACGAAAGGCTCGGGTTGAAGATCGCGAAAATTCATAGAGGGATTCTATTCGAAGAAAGCCCTTGGTTGAAATATTATGTAGACCTAAACACTGAATTGAGAACGAGTGCCACTAATAACTTTGAGAAAGACTTTTTCAAATTGATGAACAATAGCGTCTTTGGAAAAACTCTTGAAAGGATCGAAAATCATGTAGATATAAAATTGGTATGTCACGAGAAGGAAGCTATTAAGTTAGCTGCAAAAACTAATTATGACCGCCTGACGATTTTCGACGAGAATCTAATCGCCGTTCACATGAAAAGACCGAGGTTGTTTTATAATAAACCGATATATCTAGGCATGTGTATATTGGACTTAAGTAAAACTTTGATGTACGATTTCCATTACAATTTTATACGGAAAAAATACGGCGATAGAGCTAAATTGTTATTCACCGATACAGATTCGTTGGCATATGAAATACAAACAGAAGATTTTTACGAGGATATCGCCGAAGACGTTGCGGTTCGATTCGATACGAGTGATTACCCTGAAGATCACCCATCGGGTTTAAAGACCGGACTGAACAAGAAAGTAATCGGTATGTTCAAAGATGAATCAGCAGGAAAACAGATTTCCGAGTTTGTAGGTTTAAGGGCCAAGTTGTACTCGTATAGAATGGATGGCGAAGATCATAAGAAGTGTAAAGGCATTAAGCAAAATGTTGTTAAGAAAACGATAACTCACGATGATTATAAAAACTGTCTTTTTACCAAAAGAGAACGACTAAGAAAAATGAACGTTTTTAGATCGTATCATCACGAAATTTATACAGAACAGGTAAATAAAGTTGCATTATCCGCGGATGATGACAAACGAGTAATAATGGAAGACGGTATTCATACATTAGCTTACGGACATTACTCGTTACGCTGAGCACATAAAGAATCTATTCGTTGATTATAAAATGAGTTTTAGAAGTGTTACAGAAATCGACGTTTGCGGAGTCGTGTTACCGAATGTTCCTTTGTCGAATATACAACTGCTAGACGTCGCCAAGAAGAAACTAAATATCACAAACTTTAGAGGCGTGTTCCTACGAGACGAGTTGCCCGAGAGACCGAGTAGGCCTACTAACGAAAGCGGCATTCTTAACCTAGATAAATCTAGTGGAAGCGGGACTCATTGGGTGTGTTGGATCAAGAAGAAAGGCGAAATTTCGGCGAAATATTTCGATGGCTATGGTCTCCCTCCACCTACCGAGCTACTGAAATATTTACGTCGTCCGGTTTATTATAACAGCGAACGAATACAGCCCGATAACGAAGTGTTTTGCGGTCATCTGTGCTTGTACGTGTTGAAGATGATGGACGATGGCGCGAATTTTCAAGAAGTTATAAACGGTTTATTTTAATATATATATATATAGATATATATATATTATAAAATGCCTGTGGATAAATTCGGACATACTGATGTTGGATATTCAGAAAGAGTAATTGCCGGAGGAGTCACATTGTCTCAAGCAAATGCTACTTTCCTTCGTATGGATGGAACAAACGCTGCGACCGGGAATATTAATTTAGATTCTCATAAAATTGTCAACGTGTTAGATCCTACTAACCCCCAAGATGGTGCTACCAAATATTACGTAGATAATGCTCATAAGAAATGTTATCTCGGATATATACCTAATTTAGAAGCCGACGATAGTAGTACCGGATTCGTCGCTAGTGCCAGTTCACACATAGACGGATATCGAGCGTACGGAGCGTTTAATAGTCTCAACGCGGATGGTTTGAACGGATCTTGGGTTTCTAATGATTCTTTGAATGCCTGGATACAGATAAAATGTCCTGAGCCGGTTAAAATTTGGCGAATCGCGTTGAAAGCCATCGATAATGTATATAGAATACACAGTGTCTTTTGGACCATATCAGGGCGTAACGACGGCGATTCGACATTTACGACGTTATTTACGATGACGACTCCGTTATTTAGAACCGCAACTGCACCGTCATTTTTCAATATTTCAACGAATACTGCGTATCAGTATTACAGATTTACGAAAACACATATTCCCGGTGGGACTATTATTATCGGTCAGATTAACGTAGGACTTCATAGCATACAATTATACATATACGATACTTAAATCGATAAGTATAATTGCCCTCCTTTGAGGTCATGAGCTCACGCAACGGTTTGTTCTGATATAAATAAAATATATATATGCATTGTATATATACTAAAAATGCCTGTGGATAAATTCGGACATACTGATGTTGGATACTCGGAAAGAATAATTGCCGGAGGAGTTACATTGTCTCAGGCAAATGCTACTTTCCTTCGTATGGATGGAACAAACGCCGCGACCGAGAATATTAATTTAGATTCTCATAAACTGGTCAACGTGTTAGAACCTACTAATTCCCAAGATGGTGCTACCAAAAATTACGTAGATTTAAACAGCGGTGTAAACAAAGTTTCTAAGACTGGTGACGTTATGACCGGCAATCTATTTTTAAGTGTGGGCTCGGATCGTCAACGTAATATGGGGTGTAAGGATCTACGCGGAAACAAACTGTTTGCTTTGATACTGGGTAATCTGTTAAACAAAATAGAAGGTTATTTAAACCAACCTATAACGTTGCAATCGATCGAAGGTTTCTTGTGCAAAGTGGGAACGGAAAATATAATTCGATTCGGTAAATCGTCCAGCGACCATAAAATCGATGTTTACCAAGATATCGTTATGAGACAAAAATCTATAACCGATTTAAAAAAAACCGTTAATCCTCAAGATGCCTCCACTAAAAATTATGTAGATAACGCTCTTAGTAGAGCGGATAATAATGCTCTGAAAAAATGTCATATCGGATACATACCTATTTTGGAGGCTGACGAAAGTGTTACCGGATTTATGGCAAGTGCTAGTTCAACTGTTACTGACAAGTATCAAGCGTATGGAGCTTTCAATAGTCTAAATGCAGATGGTTCAAACGGAACATGGATCGCGGATAGTAGGTCAATCCTAAATGTCTGGCTGCAAATAAAATGTCCTGAGCCGGTTAAAATTTGGAGAATTGCGTTGAAAGCGATAAGACGCAACAGAGGCGCATACCAGATTACAAACTGGATTTTAAACGGAAGTAACGATGGATCAACGTTTACCCAATTATTAAGATCGACGCAGGCATTATTAAACACCGAATCTGCTCCGTCATTTTTTAATCTTACAACGACTCCGACTGCGTACCAGTATTACAGACTTACAGTAACAAGCAACCCCAGTCACACTGTGGTAGGAGTAGAAGTCCTACAATTATACGTATACGATACATAAATCGGGGAATTATAATAAGTGATCATAAGTTCACACACACAGCAAGTCCGTCACACCGGATTTCTCTGGCACAGATACCAGATCATTGATGCGCAAGCATCAATTTCAGGAGCATTGCTCCCTGTTGCGAGAACAGTTGTTAATTAAGTCGTTCATCCTAACCGTTCATTCATTCATTACAAACGCACCGGATGATCTTGGCCCGTGAAAGACACTTAGGCCTATTGCACACACACAGACACTGTGTGTGTGTGTATATACATGTATGTGTACATGTATGTACACAGTCTGTATGTATACATGTATGTATACATGTATTCAATAAAATCTGATGCAGCAGCTGCTGCTGCTGCTATTATACAGCTAATGCAGCTGCTGCTAATGCAGCAGCTGCTGATGCTGATGAAGCTCCTGATGCAGCTGCTCCTGATGCTGATGCTCCTGAACGAAGCACGTGATGGGCATTTGCACCTGTGATGCGCATTTGCACTGTTTATTGAAACAGGCCCAAAGTCCATCAAGTTTCCCTACTGATAATACCTAAAGACCAGCTACGGGGAACACTCTAAAACCTCAAAAGAGAAACCACTACAAAATGAATTAATAAATGAGGTAAATAATTCGTGAGCAATCAAAGTAGAAATCTTAGACATCGCAATAATAACCGTTCATAATAATGAACCGGATGTCCGGTATTTAGACAATCTGTCCTGTCAGTAATTTCAGACATTACCGGACATGGCTGTGTCCGGAAATTTGCGGTAAATAATTATTGTTAACCAGTGCTTTTTTATAGAAAAAGAGGTTCCGGAACTGAGCAATAGATTCCGGAACTGAACAATTGTGGAAGGACTAAAATCGAGGGCAATGCCCGAGAAAAGCGGGATTGGGGGTTGGGGTTTCTCAATAAACACCGAAAACAGTTCATTACACTGGAATTAAATTAAAATTTAAAAAAATTTGTTATTAAATAAAATAAATTACTTTTCAGTAGCTGAAAAAAGGTGCCGGATCCCCTTTTCGGCGCGTTCCGGTTGAAAAAACAATGTTGTTAGCAATAAGTGCTGGAATGAATCATTCTCTGAGGACCCACAATTACATTTACAAGTATTTATAAAATTTTATTTCAAATTTACGATGACGAAATTACGAACTATACTGTACAGAGCGCAAGCGTTCGTTTATTACGATTTACGAGTTAACTCATCATAACTGTGTACAGAGCAACTTGTCTAAGTGAGCTTATGCGTCGAATTCGCCGATAGACTTTGATAATAACCGACATTGTTTTTCTCGTAGAATCAAACAATGAGCAAAAAGGTTGGATTATTTAAGTGCAAGAAACTGTAAGATAAACTTCATTTTGAGAGAAAATTCTTTGCTACTTAGGCAGCAAGTAAAGTGGATGCATATAGCAATGACAGTTTGTTGACTCAATGATAAATCAAAGATAACAAATGAAAAAATTCACTTCTATGCCTGCATTTCAGTTTGTCCCATAGGTTTCTATGGAAGATCCTGCGTTAACCGATGCCATTGTAACGGGGGTCCGTGTCGATTCAACGGTGCTTGTGTCGATTCAACGCTCATCTACTGTAGACAAGGATGGACAGGGTCTGCATGCACTATTAGAGGTATTTTGCTTCAATGTTAGATAGTTAGTTAGTTTCTAAACACTATTTACCTAACTTAAATGTAAACCATGCTGCAATTCTGTAAACGTATGGAACAAACACCAACACAACGAATGTTATTTATAATACTATTTGGGCTACGACCTCGTTACCATGGAAGCAAGAGGCATCTTGAAGAAACCGTTGCTCCTCTGGGTTTTGCCGATCTAGTCCGCTAAGGAGATTATAGCCCAAAGAAAGATTGTCGGCTTGCTGTTTAATTAAGATTCGCATTGGATGCGTGATCTAGTTAATTAGTTTCTACTGTTCAGATTTAAAGAAAATTGATTGTGAGTATTTTGACCAAATTAAGCAGACGTTCTCCTAATATCACTTGTCATAAAATCATTCAATTTTCTCAATTCACAGATAATTCTTAAACATAACAAAAATCACTTGGTCTAAGTGCTCAGAATTGCATGAGGAACAATCAGCTTTATTTATTCAAGTAATTCTCATAAATTATTTTGCAAATGTATGCACTGCATGGATGCATCACGGCTTAACCCTTCGTCGGGCGGAAAAAAAACTATACAACTAAGGGCGTGGGGTCAATTTTGACCCCACAGTAGTTATCATGTAATTCGAATAAAATAAGCACTTAGATTGCACGAGAAGGTCATTATTATTATTATTCACTGAAATGTCATTATTTGTTGTATTTCCTCATGACGAGACGTCATAAAATGACGTCATGGCATGACGTTACGTCATGATGCCATGACGCCACATGCAACAAAAGGCTTGTAATACTGTTCTTACCCTAATGTTTAGCGCCCTCAATAAAATATAATGACGCTTCCTCATGACAACACGTCATGACGTGACGTCATGACGTGTTGTCATGACGTGGTGTCATGACATGACATCACGTCATGATGTCATGACGCCACATACAAACATAGGCTTGTAATGCTGTTCCTACCCTAATGTTCAGCACCCTCAATACAATATAATGACGCTTTCTCATGACATGACGTCATGACATCTGTCCACCTGTACACTTCACACATGTAGCTTCTCCTTATCATTTTCGCCATCGGGCTCACAATTTTTCCCTTCCAACTAAAAATGATAAAAACTTTATATCGATGGTTCTATATCATGACTTGTATTAGTTTTGAAATGAACGAGATACAGCTGATATATTTCTATTCAATATTTTACTTATCTATGATTGTTACCAATTGCGTAATGTCAAATGGTTAGACGAATAAACGAATATTTGATTTGATTTGGTTTTATTTAAAAAATAATATAATTTAAAAAATCTGAAATTGATACAATTTAAACTTTGCTTACTAAGATTTTCATCTGCTGACAATAATATTATTCTTCGCTTTCAATTGTGTATACACGCAACGATATGCAAGTGTGTGAAAAATAACTGAACGGTATGCCCAATCAACAGTCTGCTCGGCGCACTGCATTTTGATTAGCAACATATGAACTGCACTGTAGGTGACCGCCGGAGAAACGGGACCACTTGTCGCTAACTAGATCATCCGGGAAATGATCTTTCTAATAATCCCGTGAATAGTTCTTTTTGCGCTCAATTAATACATGGGCTATATATAAAGCCAAGACTTGCTGTACAACAAAGACATGACCTCTCATGATGCATTACGGTCGAAGTCAGGTATTGGTGCATCGGGAAGAGACAGGTTGAATATTTTATAACCGATTTACCACGAAATGAAATGTTAAGTTTTTGTTTTAAAGGGCAAAGATTTTGGCCCAAATGTTGTGAAATTCTTAGCCAGACTTCCTTAAGTTATATGCTTATTAAATCAATTCTCGAAGAGTGGTCCCTTTTATCGGCCGGGCCACATATTATGTCAACCTTTGGCTGCATACTGATTTCGACTCTGTTGAGCCCATATTGTATCACATTTAACATAAATGTTGATGTGTACTGTACATGTATGTTGGGTTTCGGCCCAATGAAATAGCTCTAAAGGCTTTTCTATCAACGACAGCTGTTGGCGGTTATTTGCCCATACCCGGTATTGCGCAGCTAGATGATGTCAAGCTGCTTGGAAATATCCTAAAGTGTAACCTTCATTTTTAAACCATGTTAGCTCCATTCTAAGACTAATAAACCAACGATGCTTTCTCCTCATCCAGTTAGACAGCAGGGCCTACATATCTCAAAGCTGGACGTCATTATTCAAACGATCTTTCTTTTTAGAATCATAGGGCCTATATGCACAACTTGCCTATGCTGGATTTCTCACCTCACATGACATTGCGCGGACTAATGCAACTCAGATGACAAATAAGTGGGAAAACCATACTATAATAGGACAACTTGGGTCTCTTGCTGAGAGGATCCGATATATCCTATTATGAGTAGGCCTATATTGAATACCATACAGGTATAGCTAAAGAAGTCTAAGAAAGGTTTGTTTAAAGATGAAAGTGAATTTGATGATTAGAGACATAATAAAAACAATTTCAGCGAAGATTAACGAAAATATAAGCGCTAGTAAAGCACGTACCAAAAGTAAAACCAATCACACACTTCCGAAGTCTAGACCAGAAGAACTTCGAATGACGCATTTCTGCCCATGGTTCCATCGTGAGCACTTTCCTCAGGACTTCTGGTCACGTGGTCCATCCAAGGCGCTGAATGCTCGCTTCGCAAGAGAGGACATCCTTTCATGCTACCAATTGTAAAAACTAAGCTGTTTTGTTAATCTTTAGTTATATTTAGTTTTGCATGTGTGACTTTATAATCTGCTCCAGTTGTAGTTATTTAAAATATCACGTACTCGTTGAATACAGTATAATGCATGTGAAGTTGTCAGATGCAAAAAAGGATAATTACTTACTTATTTTACCGTTTTATTTACCTCTATGCAATCTTTTGACGGATTTTAAAGTGCTAAGATTTGCAAAATTAGCTTTAGAGGCAGTAGGCCTATTTCAAAGATACATGAACAGTATTATTGGACGTAATAAATGCCTACCTAACATGCTTTAATTTTTGGTGACAAGTACTAATCTTATGGTCTTGTTATATATTTAATCATTTAATTGACAATCATTTAATTAACTAGTTTAATCATATTTGTTAGATTGTAGAACTAACAATGGTGATTGCGAATCGGACGAAATGTGCGAAACCGTTGACTTAGGATTTGCAAACGTGTCAGTTTGTCGATGTAAAGACGGATCCTACAGAGACAACAATACATGCAGACAAAGTCAGATGATTTTTTAAAGGAATCTTAGAGTGAATCAACTAATGCAGAGGTTTTCAAACTGTGGCCCGCGGACCAAGAGGGGTCCGCGAAGGATATGGCGGGGGTCCGCGAGAGCGTTCTGAAAATATTCATTAATGATTAGCACTGCATGGTTTTAGCATTGTAACCGAAATTGTAACCGAAAACTTATATAGCGCCACTCAGATCAACATTAACAGCCTGTGTTTTCAAATTCATACACTACGTATAAGCATTAAGCTTGTATTGTGGAAATAGTCTGCCTGTAATTTTGTTTAAATTTTAAGTGATAAATTTTGCGTTTTAAATGCTTGGGTCCGCAAGCTATGCCTAGAAAAAATAAGGGGTACCTGGTCCAAAAAGTTTGAAAACCTCTGAATTAATGAACCGGCATTTTGCAGGATATAGGCCTAATAACGGGCTTGATGTTGACTCCCGTAAGCATTATATTATTTATTATTCTGCATCTTAGGATTAATTATAGAATTCGTGCTAAAAAGCCTTATGAAATCATTAGCCAAACTCAATTCATCTTTTGCAATATAATAAGAGAAAGTTTCCATGTTAAGATATAGGCCTACAAGTAATTCTTCGCTTATTTTTTGATTACCCATGCTCCTTGACGACAGAAAGGCACAGGAATCTTCACTCACTACGTTGAACATTAAGTTCATGAGGCGTTATGATTAATTTTGTTTACTGAGAGCTGCTTAAAATATTCCAATTTCAGAAGATGAGGTTTTTCGTGAGAATGCACAGATCTTTGACGAATAGGAAAAAATAACAAAAGGCGCTATACAAATGTCACAAAGCCAAACTTCATCCTCCACCATGTAAACCAAACGTTGTATTAATGCATGACTTGTGTCGTTAAAATTAGCAAATCTTCACTACGTTGGCTGCTACAAAGGAAATACGACCCAGTATGTTGCTGTTGAGCTACCAACAAACGACACATTGACCATTGAATTCTGCATACTGAAATGCAAACAACTAAATAAGACTTACTCAATAATTCAGGTATTTCTTCCTAACTATTTATTTGCCACGTCGTCATCTGATAATGATTCCATCATAACCCTTCAATGTTTTAAATGTTTTCATTGCTGACATCTGGTAACATAGTCCTACTTATTCTTCAAGCCTGAAATAAATACTTGAATGTGTTTGATTTTGAAGGGCGAAGAAACATGTCTATGTGGAAGTGATTATGGTCGCATATTACCAGACAGTGATTGTCAAGTTCCTTGCGCTGGAAACAAACTGCAATACTGTGGTGGACAGAATATGGTAGACGAAACGCCTATCTACGTGGTTTATACAGGTGAACTAATCGTTGCTTGCACTCAGCACATCGGCGGATTTATGTAACGGCCTTGCAGAAGGCAGTGAGGCCTCTTTATCCACGTGTTGTAACCACTTAAACTAGCTTATCACGCTGAAAACATATATGCGTTAATTCAGCAAATTGTTTCTCGTGAATTAATTCACCCGTAGTTTGCTTCCTAAAGCTCTCCTCTCATCTCTTGCAGCCTTTTCCCTTCTCCGATCTCCCCTCTTTTCTAATTTCTTCCTCTTCCGCTTCTTCTCTTTCGTTTTAGAACTCATTTTACTGTCCACGTTCATTAATTCATTCTGGATATTTATATAGCGCCTCTTCAAGTGACCCACTCAGAGGCGCATATCTCCATCTCGCGCTTCCATTTCAGTGTGCTTGTTCCATTTTCGCCTCACATCGCATCCAGCGTCCACTCCTCCTCCCTAACAACACACCCCTCTGCGTCTTCCTTTCTCAATTGTTTCCTTCCCGAATCTTCCGTCCTCTTTCCCAGCCACTTTCGTTCACGCTCTCTCTTACATTTGGGTAGAATGTTCCGTTACTCACCGTTTCCTTGGGGGTATAAGGCAATGCCAAAAAAGTTATGTAATTCTACGTGGAGCTGGACGTGAAATATAACTTACCGTACTACTTTACTGATCAAATCTTCCTAACATTTATTTTCTCTAGTTTTATTGAGTGTTAACGACATCTTATAGATGCCAGAACCTTTCACCCGATAGCCATATCGGCGAATTGGTAAGATATCCGTACAGTGCCTGCTAAATAAGTAGAAATCAGTAGGCCCTATTAAGAAATTTGCAAAATGCGTGCCTACAATTCTGTTCTCACAGAAAAACATAGGTTTAGACCTACTAGCACTGCGTCATAATCTTCTGCTGAACTGAGTGCAGTGATTTGCTAGGCCTACTTGTTTTGTTTTAAAATTGCGTTTGGTGTGTTTCATATACAGCATGTAGCCTACATACATTAATAATTCAGTTACTTTATTGAAAGCAAAATCAGTTTACTAAACCATAAGTAATAGGCGCCCAATTTAGTTTACGATTTCCGAAATGAACGCTTAGGGCGTTAAATAACAAAGAAAAGACCGCTACAACCGACAGTATTGGATGTAACAATATCGACTAATAACTAAATGTAGACCTATAAGGTAGCAGGTCCCTTTGAAAATCAAGTTTATGGTATTTTCATTATCTATCTTGAAATAAACTGTTTGGAAACACGTATTAAGGCACACTGAATGAATTGAAATAGCTCTTTGACAAGAAGTCTATTTTGTTGACTGAATAGCAAAATCGTTTTTACGGCAGTACATTGGATGCTACAAAGACAACCAAAGCAGAGCAATGGAAAGGATATTCTTTTGGCCGGATGGCCAAAACAACACGATAGACTCCTGCAGAAGACACTGTGCCTCCCTTAACTACACGTACGCTGGACTGCAGGTGACCTGAATATTTCCTTAAATGTCGTATTTCGTAATTTTTCCTACAAGAACATGCTTTTAAATGAATGTCAGAATTTATTTAGGTCGTTGTATATTTGCAATAGTTATTGTTATCACGAAGCGCATCTTCCTAAGAAACTCCGCAGAGTTTCATCGAAATTGTAACTTTCATTTCTATAACTCTGCTGTTATAATTCCTGAATGAAGAAACACAACTAGTAACTCATTTAGTAAGCACGTTTCCACATTTTAATCATTGCAATAGTTGCAGCAGATTACAATTGACGATAATTTTTTAAAGGTTTTTAAATTGTTTGTTTATCCATGTGATGCATGTTTTTCTATGTATTTAGGCTATGTATTTTGACATTTTAAAACACCTTTTCAAAAGTTTTATGGTGCTAGAAATTTTGCATAGGCTAGGCCTAAGAGTTAGTCTTAGACCTGTGAAGTATGATTGTTATCAGAACTACATTGAAAATACCTTGTTGAAAAGAATGGAAATGGCGCCCTTATTATTGCAAAAATCATACAGATTTAAAAGTAGCTTTCTGGAAATTTGTACCTTTAATTTTCCTTTACTGTGGAATTTATCATAGAATGTTTCAGTTTTGATTCAATTCTCATTTTGTGAAGAACATTGTTACATTTATACTTTCTACATTCATCTCGTTTCATTCGATGTTAGTAGCCTACATGGCATGGCTACGACCAAGTCTGGGTTTCAATGGTATTTTTCGTTTTATTAAGAACTTCTAGTGTTTTCTCCTTTTTTGTCGCCAACGAGTGTAGAGTGATCGTCAATTCTGACTGTTTTAAATGTAAAAATTGGATATATTCATTCGACTACTATCGAGCTTCAGATCTGTGTAGGACAGCTACAGCCTTGATGTCTAAAATTTAGTTAAGTGATGGTGGAGAGTCTTGATTCGTCCGCAAATCACGAACAGATTCAAAGTGGTTCTAATTGGCCAGCCGTCGACGAATATCTGGCAGCATAGATAAGATATCCGGTTCCAGAGATACACAAGCGTTGCTACTTCTGTCTTCGAGGGATCGCTGGACGGTGAGTAACCGTGTGTCTTCAACAGCGGACCACATCCTACCTTCGTTCAGCATACTGGATGCCAAGATGACCTGCAGCTCTATACTCAGCTATTAATTAGACTGGCATAGCGAGCGCCAATGAATTATCAGTCTTTCTTGAAGCAGAGCTATGCAGATTACTGATTACAATTACAGTTGATACCATGAACTAGTTATAAATTGATTATTGCAGTTTGGCTACCAATGCTTGTGTGGAAATTCCTACGATAGATACGGTTCACTACCTGAATCCAGCTGTAACATGTCGTGCTCTGGTAATAAGAGTCAAACTTGTGGAGGAACCTATGCGAACAGTATGTACGAAGGTTAGTTCATACAAGTACGAGTTTCCTATAAAAATTTATATACATGTTGAGCCACATTGAGTGATTTACAATTGGTCACATGCAATAATGATGGAAATTTCTCAGAGTGGAGCTTTTGGTATATTTAAGTAATGGCGATCAATTCAGACTAAGTCATGTAGTCGTTTCGCTGCTGTCGCTTCACTTCAAGATGAGACCAGATAATCGTCACACACCTTTCGATTTTGAACCTTTTAGAAACGTTTAGGTAGAAATGGCCCAAACCAATCATAATATTATGATTCAACATAACACAGGACATAATTTTAATTGAACTCCTACGCCTTCAAAAACCAATGTCAACAGTCAGCGCAAATGCTACGAGTTGCATAGTGAATAGCTTTAAACTGTGTTTAAAAAATACTTATGGAACTTTGGCCACCTAGCTAGATACAGGATGACAGTTCTAGGCACGCGGGCCAACGACCGGAAAAGCCCATTCGCTAAAGTTACTCAGTGTCGTCGTACTTTCTTCATTCTAATATCGCCTTACCACATATAAATTTTCGCAGGACTTTAGATAGCTGTTTACACTTACTAACACCTCCCCTCTCGGTATAGTTTTAGCTAAGTTTCGCAATATAAATTTACCAGTACTAACGCACAAACAAGAAATTTGTGGCCAAACTATTGTACGACGTCTTATTACCATTGTGTTTTAGTAAACGATGTTTCACATTGCTCAAGTGACAAATACTGCAAACGGAATGAGTCTTGTAAGGTTATTGACTTGAAGTACATGAATGTTTCACGATGTCAATGCAATCAAGGTTTCCAAAGAATGAGTACTTGGGGACATTGTACAGGTAAACTAAATGACTGGTGCGCGAAAGTCTAGTGGTTAGGATACTGAACTGGCCATCGCGAGGTCGGAAGTTTATATTCCTATAAGGTCATAAATTTGTTCCTACCCAATCACCAAAAATTAATACATTGACCGCACACGATACGCCGAGGATATGAGAAATGAAATCACTAACCCACCTCAATCCGATGGTTGCCTCTTGGTAATAGACTAGCTTCAGGAGCTGTTCTTCTTCTTCGAAATATAAATATACTAGTTGCTAAACGTTTTGTCTTAGCTTATCAACTTGAACCATCCGGAGAACATCGCCATTACAAGAACTTGCTGTTCGTAATTGCTACTTCAGTTATTACTTATTTCAACCATAAAAATGGATAACAATAGTTTTAATACAATCTTTCGCTTAATGCAATCGCATAACTTTAGGTTGCCAGTAGAACAGGAACTCTGCAAAATTGTTATCTACTGGTAGCGATTGCAAGTTCGAGCTCGCTTAGTAGTCTTCGTGTAACGACTCGAAACAGGTCGTTCAAACACATTTATTTCTGTTACCAAACAATATATTAGGCTCAGACTTAAACTAGAAAATAAGCACCAAGTCCTGCGGTGCAATAACTTGTATCCATGGCCTTGTTATTCGTCCACTGCCGGCTCAAAATGCAATATTTGATGACTAACGTTTTCAAGAATTAAAACTATGTCATATTACAAAATGTTGCCACTTGGTAATTATACCAACAAAAACTTGTTTCTTGCAGTGTTGCAAATTGTCACTATTTGGCTAATATGCTATGAATACTTATATTCTTGATGGCTGCATATTGTTGTCATTTGGTACCATGAGACTTTGTTAGAAATGCTATGAAAGTGCATGTTGTTGCCAATTGGTAGTGTTTTTAAAAACCCGCAGTTGCACGTTGTGGCCAAACGGTTGGTCCTACAAACGTGTGGAAATTTCTTATATGAAACTGTCTTAGCTGTTGATTAAAACGGACTTTTAATAAAAATTGATTTAGCCATCTGTGAGATTTTTTCCAGCTCCTGAAATTATGTATTAATAGTCATATTTTCTCATGCACTGTTCCGCCGTCCAAATATTAAAAAAGTTACGGAAATTCAATTATTATTTTGCCCTTCATTATAACGTAAATCTAAAAAACTTTCTTGTCACTTCAATCAAACTTCCAGTTTAGTTATCCTTGGGATAAACTCTTTCTCATGATACAGATATAAATTCAAAATTTACTGCAGATGTTGACGAATGCCAGTCAGGTGCATCAATGTGCAATCAAGCATCAGAAAACTGCGTTAACAACATTGGTAGCTACAGATGTGAATGCAAGGATGGCTTCGTAAATATGTCTGGAGAGTGCGTAGGTAGGTGTATGTTATCAGCGAATCTCAAATTAAGTGACACTGCTTTTATATAGAGAACCTCTGTACATTAACATACATGTATCTTGTACATATTGGTCATGAAGCTATGGCTGATCTATAAAAACTAGGTTAAACATCAGTATCTATACTTCTATAGCCACGACACAGACCTAATGACCAGAGCCATATTGCATTATTCTGCTGTTAGCTTAGTTCGTAAAAGGTCAGCATGCAGATTCATTTACTTTTTTGTCATTGTTTAACTCCAGATTAAATAGCCTAGTTCAGGGATGGCGAACCTATGGCACGCGTGCCCAAAGTGGCACGCGTTGAAATTTTTAGGGCACGCTGAATTCAGAGAATCCCCCAAAATTCAAACTTAGAAATACAAAATCCCTCTACGAATCCACATTTTCTTTGTGGAAGGACTTAATTTTAATTACCACTATTCAAAACGATCTATGATATGACGTCTTGCGCTTTGTTAACTAAAACCTATATGAGAAAAATAATTATATACTATGCAAAATTCCGAGGGGCACGCGACGGTATTTAAAAAAATTATTTAGCAGCATTTTGGCACGCACGTTAAAAATGGTTCGCCACCTCTGGCCTAGTTCATTGGAATCATAATCGTAAACTCCAAATTTCTAAAGCGCCACTTGGACGCTAAGCGCAGGGCGCCACCTTATTCAGAGGGTTATCAAAATGAGATCCAACTCCGTTTGTCTGGGAGTTTAGAGAGATGGGGGTGAGGAGCTGCCAAGGCAGATGTCGTTTAGGTCGAGAAGAATTATTAGAGGGTAGAGGATCAGGTGAGTTATGGTAGGAATTCTTGAAAGCTGATACGTTAGTTTTGAGTGGATAGATAGAGGCAGATCTGATGCTGATGATTGAGTGACAATGATGACGGATTACTCGAAAATTTACCAGGAATATTTTAGGGAGTTGTAGGTTAGTTATAAAACTTTGAAGTGGGTCCGCTCTGAGACTTTCAGCCAATGGAGTGATTTGAGGTTGAGAGTGACTTGGTGATGCATGGGTGTTCTATTGACAGCTCAGGCTATTGAGTTTTGGATAAGTTGCAGCCGTTTAATTTGGTTAGATTCAAGGTTCAAGAAGAGGGAATTGCACTAATCGAGCTTGGAGTAGACAAGGGAAACAGTAATTGTGGTAATTATGGCAGAGAACGTTGGATGACAACCACTTAGTGATTCGTTTAATCAAATTGAGTAATTGTGCGATAGAGATGGAAAAGAAGCTGGGGAGGGGCAAGACAAGCATCGTCATATTTACCATTACACGATTTCAGAATAGCTTAATAATCCAACGTGTAAAATATTTTAGATATAGACGAATGCAGAAACGCTTCGCTTCTGTGTGATATAGAAAGAGAACTTTGCCACAACATAAATGCCAGCTACATATGTGATTGTAAGCCTGGATATGAAAAGACGACCTCTGGCAAATGCATAGGTACAGTAAATCGATTCTGGTTTATGGCTATGCCTTTGTATGATTCCAAATTGTGACGGCAATAGCATCTGATATCCCGGACAATCACTTATATCACATTTAACTGCAACTGTTATACGCAATGGTTCATTTGACTTTACATTTAATTTTTTAATTAATTTTTCGGTTCTTAGTATATAAAGCGCGAGATAGATAGTAAAGCGGTTAGCATGTTGGATTTCATAGCCCCGCCAGGGCAATAAAGATATTTTTTTATTTCTATTTGACTAATACCTCTAGCATACTCGGCTACAGACTTAGAGCTTCGTTACTAGGGGCGCCGAGGAACACAGACGGTTAACTGTCAGTATGAAGATCAGGTTGCGAGGGAGCCCGTTGGGCTGCCATCCGTCCTGATACGTTGTGGTTACGAAATCGAAGTCGCAAACATTTCATACTCCTGGCTAGCACTCTGGCTGCGCTCTGCAACTGCTCTTTATTTTTATCACTTGTCAATGACCGCTAATTATAGCATGTCGGTAGTTTGCAGAAGTTCATATAAACATATCGCTCCAGACGATGACGCTAGTGCTGTGTTTTATTGCAGATGTAGACGAATGCCAGTTTGGTAGCCCATCGCGGTGTAATTCACATTCACAAAACTGTGTCAATATCATTGGCAGTTATATCTGTTCATGCAAGGAAGGCTTCGCGAATATATCTGGCAAATGCGAAGGTAAGGATATTAATGGGCAAACTGTTATCGAACGACGTAGGGGTTAAGATATTAAATTGGCAGTTCGAATAGAACTTTTACTTGTTCACAACATCAATGAAGGTTCGCTAAGTGAATAATGTTGTATGTCCTGTTTATGAGCTCCGCTACATGAACTCGTGAGGTTTGTTTATTGCTGACGGCTTTCACCATACTAACGAAATGCTAGTAAATTTGACATTGAATTGTTGCAACGGGTATACTGTTGTCGTGCAAGTTTGAAATTGCCTGCTCTATTTGGATGAATTTCCAGCAGTATTTCCTTATTGTAAATGTAATTGCAATTAAAATTTGAAAGACACCTGTTTAAATAAATTAATCAGAAGACGCTCTGATTAGTTTCTGTTTTACTGCATCTCTGTCGTTTATTATTGAATAATAATAGCGCATCATAATCACGATTTGCATGTTCAAGCATGAAAAATTGAAGTGACTTATAAGGCTTCTTTGTTTTTTTAGTTATGATTTATTGCAGCTTCAAAGAATGTCAATCAATCAATCAATTTCTTTTACTAGTCCAGAGGAACATAAGCAATGCACAGTCAATACTTGTCATTCGTAAGGTGCATGTTCTAGTGGGCACAAAAGGGGAACACAGAAGAGACGAGACTCCTGTTAGGTTAGGGCCACCTATGTAACACAATGATAATAGTGATACTGGCTGACAATCAGTAATACCTCAATCAAAACTCCTTGAACGGATGTAGATACTCTCGTTAAGGTCAGTAAAATGATTTTTATCTCAACTATGAATCTTAACTGCATAACAGTTAGCATTGGACACAGTTGGAGGTGGGAAAAGTGCGAAAGTAAGTAGAACGGCTTGAAAGCTGGAGTCGTATCCAGCATGCCATGCCGAGAAATTCTCATATTACGGTATATATTGGAAAATATATCGGGGGTTATACTGACCATTTGTTCCAGTGTAAATGGCAATACACGGCCAAGCTAACGTATTGCATTGCGAGAGTGCAGGACGGAGGGACAACCAGAACACCTTATGCTGCCGAGTGAAGATGTCCAAGGCCAGGAACAAATAACACACTAAAATACATAGCTACCTGGGATAGGATGTAGCTCAAGCGCCCAAGCAACGACGAGCAGCATTGGTTTCGCAGTCACTTTCAGTACACTCTTGTCGTTAATGTGTTAAACCCAGTGTGTTTTCGCATAAGCAACCAATGCAGCTCATCCTCTCGGTTACTAGAAATGACCGAAATGTGCAATCCTGATTAACTGAACTACAACGTTTAAAACATATTAAAAACAGCCACTGCAGAATGATGAAGACCGCTTTACAAGGCAGTACCTTATTTCACCACCGTATACAATGTCTGTATACGGTGGCATATAGGCAAGAATAAAGGCAACCCTGTGAGTGGCGTATAGAGTGCGGACCTGTCGAAAACGGCAAAAACATGTACTTCAATGACTTCAGCATCTGAACGAGGGTCAATTCCTGATCCAACTTCACACCCAAGTCACGCCCAGAAGCACAAAGGAAACCATTGGGAAATCGGATCTGCAAGCAATGCATGTATATGTTTTGGAACTGTCAGCCTGTACCAAGCGAAATCACTTGGAGTTTGGATGGCTTAAGCCGGAGACGATTATACCACATTATGTGCGTAAAACGCTCAAGATATCTCAAACATTTTCTCTACTAAAAAGAATGCCTCTATAGCTTGACCGTAAATGTATGCCTCCTGATGAGCGGACATTTCCAGAGAGTAAGAAACCTGACTTAGGTCAGTAATATAACGAATATGAAGGAAAGAACCCAGAAGAAATATTTGGCAGTCCAATTGTGACCAGGGACGAAGTTGGTCAGGTAGAACCAATATCCACCGTCTGAGTGGTCAGAAAGGAACCAACGGAACTACTGCAAGAAAACCATCCACGTAATCGAACGACGTTTCGAAGGCGGTTAGAGAGAAGGTCTTGGTCGACGGTGTTAGAGGCCGCACACTCGTCATATTGGGCAAGCAAGGTTACTTGAGCCTGGACAATAGCCCCAAATAAATCAGCAATTATATAGGTCGTACATACATACATGCTTAGCGTATAAATGAGACATGTTTACAGCTATTTTGTTTTGTCTCGTTAATAATTGTTAACAGAATTCAATAACACGCCTACTACTGGAATAATTCTGGGAGCTCTTCTGGTAATCAGTTTGCTGATCATCGCGCTCTTAATTGTCTCCAGAATAAAAAGTGCGAAACCCATAAATCCAGGTAACGAAGGATTGTGTTCGAGTGTGGACGGGAACTGAATTTGGGTCCTGTTTAGATTTTGCTGCTCATAGAAGATTAGAAATGAACAAGAAACATTTCAGACAACATTTATTATTGTATGGCAATCGATGCTTCCCAAATTTGTGTTGTAATTGTTCCCAACGTGACTAACAGAAACGCGTGACATAAGAAGAGTATAATATTATTTTGTGAAACTTACTAACTCAAATACTAAGAAAATGAACGGATGGGCTTTACCATTATATCCAATCAAATCAAATCTGTTGAACGAAATCGTTTGAAGCGGTGGTACAATTCCAACTCAAAGCCTTCCAAATAAACTTACCAGTAATACCGGTATTTAAGAAATGTTATTGCAGGTATTGGAAGAGATTTCAAATAGGAATTGATAGTATGTGATGTGAGGAATTACACTAAATTTAGAAACAATAGGTTACCGTCAAATCTATTGTAGAGTTTAAAAAAACTTCTAAGCGTTAAGGTTTACCTTAATTAAATGTGTGTAGGAGTAGAAAATATTCCATTATTAATGATTGTACAAAATATATACTACGCTCTATATTCAGTTTTAGAACCAGGTGCGGATATGACACAGTCTGATTTACGACCAAGTTCTATACAAATGTCGGATCAACATGAAATAAATTATGATGAAATTCCAAACTGTGTTGGCCAGAATAGTGTCTACGAACAAATCATGCCCGAACAACGCCGAATAGTCCTATGTACAACTTCTGACTATACAGAACTTAGACAGAATAATTTGTGTGAATGTTGACTCTCTTATCTGAATAATTATGCTGCATTTATTATAAAAAGAAAAGCATTTAGAATAGGTTTTAATGTAAGAATGTCCTGCGTATATACAAGCATTTTGGCATTTTGGTTAGTTTACATTTATTTAAACAGATGTTTAAGCCTTAACTCTACTGAAAGTGCAACGCATTGTAACCACGAAAAGATATAATAACGAAATGTTTATTTTCTAATTCTATCTGCCGTATGCGTAAAGTCTGCGCAATATTTACTTTAAAGCTATATAATTATGATCTGTTACATGTGTTCCTCCAATGCTCTTAATTGTTTCATGCAGACCATCTTTAATATGCGATTTCTTTTTTTCATTCGCTTGATGAATAAAAGGAGGGCAGAGTGCATAATAAAACAAAGGTGTACATCTTTGGAAGAAATCCAGCTCATGTAAGCAGTACGTGATTAAGACCTGCTAAAAAAGAGATATTTTATGTACTGATTTCTAACAGAATTAATGCCTTCCGGTTTTGTCAATGAGCAGCTTCACGGAATGCGGGTCTGAAATGCGTTTGCATTAAAAACTGAACCGAAATTGTTTCGAACTGTGAACCTGACTTGTTCTAATCGATGAGTATTTGTGAATTTAAAATACACTAGGATTAGGTCGGTGGATAGCAGTTGCTTCCGATTTGTAATCATTCTGTTTATATAGGCCTATTCATTGCACTTCAAAGTTTTATTTCATTTTTTAAATTCTATATAGGACTTCTAGCTTCAAATCTATGTTTTCCGGCACCAAGAGTGTGTGATCTTTTACATTATTGAACAGGTTTCCGATGTCACAAGTAGCTATAGTTTATTCGTCAGACTAAGATTGAAGATTTAGGTATACCCAGCCTCGAGTAGGCCTAATGATTTGGTTAATTATTACGTTTAACACAATTTACGACTGGCTTTCAAACGTGACATTCAGAAGTTGAGTTTGTTGAATTTGTTGTTAGTAATGACAGGATCTTTAATGAGAAACTTAGTGTTTGTTGTACAATACTCTGTTTCTGGGTACTTCATGCATGACGTCAACTGTTTAAATATTAGGTTATGAAATATGCTAGCTCATTCATTCGTTCATTCATTTTTAAAATTTAATACAGGGCCCCTCAAGTTACATACATTTTTATGTTTACCATCAGTTGGGTTTATTTCTATTCAACATTCTTCTTACTTCCATTTAACATTCTTTCTAATGTGATCTATTATGTGAATCTATTTTGAACACTTTGAGTGGCGGCGCAGTCGTAATCCATAAAGTTATCTATTGATCGTTGTCTAGGCCTATTTGTAAACCCGTCATGAAGTTCAAGTAATAAGGCCTATGATAAACCAAACACTTAAAAAGCCAGCCAAAGAAAAAATTGTGGCACCACCTAATTCGTTTCGATACATGGTAACGACTACTCTCTTGTCGAAACATAGTAGGGGCCTATTTGAAGGTCAGGTGGATTTATGAGGATAATTATGAGACTGTCTTCAGCCGAGGTTTGACTGAACTTGATACCGAGTGAGTCTAATAATGAAGGTAACATACACGAAAACGAGCCTGCTTAGCCTATATTAAGATAATTCCAGTTTAATTGTGGGACGAATTCTTAGGATAGAAAACCTTTGTACTATCAGTTACAGTCGGACTGTCTAATTATTTATTTTTGTGTGCAAAAACAGAAAGAAACCCGTTATGACCACATTCCCACACTGGATTTCCGCAAGCACAACTTACTGTGATATTTAGCATTATACTAGTGTAAAATTAGAGTCAAATGCTCCAAAACAACAGAGCTGCATATTAAAGTGACCAGTTGACGATGACAGTCGATTCGGTTATCGTTGCGCTCTGATGTCATCGAGACTTGCAAGTGCCGTTCTTCCACGCCCAACTGGAACTATTGCGTCTTCTTCTGTGTTGGACTGTCGTCCTGAAACATCCTTCTTTTCATGTAACTGTTTATCTTAGAGGCCTACTTCAGCAAATTTTAAATTGCGCTCTCTTAAATCAGTTACTTGGCCATAGGTATACATAAGGTGTTAAAATCAACATCTAATACAGTATACTGTAATCATGTAGAATTTAGCCTTTTATGCAGTCTAATATTGAAAACAATCATCGACTAAAAGGGCTCTGGCGTTTAAACACAGAATTGTACTTGTGCTGTTCTGCGAGAACACACAGACACACACTCATAATATATATGTTGAAATATTACATATATATATATATATATATAATTATAATAATTATACACACTTGAGTACGCCGCACTGCAAACTGGTAAATGGCTTTGCCGTGTAATTGATAGTTGGTTTTCCCATTGGTTTCAGACACCATACTTCAGGTCCAGCCGAACGCTACACATAAGTGCTGCCTGATAAATACGTGGTTACTGTAATGAAATTGGTTGGGACTATACTTAGTATATCCATGAAAATTGCATATGAAAAGCAGTTGATTCTCATTTTTAGCCACATCCTGATTGGAGAGAACCCTAGCTGAGTCAACTAATCCTTTTGGAAACCATAAACTGAAGAAATTTCAGATAAAATATTTTTTATCATCTGCTGATATAAGCTCTATCGGAAGAAGTATGTTTTACGTATGGTTAGGAAGAAGCTTACTGCATTTCATCCAAGACAGTCAAACTGCTTTCTTCATCTGACTCAGATAACTTTCAGCCATCGGAGTCGGATGAAGAAAGCAGCTTGTAGAACAGTCAGTGATGTTAATAACGCTGGTTGAACTTTGCCAACGTACACATTCTGTGTTTAGTTGAGTGGTGTAGGGGCAAAGTAAGAAGTGGCATATATTGACTCGCTTTGACATAACTCATTCGATAAAGGCATCCGGTGAACTATCTAATCTAATCTAGTCTAATTAAGTACAATCTTGCCTAGTCTAAGAATAGATTAGAACTTCTAATGCGCCGTGTCATCATAGTGGACCCTACACTAAATCAATCCATCAACATGATGATCGCTTCATGTGAAATCGTAGTCAGATGTAGGCCTAATCCATTAGAGAAATGCGAACGAAATCCGTGGTAAGAACAATCGGTCTATCAGTATAATGACTCATACGGAGACATTTCGGCATGATATCGAAACGCATCAAACCTGAGTCTGTATTTTCCTATTTTATTTATCATTGTTATTATATTGCCGGAAAAAATCAGAGTAGGCAACGGCAAGACCTTTTTCGGTTTAACCTAACATATAATAATTCGAAAATATTCACAAGACAGAGGATTGTTTCTCTGGCGAAGATTTCATTCGGCGCTGAGAAAAGCTAGCGATGTACGTTACATTATATTATATTATCTATTTTTAATAATTGGCGACTCACTCACACAATCAATAGTGCAATCAATCAATCAATCATCTAATGACTCAGTCACACAATATTCAATGATCACTCACTCATTCACTCGGTCAATCAATCCATTAGTCAATCACTAAATCACGCAATAATCAATCACTCAATCACTCCATCATTCAAGAAATATGATATCTTGCAGAAAATTAGTACGCTAGATCTGTAGAAGATCAATGCAAAAACTGACTCATTAGTCAAAGAATGCAAAGAGCTACTGATAATGATAATTATGCCTACTCACGTCAGTGAAATATTAGAATTATCACTTACTCAGTAATAACTCTACTCGTTATCTATGTTATACGCCGTAAGTTTCCACCAAACGGTTATAAATAGATCAACAATAAATTGATATAAATTAAACAGCAGTTTCGGCATGAAGGCGTTTTTACTAGCATTTTCATTGGCTGTGCTGTCAAGATGCGTGTGCTTTGCTCTCTTCGCTCTCATAGTAATTTATCACTAATGTTACGGCTCTGGCATGCAGCTATTTGATACAATTACCTAGTTCCTGTTCTAGTATTTCACAAAAGTGTGCATGCTTAATCATCACTATCACAAGTTCTGTGCGCAGGCCCGCATTAAGGGGGTGCTAAGGGTGCTGCAGCACCCGGGCCCGCAGATTTTGGAGCCCGCATTTTCGGAAGTACATAAAAAATGTTAATGTAAGAACAAATTCCGCAAAAGTCATCAAAAATTCCCAAAAAAGGTCATCAAAGTTTGTGTAAGAAGAATTCCCACAAAAGGTCATCAAATTTTTCTGTGATGAAATTTGGCAGTCACGGCACTCGAACCCCCACTTGCCTTAATGTGGCCCTGTCTGTGCGTTTCTGAGTCATTGTTTGCATTCAAATTCTACAGTACTGTTTTAGCGTAGGACTATTTAAAGTTACTGCGAACAAAAATTAGAACTATGAAGAAGTGAAGTCCCATATACCTACGTCCTTACTTCAATGTGCCTTCAATTTAAACTTCCTTGAAGCTACTGTGAATGTGTATGATCTGTATTTCTTTGTATTTGTCTATTGTTCACATACCCGGGTAGATCAGTTTACTGAAGTTTATGCGATAGAAGTTGTAATAATTAATCTACGAAGCCTACTTACTGTATTTGACGCTTCACTCTAATGCATATTAGATTTTAATTAGCAAAAACCTCAAAACCGTTTTATGATATTTTATGTAGTTTATTGAGATTTAAAAGTGACTAAATTTTTATCTAAGTTCTAACCCAATCACGAAATTGAGTAACACCATTCACTAAGCGGCTTAGTCTAAGCCCAAGAGTAATACTGTAAATGTCAAAGTCAAATAAAGACTTGTAAAAATGTATGTCGCTCTACCTAAGCAAACTTTTGAGACCCTTTGTACTAGCATCTTTATTGACTGTATTCTCAGAGTGCATATGTTACTTCCTGTTCTAGTATTTCGCAGACGTGGGTGGACCTAATTAGGCTATCATTATCAGTAGCTCTTTGCGTTCTTTGACTAATAAGTCATAGTTTGCATTGAACTTCTACAGTTCTAGTGTACTAATATTCTGCAAGATATTGTACCAGGACTGTAATAATGTTGCGAAGATAATTTCGTGATTGCAGTTTAGACATAAACTTACGTCGTAAACAGCAAGAACAATGGAGAAAAGATGTCGATTACTTATGTCAATAGTTCAATGTGCCTTTTATTTGAACTTCCTTAAAGACTACTCCGAAGGTTAGAGACTTGCATTAAGACTTATTTCCGTTTTTTATTATTCATCTGGCTCATTTATTGAAATCATTATGAACTTTTAATGATCCTATGGTTTATATTTGTGTATTGTGTTCATTACTATTCATATAGATATCAATGAGCAAAACTCTCAATCGCGTTTATTGAGAGATAAACCAGACGAAAAGATTTTCTCAGCTCTAACGTAACCACTTCATTGAGTGACGCAAGTGACATGCTATAAACCGTTTGGTGTCTTTTTATAAGGCGCTCTCAAATTTAGACAATCTGAATCAGAGGTATATCAGAACATTGAAACATTGAAAAGCCTACTTTAAAAAGCTGCAACAGGAGGCAAGATTCAGTTAGAGTGAAAACGAGAGTTTGGCGTGTTCAGTTCTATAGACACGGAGAGCATAATTATGTATAGCAAGGAGGCATTCATGCAATTCATGCGAAATTTACTTGAACAATAGTATATATTGGACAAATCACATGTAATTGGTTTTTGATATCATATTGTTAACACCCATCCCACTCTAGAGTTTTCATACCCGAATAGGTCCGCGGATCGGTGTAGACCCCATGAAAACACTATATATATCTAACGAATATCGTGAGATTTTGTTGACATATATAACATAACATAGCATGGGTTTAAGTGGTCTAGAAGATACATGTATTATGTAACTGCGTTATAACCAGTGTAAATTACTAACAATGCTTAATTGTGAATCCATTATAGCTTTTCCTTCAAAGCCGTGGTACAGCTCGCTGCTATAGTAGGCCCTACTATCATACATTACCCAAGCCTACAGCTGCTGCTGTGATGAATTTATGCCCTGATGTTCATTTCAGTTCTTTTCAAGGTAACACGCATAATTGTGTAGGGTCCCACATGGTTCTATATTTAAACTCTTCAGAAGTGTGGTTTTGAGGTAGAACGATCGAACTTCTGAGATGCAAAACACGACCAAAACAACAGGCCATCTTTTTATGTGTCCCAAGTTTTCCGTTTATACTTGTGATGTTTTATAACGTTTAATTTCCAACTCTTTCCGCTACTCGTTAAAACCAACTGCCGATCTTATCTCCAGTGGGGGAGCCAGCTATAGAATTTCAGCAAGTCATGTCAGGGTCATGAGAGTTATTCAGAATGTCGAAGAAATTAATTTTTGAATTTCACGCATCAAGCTGCATAGCCTCAACATAACCAGCGTAACTTAGGCCTAAAACGAAGACACTTTAAGAATTTACAACATAGACCAATATTGACATACTAGATAAAACGTAAAAAAGTCGTTTCGATCTAATAATTGCACTAGTCATGTTACGGGACAGATGCTGATGTTTTACATGTAAAAGAGATATTAGAGATTCAAAATCATTTTACAAGGCTGTCGACAGTAGCTAGGACAAAAGGCAGGTCAAGAGTAAAATAGGCAGGTCAAATGACCTACCACGACCCATGGTAGCGCCGCCAATGCTTATCTCGAACTGTCCTCGCCTTGCTCAAGCCGTGACTATAAGTTATTTTCAAGATTCCCCAGTACCCCCAATATACAACAGTAGTGACTTACTGACCTCTAAAGAATACATCTGCCAGCATGCCCACATTGAGCCCAACTAGGACTCATATTCCCATATGGAACCCGTCTAAAGCCCACATGGGTTCCATCTAATGCCCACAGAAATCCTGGTTGGGTCAGTGCTGTTTGTCATCTACGCCAAGCGACGCGGTATTGCACGAACGGTTACCTCTCCACATACTAAACCGGAAGGGGGGTTTCCTCACTTTAATACTGTTATCAGTGTTGTATCATAAGTAAACCAAAATGCAAAGTACTAATATACAGTAAAGAATACAATAAAGTACTGCAAGAAGAGAGCTGCATTGCTACATGAAGCTGCATGGACACGTCTTCCATCCCGACCTCTGTGTCCCTAGATCAGAAATGTAGATGTACCATTAACTTCTTAGTTAGTCGGTTTTCTGCTCAGTTGCTTCTGATATATCGTGGCTTACTACAAGAAACTAGGCGTAGGACAATAAGCGTATCTACACCATATGAACACTTACAACAATGACGACGCTTATATCAGAGTTCATTTAGCTATGCAAGGTAACTGTAGCTAATTGTAAGGTAAAACCCAGATAATTGTCTAGACACTGAGGCGCCTAAGAAGCTATAGGAGATAGAAATAAGACAAGTTGTGATGACAATCTTAACATGAATAATATACTGCATCTTGTTAGATAATTCCAGAATTTCAGTTCACTCAGCGGAAGTTAACTCCAGGATAATAGCTGCTACAACAGATGTACATTCCACAAGCCTATGGAAAGATGAACCATCCACATTGGAGAGATTTCCATTGGTCGGTATAATTGGGAATGGTTAGACTAAGACCACACCTTCCAGTGGACTGGTAATGTCAATATATAGGGATCTAAGGTCAGGTCCTACAGTTTGACGAACCAATCACACGGTACCTCTACCAAAGAGATATGCATGTCTTAGGATAAGTAAGTCGGCAGAGAGACAGCCAGAAGTGGAGATTGAGAAGTCAGACGGCCGAGCCGTTAGTCAGTCGAGTAGTCAGAAGTCAGTCGAGTAGTCAGTCAGTCAGAATGAAGCTTAGACTGAGCAGTCTGTTTTAGACTGGCATGTCTAGTGCTAAGTAGACACTAGGCGTTTCTTCTTGAGAGTTTAGAATAGAAGTTCTTGTAGTTGTGGCAATATCGTAGCCATCTCATCATCGTCAATGTAACTGAAACAATCGTCGGCAATTGAACTCTGTATTCGTAAGGAGACATTCATAGTGAACGACAATAGAGAATTCCACAGAGAACCACAGTGTGATAGATGTCAAGGCAGCGGAACCAAAAGCGGTTATACATACACAGGCCTACATTCACACACATACGCACGCACACACAAATATACAAAGTCTATTTGTGTTATGATATGTTCTTGCATTCAATAATGCGAATTCATATCCGTCCGTACATTATTCAAGTCATGTGTGCAGTGCCCATCCCAGATAACAAGTGCAGTCTTCGAAAGAGGATATTAATTTTATCAAGTGTTGGGTATGTGCGCCATTCAGCTATATAAATGGCCTATATATCGTATATATGCATACATATATACATATGTGTGTGTGTTTGCGCGCGCGCGTGTGTGTGTGTGTGTGCGTGTGCGTGTGTGCATATACGGTCCAACCAGCGAAATGCCCTGACCCTGCCTAACATAGTCGCATTATTATCCAAAAATTTTCATAATGTCCATATGATCGCATGCACTTCTACTCAAACATGTCATTTAGGCCTATACATTAAATTTACTATGTTTTATTTAGACTCACATTTCAAAGTCTTTGTAAGCGGAATCTACGCCAAAGATGAAAAGCAGTTTACTGCAATAGGTTATCCCAGTTTTAGGGTACAGTGTTGTTAACCAGCTAATCGCTTGCATAGGCGTAATTTGTGGGGGATACGAGAGGTACCCGTACCCCCCACTTTTTGGACTGGGGGTACTGTACCCCCCACTTTTAAACAATGTCAATCAATATTTTTGTTATTGTGCCTTCCCAGAGATCGCAGTCTCCGCCAAACTGCGAAAGTTCTTAGATACACAGGTAAATCGAGAGCCAAAATTAATGAGAATACTGAAAGGGAATATGTTCAAAATGGCCACCATGCGAAAAGCGACAGTGGAGAAGAAATTGGTACCCCCACTTTTTAGACCAAAGTATTGGTACCCCCCACTTTTTAGACTAAAGTTACGCCTCTGATCGCTTGTAAAATATACCGTAAACTTCTAAAGGACATTTTATACAGAAACTATTGCTGAAGTCGATTAAATTAAATTGGCTATGACATTATTAAGGTGTGCTTTTAGAAACCAAATAACACATAGGCTAAATGACTTCGAGAGAATCAAAGCAATAAAATGGTTATCTATTCTATCGAATGCATGTAAAAGTTTTGGCTGTTTATAAAAACATGTATGTGGTATGGTATGGTATAGCATGGTATCTGGGAATTTATTTGGGAATTGTAGGCCTATAATTATTTATAAACTATGCGAAAAAAAATAACATTAAATAAATTATTCCTGGCTTCGTTTCTTGTCTTTTAAATGAACTTCATTTACGGTAGTGTAGAGAATGCCTCCAATAGATTTCTCTTGAAGAGCGCTATTAAAGTTTATGATTGCTATCAAAAAGACCTGTTCTAAGATAAGATAACAAAAACGAAACACGTTAACTTAGCTGCCTTGTAATAATTTTAAGTTCTGTTGTCATCAGCAGATGGTTGATTGTAATGCAGCGGTCATTTAAATTACGAAACATAATCTAGTCAAATGAACTACTTTTCATCAAGTATACGAGGCAATAGAAAGTTGAAGATCAAACTGGTTCTCTGGGTTGAAATATTTTGGTGGAATCTTCTCACAGACATCTTCACCATTTCTTGATGTATTCTGTTCCATTCATTCGGATTAGCTCATAGTTTGCAGACTCTGTGAGACTAGTAATGCATTAGCTTCAAGTATTCTACAGAGCGAGAAAATCAGCTTGGAAAGATCGGTTAAAAGTACAACTCCCTGATTTTCTTCGTGTTGGCAAAAGTAAATTATATCAATCGAGACACAGTGAGCTGCATTGCAGTTACGCAATAAGTTTAATTATGTACATCATTATGGGTTTCACATCGAATATTATTATTAATTATTATTACCAACTTCAATTTCTGTTGCGCCTGTATCTGATGTACATAGTATCAACTGATGGCGCACCAAAATCAGCTGCAACCACGTCAATAACCAAAAGTTTGTCACGCTGGGACAGAGAGACCGCCTTCCGTTGATATTCGAGATGCAACATTCTTGCCCCTACGTCTTGAGCTTTGACCAAAATAACAGAAAAGCATGAGCAGAACGAACAGTTGCAGGCAGAGTATTCAGAAATTTCGGTTCAGCAGCTGAAACAGTTTGTCCAGTGTCTAACACAGGAGTGTTTAAGCTGTTTTAACCAAGAGCTCAGTGGGCGCTGCGAATTCCGTGGAGTTCTCAGTCTTCCACTCAATTATTCGCCCAAAGGTGGGACACGATGTACAAACGCTAAAAAAATATCGACGCTGAGTAGAAAATTAAAATTGGATAATATTTACATTCAGCAAATTTCATTTATTAAATGAAAAGTTAATATCAAGCGAATAAGGTTGATACAAACTTTCTCATTGGAATAGCTAAATTGGCTGATACCAGGAAGTGGCAGATGGGAAGGGTCTCCAAAGCATGGAAATTAGACATTAGCATCCCATACTGCGAAGGTTGAAGCAGTGGAAGAGAATACCACAATTACCAAAGTAGTATTACTCTGTTGTTCGTTTTAGAAAAGTTCTGCATATATATTATTTCACAGTTGTGTGAAGAGTCTAGGTAGATAAAGGATACAAGGGATGTTGCACTGTAGCTGTGATACCAATTAAAGACAGTCAATATTATGCATGATCCATACTAATCTATACTGAGTTGTGACAATGCGGATGTAGGAACATCAGGTTGGCTTCTAGTCGAGTCGACACTGGAGTGAGCTGTCATAAATAGACAAAATCATGACTTTCTCGGCGCAAAGCAACTAATCTATCTAACCCAATGTAATCCTAGTATCTGCTTATCGCGGTTATTAGAATAAACGCGACGATTGCTCAGATAGAAAGTTCATCTATATAAATTTGTGGCATTGTTTTCTATATGAAATATGCAGAATTTTATGACTTTTGAAAATTAAACGTGTAGCCTCTAATAGGCCTAATTATTCTTCATCCAAATTTGTTGTTATGCTTGTCATGAAGGAAACATTCAAGACAACTATATTGGTTGCTATTATGACAACGTGAATGCTGAGCCTGGGCTGCAGAATTTAACCATTCAGAACAACACAATTTTGACTATAGAGTTGTGCATCGGGCAGTGTCTGCTACATAATTCAACATATGCTAGACTCGAGGTAATAATTTTTGCGCCATTTTAAATTAAACATTGTACTAGCTGTTTCTTAGTTTGCGTATTCAGATATGATTTAAAATAAAGCGCTGTTTTTCGCTAACATGCATTTTATTTCCTTAGCTTTGAGGTCATTTCTAGGTTTTACCTCGGCCTATTCATTAAGCTGTCGACAAAGTTGATTAAACACAGGGAGCGTATTTAACTCTTTTCGTCTTGCCTGTGGAAACCTTTTCAATCGAGCTCAAGCTTTTTATCTATGTGATCGGAGTGTCACTACCTGTGCAAGTTTAGTAAAAAATATTTGTGGGCATAGGTATTTCAAAAATTTATTTTTGACTATCTGACTACTGTTGCATTGAATGTGCATCATGCTTTATTTATAGAATTCAGAGGCATGTCTGTGCCGGAACAACTTTGGTTTCATGTTACCGGATACTTCCTGTAACTCATTCTGCCCTGGCAATCAATCACAGTATTGCGGTGGATCGAACGGACAAAGAGCTTTTTATTCGCTTTACGCCGGTATAAAGTTTCAAAGTTATTTGCAACATGTTTCAGCTGTAGTACATATTATTCGAGAAATGCAAACGAAAATAATTCTAATATGGATAATTTATTATTTTTTCATAGGTTAGAATATCAATGCCTGACTGAACTGTCAGCATTAAATATGTTGCGATCATCGCCTGCAATTAACTGACTGCTCTGTATTTCCATTGTCTAATTTTTGTTTCTATCGTGTTATATTTTTGAGCATCATCTTCAAACTTGTTCCAATTGGTTAATTAGGCCGCATTACCACAAAAATTGCACAACACAAAGTTCAAGACAGTAGTTTTACTTTTAGCTGTTGCGAGTCAAGTATTTCGAATCATCATTGCATGAGCGTACATTCATCCGAGCTTCAAATGCATATTTACTTACTTTAAGAACATATCACATGCTATAAAATACATTTAATTAAATTTAAAATACCTGCATTGTTCTTGTTCTTGTGATGATGTCTTTTATTTTGAAAAGTGTGCGAACTAGGCTATTCAGGCTACATGTGTGATCAAGTGTGTCTTACTTTAAACAGTATGTGGTTTCGGCTATTACGGCTACATGTATGATCAAATGTGTCTTAATTTGAACAGTATGTGAGTTCGGCTATTACGGCTACATGTATGATTCAAATGTGTTTTACTTTGAACAGTATGTAGTTTCGGCTATTACGGTTACATATGTAATCAAGTGTGTAACTGCAGAAAACGAGCTCCTTGTGATCGAATGACCGGACAGTGTCCAAATGGATGCGAAGAAAAGTGGTTCGGCACAACTTGCAGCGACAGTAAATATTCAATATTATATACCCAATATTCAAATTAGTCGTGTAAACTTAACACAAGATACTATTGGCCTCTCTTAATTAATAAGAAATTGTTAACAGTTTTACAAACGGTTCGGAAGAAGTACACTCAACCCTTCTCAATTGAATGCATGATGTCGTTAGGAACAGCAAGCAGGCAGTTTTCTAATGAAAGAAACTTATATTATGCAGACTGAAAAGAAGAAATTAGCAAGTGGATAGATATGAGTTTCCAGGATGAACAGTGGCATGAGTATCAACAGACGAGAAGGATTCTTCACATAATTTTAAGTTTATAGTTAGTTCAACGTTTCAAATGGTATCAAAGATAATGATATCAAAGTCTTCTGTAAGAAATAATATAGGAATACTGTCAGAGAGTGAGAGAGAATGCTTATGTAAGAACAACATAAGCTTGCGAACCTAAGAGAGAGTTGTTGACTGAAAATGAAGACAATGCTTGAGAGACCTTGATGATTGATGATGACAATAATGATAATGAAGATGTTGGCAGGGAAAACGACGACGATGATGATATAGAACTAAATGTTGACAAAACTTAGGCTACTAATAGTTCTCGATAAACAAATTTTAAGGCATCACATTATCTTTATGGTAAAGCCACTTTATTTAATCTTGGTTTGCTGCAGCACTCTTGACAGGAAAGTTTATTGGATGCTTTCGGAATGACGAAATACGTGCCATTTCGCCAGAACGTATTTATAGTCGACACATGACAATTGAATCTTGCTCTAGCACGTGTATTCTGCTAAACACCTCAGTTGCAGGTTTACAGGTGATGAATACGTTTTCCGTATAGGGCATATGTTAAAATAGTTTTTTTCTGAATCACCACACATGAGTGAAAGGAGTTAATTCGCTTTGAAGTTAGACCTTTAACAGTTGGAAATGTTCAAATCCACACAAAAACATACAAAGTCTCAAATAATCACGCCCAGGAAAGCTAAGCTGTTTGACAAAGGGATGAATATAAAAAACGTGACATCAACATAATCCCATCCTTCAACCTAAACTGCTAGTACACCACCTTATTTTACAGTTAAAGTTTAAAATATGCTTTTATTTAAAACATTAATGGTTCTAAGAATGGTGCCAATCGTTTTCTCTTTTTAATCAGGCCTGGCTTGGGAGTGCCTCTGAGTAGAGCCCTTGAAGAGGCGCTATATAAATTCCATGATTGATTGATTGATTGATTGATTGAATCGTAATTTTACATTAATCTGAACTTTGTTAAACGCTAAAATACCGTGCAAATATTAGTTAGGCTTGAATTTGGGCTGCTTTTGTGTTTTTACGTAAATGTTGAGAAAATGAAGACAACGCTTGAGAGAACGTGATGACTAATGATGATAATAATGATAATGAAAGAGTCCAGAATTTCTTTTGCTTATTTAAAGAGATAAATGTATTTACATGTAAGCCAACAATAGTCCTTGCAGCAGAAAATTTTAGTTTCATAAAATTATACCTATATGTTATCCCTGACTAAATACAAACAATGCCTCCATACGCCATAAGGAACAGATATAGAGGATGCGCTTATTTCCTTCACTTCCGCCCCTGAGCCAGCAACAGACGAATCCCAAGTTCTGAACGGGGGGGGGGGGTGAATCGCAGGACTTGCAGTTTACTTTCCCGCTTACCTTTGTATCAAATTTAAACTATACTGCTTGCTGACAGAGGTACCGGTACGCGGCCTCAAAGAACGATTCCACGGTCGTGTTACATAGAGTCGAACCGATAGCAGCATTTTACCAATAGACCATATTGCATACATGTATATTACAGAAGAATTTTAATTTTAGTTTAGACACAAATTTTCGCTGGTTGCAAATTAATTTATTGCGGAATCGTGAGCGGAATCAAAATATTTAGCCTAATAAAGTGCTGTAAGGAAGTATAGGCCTACTTGATTACCTTCAGCATCAAACGGTTAGCCGAGGTGTGGTAGCAGTAAGTTTAGGATTGGAGAGGTTTGAACGTTTATATCTACTGCCAGTTTTTGAAACATTTTATGACCTCATACAAGGCAAGATATCTGTTAATAGATGCAGAACGATTATTTTTGTAACTTTAGAGTGGATATTGTACCTGCGGAGAAAACAATGCAAAATATGGATCAAGAAGTGAATACGATTGTTGGTATGGATGTGCAGGAAACAATTATCAAAGATGCGGCGGGCCTTTGGTCAACAGTGTCTATTCTGGTAGGGCATTTGGACCAACCGCTTCTTTATTTAACACTATTGCTTCGATGATTTCGTATTATGATGCTTAGACCAGAGGCGGATTCTGGGTGACCCGTCAAAAGCGCCCAGGGCAAAAGCACCCCGTCAAAAGTGCCATAAAATCACCGACAAATGCGCCCCGAATAACCAAATTTACTCCAAGTGCGTGCATGTTGCATGTAGGATTGTATTTGATCATTTGAGAAGCATAGGCCTATAGCGCAGAAGACATTTAAGTAGCATACGTAAGTCAGTGTAAAATTAAAATACTTTTAAGAATTAAAGATATTTGTCTCATTGGAATTAGATCGTTTCAGGAATTAAAGACATTTGTTATAATTTAATTAGAATCGTTTCAGGAATTAAAGATATAGGGCCTATGTTTGAGCTATGATTTCATCGCTCTTCCAGCAACTAGTTTGAACAATATTTTCATCGATCTTCCAGCCTCTAGTTTGAACTATGTTTTCATCGCCCTTCCAGCTGCTAGTTTGATCAATATTTTCATCGACCTTCCAGCCTCTAGTTTGAGCTTTGTCTTCGTCGAGAACTCAGCTTCTAGTTTCAGTTATATATTCAACGATAACCCAAACTGCAAGTTAGATGAGCGACGAAAATATGGCTCAACCTAGGAGCTGGAAGATCGATGAAAACATTGTTCAAACTAGAGGCTGGAAGATGGATGAAAATATAGCTCAAACTAGAAGCTGGATTAGCGATGACGCATAGCTCAAACTAGATTTCGTGCACGGGGGCGCATATGTCGGGGCGCATTAGTCGGGCGCATTTGTCGAGGCGTATTTGTCGGGGCGCTTTTGTCCTGAGCGTTTTTGACGCGGATTCTGCTATGATGTTATTTTAGTAAGTCATTTATATGAAAGGACGGTATTTAATTGTCACAATAATCATTTCATATTCCTCTAAGATCTCTAACAGAACTTGCATATTTTATGCTAACCATAATATTTTTACTAAATGTCGCGTCAGTGGCTGTATGGTGCATTGGGATTAAAACTCTGGACTTTCAGTGGTTGCCAAGTAATTATGGTTTACAAAACATAATTTAAAGAGAAATCCACTTGGTCACCTCTCCAGCATCACAACTAATTGAACATCTCTAGATCGGCTAAGATACTTTATAACATTGTAGTGTGTCCGGCTGGATATTATGGTCCAAAATGTCACAATCAGTGCCACTGCTACAACGGCAACCGATGTGTCTACCAGACTGGAGAATGCAATTCTACCTGCAAAGCCGGATGGACTGGGAAAAGATGCAACATTCGAGGTTACTTAAGAACTAATTTGCAGTCTTCCAAAGTCTTGTGGGGCGTGGTGGCTCAGTGATAAGTTCGGCGCCTTGTGACCTGAGGGTTGCAGGTTCGAATCCCACTCTATCCGCTGTGTACGGACCTTGACGGAACTTGGGCAAGTCCTTCACTCGCGATTGCTCGGCGTGAAAACTCCGACACAGTATCAAATGTTGTTGTCGGGAGCGCCTCTGAGGAGTTGAGGAGGCGCTATAGAAATATCCGAAATAAATTTTTAAAAATATTGATATTAGCTTACTGAATCTTAACTGGATATGAGTTTCTCTCTTGTTGCAAATACTGCCGAGTCAAAATTCGAAGTTTGTGGTCTGCGTCTTTTCCTTAATAGAAATCTCTCAATTACGTAACATATTAAAGAACTTCTGCGGGCCAGCTTCAAATCGATTATTGCCCCGATCTCTCAAAAAGAATGTGATTTGCAGCCTTCCAAAGTTTTATTCCGAGTCAAATCGATACTTTCAATGGCTTGCGTCAGTGTGGTGTGTGGTTAGTCTGCAGGCAATCAATCCTGCTCGTCTGGCCGCTCGCATAAAACGGCCGACCACATCACGTCAGCTTTACAAAAGTAATTGAATAACTGCACATCACGTAACATCGCAGACCGCGAACATCAAAGTCTTATGATGTATTCGGGCCACCCACTTAACCTAAGATAGATTATGAGCCGTTCGATTCCCTGTTACATTGAACAGCCTTATCTTATCTATTCAGGAGGCCTAAAGTGCTCACGCTATAAAAAATTAATTTTTTTATTTTACAACTAGTAAACTTATATGAACTGACAATTACAAATGCTAAGCAAATTTATACTTTTCCTTTCTCTGCTTACGAACACAGTTTGAAATATCATTTTAGAATGCGCGACACAAGGTGGAGATTGTTCCCAGAATGAAACCTGCGCCTCTGTTAACTTGAATTTTGCAACAATCACTCGCTGTCTTTGTTTACCAGGACAAGAAAGGAAAGCCTTCTGGGACATATGTCAAGGTTCGTGGCATAAAAAATTGCAACTTCTGTATAAATACTTTTTTGATTAAGAAAAAATCAGGCTACACGATTAGGTCTACTTTACTTGTGCTATCTAGAAAAGATCACATCCCGAACGATGACCCAAGAGAAAACAAGAAGAGAAACAATATATGAAAAGTTTAAAACTAGATTTTCTAAAAAGTAGGCCTAAGTAGGCCTATAGTGAGTCATGAAATTCAGTAGACATGGATTAAGTAAATAATTTGTATATTTCATGTGTAGTCCTACTATTAGTTGACTAGATGATTGCCCGTCCTAAGACGGTATTAAGACGGCTTTAAAAAATCTGAAAATGTGTTTTCGAATGTGTTGTCCTATTTATTGCCTGTCCTACGAGCGATTACAAAGCAAGTTTTCGTACGTACGTATAGAGTTTTCCATCTTGTAGCGCGATGGCCGACCCTGAAGTAAATTAGTCAAAGCATGATTAAACCCGTTAAGCCTGTTAATTTATTGTTATTGCCTGTCCTAAGAGCGATAATAAAGCAAGTTTTCGTACGCACGTATAGCATTTTCTATCCCGTATCGCGTTGACGACGCCGAAGTAAATTAATTAGGCCTAAAGGCTAAAGCACGTTTAAACTCGATAAGTCTGTTAATTTAAGCCCTTTAGTTTAAAGTGAAGCCGGTTTTTAAATACCGTTAGTTTAAAAACGGGGAATATAGTTTAGACTTGTTTTATTCAAGTTTTACGCGTCGAAATGGTCGCTGTTGATTTTATCCGCCATTCGGAAAGGAAAGAGGTCAGAATTGTGACGTAATTGGTCATGAATATTGATTAGGTTAACGTCCAATGAGATTGCGGCAAAAGGCCGTTATATGCAAAGTTGACGCCATGAGATTTCTGATTCTTTATATAGGCCCTATATAATTATGCTAGAGTAAGCACAATATTAGTAAAGTGTCATTTTATGATATGTCATATTTTTATGATTTTTATATGTTGTATATGCGGCATTAGTAATTAAGTAAATAGCATTTTATTAATGCAAGACAAGCGATTACATTTCACAAAATTGACAGTTGTAAAATGCTACTGTCGCGGGATCAGAAAAGCCCAAAACTATTAGCTATGAGCTGCTACTATGAGCGCTTCTGGCCCTCGCTTCACCATGGTAAACTTTTCGAAGAATGGCGAGTTCATTGGTAGCCAATGCTGCAAAGTTCACATATTAAAAGCATAGTGCCTCATAAAACTACATTCGCAATATTCTTTGCAACATCATTATCCAACTAGCGTATTTGCCCGTCATATTATGACGGCAGTGTATATAGGCCTATATGTATCGTTGGTTAAAATGCTCTGATCGCCGTCGTGAAGACCGCAGTACTGACGTCACAAACGGTTTCTGTTTCACAATAGAACAGAAACCGTTTGTGACGTAGCGTTTATCCACAGACACACGCTCTATGGATATAATATGTATAGATTTTAAAGGCTTACGGGAGATAAAAGTGGAAATTCTGAACTGTTCGCTATTAGTCGCTACCAAAACTGTCGTACCGGGATGCACTTAGGCGGTAGTAAGATCATCCAGACAGTGGCGGCGCGTGGGGGTACCAAGGGGGTGTGGTCGCACCGGGCTGCCACTTGAGCACTTTGACTACCTGGAGTATTTTTTGGTGCTTCCTGTGGTCACCGTAGTGTTTCATTTAGAGTTATTAGGCCCACTTAATTCGTTTGCTAGAAATTTCAATGAAGCTTTAATAACAATTCAGTTAACTGTTACAGTAAATCTTCACTGTTCATGTGAGCTTCAATGTATTTCTTAGTTTTAAATTGATTTCGACCTAGTTTAGATTGATTTTGGCCTAGTTACTAGCAGCGGAGTAATTATTATATTTTGAGCCAGGAACGAACTATGAATTTGGCGCCCCTACCCCCGTTTTACTATTTCACATTTTCCAAATAATCGAATAGCAATTTTAATTTTAATGAAATAAAATATGAAAAATACAGATAGTACATGCACGTTGACCCTTAGTTGTTCAATGGGGCGACAAAATCATACCTGAGAACTGGTTTGTAAGTAATGATCGAGTAAATAACTGGATATATTTGGGGCGCCAACATTAAATCTTGTAAATTTATTTGGGATAAATTGTTTAAAACTGCATCAAAATTAAGAATATAGTTATTATTTTTCTTAGGCGTAATCCTCGTTTTGGCGCTCCCTTTCCTTGGCGCTCGGGGACACATGTACCCCGTCTGTACCCCCTAGCTACGCCTCTGGTTTCTAGAAATAATTATTGCGCCTAATTATACTGATAATGTGGTATTACTATTGATGCACACTTCTACTTCTCTAAGCACATCTACAACCTCCCGCACTTCTCTTCTGCTTCATGCGCATTCGTGACCGCCATGCTCGACCTTACAACTGCCTTCACCATTGCTACCTCCATTGTTATTACAAAGCTCGATTACTAAAATTCCCTCTTCCTCAACCTTGAATCCACCCAAATCAAGCGTCTGCAACTTATCCAAATCTCACTTGCCAAGCATCATCACATCACTCCGTCCTCAAATCACTCCATTGGTTAAAAATTCAAAGAGCGAATCCACTTCAGTCCTATCACTAACCTACAACTCCCTACAATATTCCCAGCCCAAGTACCTCTGTGATCTCTTCGCCATCCAAGCAACTCGCTCCACCCGATCATCCTCCTATCTCAGTCTTTCTCGACCGCCGGTCACTACTCATCTCAAGTTCTCCAACCGAGCCATATTCAACACAGACCACGCTTATGGATTGATCCCCTCCCCTGAATTCCGCAGCTTCTCAGTTCCTCCATCATCATTACAGCCCGTCCTTCATTTCCTCCTCATGTTCCTCTATCACCATCTGGTTTTCCATTCAAAATTGAAGTCTCACCTTTTCAAGTACTCCTACCCTGACTCATCTTATCCTCCTCTCTCCAATTATTCTCGCCGTAAACGACACCCGCCTTAACAGCTGCTCTGCCTCTTCTCTTGATCTGACCCTTGGAACTGGACTCGGACAACTTTTGAACTACTTTCTGGAGACCCACTCTGATTTGATTTGGCGAGGCTACTACTAACTACTATCATATACAACACAGACGAACTTTCACTAACTACTAGGCCTGCCGGCTTATATGGGCGGTTAGGGGTGGGGGCGGCACACTGTTGCTTCGCACCACCTTCGAAAAATCCACGCGCCGCCACTGCATCCAGAAACAGGAAGAATGTTGTGGTATCATGGTAAAATATCTTTAGATATAGACGAATGTGGGCTGGGCTTTTGTGATACTTCAACAACGACTTGTACCAACGCAACAGGAAGCTACAAGTGTACCTGCAAGCCGGGATATCAACAATACAACGAAACCACCTGCAATGGTAAACTGATGAACCTAAACAAAATTCAGTAGCTCATACATAAATTAAGTAAACAATATTTCTATTTCGTGTGTAGTCCTATTACTATTTGATTAGGCCAGAGTAAACTTAGTCAGTAAGGTGTTATTTATGATATTTTATATTTTGTGTATGTGGCATAAGTAATTTAGTAAGTAGCCTTTTGTTAATAATGCAAGACAAACGACTACATTTTATAAAATAGACAGTTGTTGTAAAATGCTACTGTCGCTGGATTAGAAAACCCAAAACAATTAGGGCTGTGAATAGGTATGAGTGTTTCCAGGTGTAGGCCTATAAGTAAGTTGAAGTGCTTGGGCGCAAGTGGGTAAGTGTGTATAATGTACGTGTGGGCTAATGGACGCGAAAGTATATATGTAGGTGACTGCTCATGAATAAGCTGAGGTCTTCCCAGAAGTTTAATCCACTGAATTATTATTAACGTTCACAGGATTGATCACAGGTTGTGTCGGTAGTTAAGTACTAGTTAAGAACATTGTACAACGCTAGTACTGTTATGCTTACAGGCTTTAGTTAGGTACAGAATTAAGCTTATCATTGTAGTAAGAATGATGGCTTTACACTTACTGTACTACTACCCACATGGCCCAGGTTGTGGTGTGTCTCCTGTGTAGCCAGACTTTGGACTTTCAATTCAATTCAATTCAATTCAACTTCATTGATCCGAATTCAATACAAAAGTACAGTAGGCACCAATCGGAATGTAAAAAAACATGTAATAATGTATGTTTTGCTTATATAGTGAAAAGTTTATTTCCAAGTAAACATATGATATCACATCATATCATAATATTATATGAGCAGCTACTATTAGCTACTATTATCGCTTGACGATGTTAAACTTTGCGAAAAATGGCGAGTTCATTGGTAGCCAATGCTGCAAAGTCAACATATTCAAATTATAGTGACTCATAAGACTAGGCTACATCTGCGATATTCTTGGCAACAATTTACTGTGTTCCTCGAATCATTATTGTCCAATTCTGAAGGAGAAGGCTCCGAGAAGCAAGTGGAAATTCTGGACTGTTCGCTAATAGTCGCCACCAAAACATGGCGGCGCTCGTACCGGGATGCATTTAGGCGGTAGTAAGATCATCCAGAAACGAGAAGAATGTTGTTGTATCATGGTCAAATATTTTTAGATATAGACGAATGTGGGCCGGGCATTTGCAATACTTCGACAACGACTTGTACTAACACAATAGGAAGCTACAAGTGTACCTGCAAGCCGGGATATCAACAATACAACGAAACGACCTGCTACGGTAAACTAGCATGTCTAAATATTACAGCTAAACGACATAAATTATAATTATACGCTCCACAATATTAGAAAAACACTTCTATGATATAGAGGATTTTATGTTAATTTATAACGTCAAGAAATATTCCTTTTCATAAGGATGATTAATGTTCTTAAAGTAACCAAATAATTTTTGACTGCTGTTAGCAATTTTAAGATTCTTTGCAGAAAAGACTGAATTGCCAATAGGAACTTTTTTCACATTAATAGAAGATGGAGATCGAATATTCATGGTATGGAAAATCTAAAGAAATTGTGCCTAACCATATTCTATTAATTATATAAAATTAGACTTAATTTTGTTTTACGACTGTTACATGAAAGAATGGAATGTAGGTCCATAGGCCTACGTAATCCCAGCGGGAGTTGTCTCCAATCCTGATCTACTCTCATAATCAACTGAATCATTTTTCCTTCTATCTTTTACGTAAACTATTCCATACGATCTTTGCCCATTGTACTCGTGTACTCGCCAGATTAAAGTTGCTCCATTACAGGATCTTAATTATCTCATCAACCAAACTAGGCCTTGTCTCTGAGCCGTTACATCAAAATCTGCGCTATCCGACCTCAAAGCCCACGGTTTGGCTAGAGAGGTAGTAGCAGGTGCAACAACCGTTGCAAGATTGACGCACGCTGCACCCGCAAGGTGAAGCTTGACCAAATCGTTGGACCGCAACAGTCTCGAAAGGTTTATGGCTTTGAGGATCCGTAGCGCTTGGATGGATCGTAATCATAATCGTAATCGTAATCTCGAGATTTCTACAGCGCCCAAAAAAGCGAAATCGCGGGAACCAGCTTATTCACAAGCGCTTAGACAAATCAAAATCGATAGGCAGGAGGGGAGTCGAATCGGTTCCAGGTCAAGATCCAAAGGAGTCAGTCAGGCAGACAGTAAGACGGCGAAGGTGGGTGGTGTTTAGGGTTGAAACGGCGAGGTAGGTAAGGAGAGCAGGAGGAATCGGGATAGGATTTGTGAAAGAGCAATGTTTTCAGTTTAGAGTGAAAGACCTGTGGAGATATGGCAAGTGGTGAGGTTTTGGTGATTTCGTAGGATATACCTGAAATGTCTCGCAGTACTGGTGAAAGTTTGTCCCAGAGGAGTGGGATAGTTTGTTCCAGAGGGGTGGGACAGCTATGGCTATGAAGCGATTCGCAAATTTTAGTGATGAGGTGGCGGAAGGGCGGAAGAGGAGCGGGTTGAGCGGAGTGGTTGGACAGTGAACAGCTGTCGGAGATAAGAGGGCTTGAGGAGTGCAGTGTAGGTGAGTGATATGACTTTATATTCTGTTGTTCGGGTATTTTAAGCCAGTGGAGAGATTTTAGGACAGGAGTGATGTGATAGCGCCTGGGGCTTTAAGTCACAGCACGGGCGAGTGCATTTTGAATGGCTTGGAGGCGGTTTATTTGGGCGATGTCTATGTTGAAACTAATTTTGCGTGGACTATAGAAGTAGCTATTGTGGATGCGTTTTAAAGTCTAGCATGGGGCGAATAATGCGAAGGTTGTGGATGTGCATGAAGCAAGAGCGGGAAAGATGGGATCCTCGGTTCATGAGCCAAGAGCCAGAACTTCCTCTATATGGGTCGAAACACGGAGATCTGCGTTGACGGTGACACCCATGATCCTCTTGGAGGATATGCTTTCCATTTCGGTCAGGAGAGGTGGTGAATCCACTTGTCCTCTTCTAACGATGATCATCTCCCGTGACTTTGCTTTGTTAAGGCGATGGGTTCGTTTTGGTCACACCAACTGTCTTCTGATTTGTTTACTCAGTAATTTCCTTTAAATTAGATGCAATAAGGCGAGGTGCTTCATCCCGCACCGGGGTTTGAATTTCGAATACCCGTTCCAATTCGTCGTCCCTGGACCTACGACTATCTGCCATATCCTGAAAGAAATCTGTAAAACTACACAGGCATTTCTACCTTAAGCAGGATCAACAAGAACAGAATTCATAATTTCTACTTGATTAGTACTTTTTTTAAAAAGATTTCGGCCAAATTAAATACAGCGATTGTGTCGAATTTGAGGACAATTAGTGATCACTTCTTAACAATTACGCCTGATTGTTTTTAGGCAGGTGATAGTGCTGCAGTGATAAGGTTTTCTGTAGGGAAGCGCGAATACGTCTAGCTTTAGCCTATTTCTTTTACACACTAATGAATCTCACTCACTAGACCAACGATCAATTTGCTCTATCGACTTATTTCGTAGTCGGAATCACGAATGAACTTATTTGTAGCCTGGAGCCATTTCAAGAAAATAAATTTATGAAGGAAAAATTGAAAACTCTCCGTTACTGCGTCCAGAAATTTCGTAAACAATTTGTCGGACGTTCACGACAGAAATTAGGCCTACTTCTTTTTCTCTAGAAAAAGATCCAACATTTCAGCGGATAGATATTTCTGACAATTATGAAGTTCTGATAAAAGTCCAGCCATATTTTACTTTTATTCCTGTTATATTTTTTCGAAATTAACCGAAACTTTTAAATCCTTCTCAGCAATAATGATCAACCAACGGATACTCAACCACGTCGAAAGATAAAACTTTGTTTTTCGACTCATAACCTCCATTTTTTGTATCGAGCTTTCGAAAACTAATTATATCTCCCAAAGTTCACAAAACTTTACCGAAAACTTGTTGAAAATTTTAAACAAAATCTAGAAAGTTTTTGAAGAAATTTCAATCTCGATAGACGTGTAAATGACTTCACCAGGAGCGCCGAAACACAACATCAATGTCACCAACACAACCAATGACAACAGTAATAACATTAATTATGATAGTGATAATAATAACAATAATAGTAATCAGGTAAATAAAGGTAACATACTTAATTTCTGTAGATAAATTTCTTGTTGATCTTTAAATGAAAGAAAATGAGCCTATACGGCCACAAAAAGAATAAAAACCAGCTGTTGGGGCTGCGAAAGGTCAACGGGCCCATTAAGACTCTCTACCATGAAAATATATGCTATTTTCGGTGGCCATGTACGCTTTCTTCAGTGGCCATTAAGGCTCTTTTCAGCGGCCATACCAGCTCGGATATTCATATTCTTACGAGCCGCAAGAATATGAATATCCGAGCTGGCATGGCCGCTGAAAAGAGCCTTAATGGCCACTGAAGAAAGCGTACATGGCCACCGAAAATAGCATATATTTTCATGGTAAAGAGTCTTAACTCTTAATGAGCCCGGAAAGTGCCTTTACGACCACTAAACAAGCATTTACGGCCTTTGAAAAGAGCCTATACGGCCACAGAAGAGAGCCTTAAAAGCCATAGAAAAGAGCCGTAATGGTCATCAGAAAGAGCATTATTGGCCATTGTAAAGAACCGTTAATGGTCGAGTTATAGACTTGCATAATATAATATACTTTACTTTTAAATCGGAAGAAACTCAATTGAAATTAAGAAGATCAAACAAGCGTTAGCTATTTGCCGAATCACCGAATTTTTTCCGACTGATTTGTCTCTATTAAAACCAAGAACTCAAAAGCCTCTGAAATAAATGTGCATTCAGACCAATGATTACCAGGAACGAATTATCTTCAATCAAGAATATGGACTGATATACAATTGCTTTTTTAAAGACATCGCAGCCATAAGATGTCGATAAACTTTTGAAGTAATAAAAGAAATAGTATATTACGAGTTTGCTATTGAGCGCCTTGTCATGCTACTGAGGTTCGTAGTCTGTTTTTCGAAAATAAGATAATAATTCTAAAATAAATATACATAATATTTAAAATATTATTATATACATATATAAACATATTTTCACGCTTATATACATAATCAGGGTCAGGGGTCGGTCCCCGGGACCGGTCCGGGGAAGACAGATCACTAAGTACATTTTGCAAGTCACTGAGTACATTAATTTACGTCGACGCAATATCAACTTTCGTCCTAACACTAAGCGCTATCCTGACGTCATTATATTATTGACGTAATAAATGATAATCACGCCCTTGCAAATTTTTCCACAATAGCATATCACTCTTAGTCGCACACAAGTTTACTATAATTCATGACGACTTGTTTACTGAGAACTGCATAAAAATAGTACTGCCGTACTTCGGACAATCGACTTGCAAGACGCCATACACATGTCACATAAACGCCAAACCGAAGAAAAAGTGCTGGAGTTTTATTAATACATAACTTTTGTCATTAAATCAGCTTCTCCTCGCTACGTTGGCTGTTACAAAGGAAACACGACCCAGTATTTGTCTGTAGAGCTACCAACAAACGACACACTGACCATCGAATTCTGCATACAGGAATGCAAACAACTAAATAAGTCATACTCAGTGATTCAGGTATATCTTCATGACTATTTATATCAGTTCACCTTCATCTGATCATAACCATGCTGTTATAATTCTTAAAGAGTTTAACACTTTAACAACGTGTTGCATTGGTTTCCTAATCACTTTTAGAACTCTCTCGAGTCTTCGTGAGGTTCTATTAAGGAGCAATATAAATGGCCATATGTATACATACATGCATATTCTCGACGTTAAAGTTTTAATGTGAATGGACAGATATGCACCACTGAAATATTTTAACATTATCACTTAAATGTTGCGATCTATCAACCTACTCATTTTGAAAGCGTTACATAAATTTTATGTTTGATTTTAAAGGATGGAGTAAAATGTCTGTGTGGAGATGACTATGGCCAGATTTCATCAGATGATGAATGTCAAGTTCCTTGCACTGGAAACAAACGGCAATACTGTGGCGGAAAGAATACGACAGATGGAACGCCTATCTACGCTGTTTATACGGGTGTGTATGTTGTTGAAGTAACGCAAATACCTAACATTAACGACTCAACGCTTCAATCATTGTAATAATTAATGTTGTGCAATCATATTAATGCTGTGCAATCGCTATTTGCAGACACGGCAGCGGATTCATGCAGTGTAGCCTACTTGGTACAGAGGATCATAGTTCTTTACCCAAATTAACATCGCCACTTAACAAGAATTTTAACTTTGTGTTATATTGTGCTTCAGTTTTAGACTGAGAAGCATATTTTCTGCACCATAATTTATGCTTACGGTCAAGAAAATGTTTCTTCGACGTCAAAGATAAGCCCTGGCAAAAAAATGGAAAGTTGGACCCACAAAGTACTCAATAGTGATCGATGGAACGCTAAATTAAACTTGCTGTGGATACGATCACGCAGTTGGCAAATATTTGCCTGTAACAAAGGGTTTAAAGCTTTCTTCTGTTGCATTTAATTCCTATTTTGATCTGTGCGAAATGACGCACGTAAATATTTTGGCCAATTTACCTCAAGGGTCACCTTGTGCTGTCAACTCCTGGAGCTCTAGCGACCGTCATGACACACATTTTCCATTGCTTCCTGTTCGAAGTCAGGTCTCTTAGTTCTTCCAAATTCATGCCAGTTAACATGACGATTTTCTTGGCATGTTAACAGGGGTGGTTTGCCATTGCCTTCCCCTCAAGGGTATATCCTTTAAAATCCAGTTTGTGTAGTCTGCATATAGATACATTAATAATGAAGTTATTATAGAAAAAATAAAGTATTATAGTTAAAATTATTTAACAGCAATATCGTGAAACTGAAGCGGTAGGTTTCGGCATCCAGTTTAGATAACGATAACGCTGGCCAGATTCGGTTCCAGAGCGAAGTTCATAACCACATAAAATCAATAGATCGCTAACACTTGCAATTGCAAAATACAGTGAAAACCGCTTGAAATGGAAACATACAGTAAAAGCGTTTTGGAATGCATGAGTTTACAGATCTCTTTGAAAATCGAGTTCATGGCAGTTTCATTAGCAAACTCGGACAATGCTTTTCACAAACATAATCATATTAAGTCTGATGAAATAGTTGATTTTAGTCCCTTTCACATGAATCTTGCTTTTGATTTGATAGCAAAATCGTTTTTACGGCAGTACGTTGGATGCTACAAAGACAACCAAACCAGAGCAATGGAACATTGGCCGAATAGACATCACCACACCGTAGAATCCTGCATAAGACTCTGTGCCTTTCATAACTCCTCATACGCTGGACTGCAGGTAACCAGAATATTTTTTTAAATTGCTTAGTTATGCCTATTTTTATGGCGGAAGCATGTCTTTAAATGCGTATCCGATCTTATTTTACTGTGTTTCTAAGAGTTATTGTAAATCACAGATTTGGATAACGCCATAATTATCAATCTCCTCATAGTTTGATCACACTGTCTGGTTGATTCCAATTAGTCTGAAATAATAAATTATGAATGAACAGCCACATCTGGTAACTAGATTGGTAACAACGATTCAACGTTTTAAGTCTTAATCATTGTAATAATTAATGTTGATTACTTTAGACGATAATTAATTTTTTGATAGGTTTGCTTAATAAACCATTTGCTATGAGTTGCAGAAGTACACCATAAAAAAGATAGCATGATAACATGATGACAAACACCATAACCATAGGATTATGGTGTATGTTATCCTGTGTAACTATAACATTTTGAACTCACAGACTTCGTGTTCTTTTATTGTGCCAAAAAGTACAGTAATACAGCTAGTGAAAATTCAGGGCTGAAACAAGTTCAAATTAACATCGCTCCTAAGAAATCAATGCGGGAAAATATTTTTAGATTTTAAAGTGGCACCATTTCTTTTTAAGCCTAAGGCAGATTCCTCTTTTGCCTCGATTTCTGTATAAAGGGTTTGAGTCTGCTTTTATGCACGACATATATTCAGTGTTTAATCTAGACCCCCTCTTCTGGGGGGCGGACATGGTTTGAGGGCCCACGATCGTCCGAGTAGGGGAAGGGGTTTGGCAGTGCGTTTGATTAGAAAAAAAATTGATCGCGCAGTTTTTGGTTTGTTGGGAATTTACTCTTAAAAAACTTTGATGACCTTTTTCCTTTTTTGGGAATTGTTTTCTCTCGGGAAACCTAAATCCTCCCCCCCCCAAAGGTGTCTAGATTAAACACTGCATATATTGCATTGATACTTCTATGTTCGCCTCGTTTGAATCAAGTTTAATTGACAAATTAAGAGAGACCCAACATCTTAGGATCGTGCCTTTGTGCTGGGATAGGGAAATTTCGCCCCCGGAAGATTCGCCCCCGGAAGATTCGCCCCCGACTTTTCGCCCCCGGGAAGATTCGCCCCGGATGAAAATGTAACTAAGACTAGAAGCGGAATCTATGATGAAAATGTAACTAAGGCTAATACAGTTCAAACCAGAGGCTGGATCTATGATGAAAATGTAACTAAGACTAGAAGCTGGATTAACGATGAATCTTCCGGGGGCCAAAGTTCCGGGGGGCGAATTGTCGGGGCGAATCTTTCGGGGCGAATCTTCCGGTGGCGAAAAGTCCTAGAACCTTTTGTGCTATGGCCAGTTGCATACTATTTAAGATTATCGCACTTACGATGAATAAATATTTGATGATGATGATGACGATGATAATGATGATGGTGGAAAGAGAGTATCGAACTGACTTCGCGATAGAGCCCTGCGCCGACTTGATAGTCTCGGCGGCGGCACGCCGGTTATTTTGGGCCGGCGGCGGCGGCCCGCTGCCGATCAGCAAAAATCGGCGGCGGTGGCGCGGCGTCGCGTGCCCTAGTAAGAATACTTAATAAGTATGAGTCACTATGAACAATTAACCGTTTGTCCTGTGACCAGTCAAGAGGCCAATATCTCTAAAGCCACTCCATGACAATGAAGGTAAACTACACACAAAGGAACTGAGAGAGAAGGCACCTACAGGCATTTGTCTTACAAAACAGCATATCTTGGTATTAATAGCACTTGTGAACTCCTCTAATCTTACAAAATTAAGACAAAAATTTATACTAAGTGTACTGTAAAAAGACCATAGAAGCTATTCAACATGAAGGTAACAGTAGTACACGTACAAAGACATTCATATTGCTTTTCTTGTCAAGGTATTAAGGAAATGGCAACAGGAAAAGAAGTACCAAAACACTGGCTACTTGTAACAAGATATTGCTCTAAATGACTGTATGTATCATGGCACAATGCAAGATCATCAAAGTATAGGCTAAGTAAAAAGGATTTTGGTCAGGAAGACCATGCATTCTTGGTATCAAGATAAAAACTGCACACATAATAATCAGCTATGATCACTCTTCTATTTCGCACTAAAGTAATACTTTATCACGAAATCAAGGAAAACGTGAAAAAGCAACAATAGCAATTAAACACCTCAGACTGTCATAAAAAAATCGGCGGCGGCGACCACAAAATGTCGACGGCGCGGCGCGGCCAGCGCAGGGCTCTACTTCGCGATATAGCTAATCTAATCCAGGATTTGTTGGATTGTCATTGCATGCTGCTGCGATAAGTTTCTGAGATAGGCTATTTGTCAATTCTGCGAAACATTTCTAGCGTTGTTGTAAGAGTTCTTTTACTTGCAAAAGAGGGACAGATTCTCGTCCTTCTAACTTAAGATTAATGTAGCCTATGTTGTCTGCAATCTGGATATCTGGAAATCCGTAATGGCATTGGCCCAACGACCACGAATGTCAGGCTGCAGAGATCTGTTGGTTTGAGAGTTACTCAGACTCTGCTGATTCTTCCATAAGCGGCAAACTGCTGAACGATGAGGTAACCCTGTGACATCAGACAGCATCGCCGTCTTCGTTATTTACCTTTGATGCCATTCAGTCCTGCATCTCCGAACACATACTCGATCATTATTAGGGATTAGAATCAGTTGTTTGAGCTCTACTTGTTGGAACACGGCACTGGTGGCTTTTCTGGTTATCTAAGCATCCGATAAAACTAGATTTGCTTAGAGGTTGCTTAATATTATGTTTTTACAGCGCTGCTAAACTCGTTACAATTAGAATTAATAGTATTAACCACCCTGCTTTATCATTTTAGTACAGCGGCGAGTGCTTCTGTGGAAATTCCTACGATAAATACGGTCCACTACCTGAATCCGGTTGTAATATGAGATGTCGTAGCAATGCTGGTCAAATCTGTGGAGGAAACTATGCAAACAGTGTGTATGCAGGTTAGTTCATACCACTGCGAGTATCCTGTAACTTTTCTCCGAGTTGACCCACATTCACAGTCTAAAACATTAAAACGATTAAAATACTGGTAAGAAGTTTTAATTATAATACGGAACCAAACAGAGTGACTTCATAAATTATTTTTTGGGGGCAGGGGTGGTAGAGATTCAAATTTTCCGACAACGGGACAATTTTTTCAGTTATTCGCATAGGCCTATAGCACAAGAATTATATGTTTGAACAATGAGCATACGCAGTAGTTATTTGCAATTAGTCATACGCAATTATGATGGGAATTTGTCATTGTTGAGACTATGATTTTGTGAATTAAGAGATACACTCTAGAATTAGTCGCATAACCGATTTCTTCTTTCTCTTCCTGTAAGATTATATCCGACGATCGTCACATACACTCTAATAATTATAATTATAATCATCTTAGGACAAATTTTTTAGCTCTCTTTAAACGTTCCGGTAGAAAAGGCCCACCTCAAAGCAATTAGGCATAATTAGCAATTAGACGGCATTTATGTTACACTTCACGCGCTTTCAGAGACCAAAAAGCCCGGAATAATGTTGTAGTCAGAAAACAAAAGGCTCGCTGTAGCTGCTAACATGAGTGCTTCGGATACCGCTCGCTGCAAGTTATATGATTTTAACATTCAGGAATGCCTCGGGGTTCGTTTAAATTTAAGCTTAACACACACAGAAGCTGTAAGCGATTGGTATGTTGCTGTGTAAGCAAATGAGGATTTATTCAGCCGAAGTACGCGCATAACTCATATCGCTTTATGGCCTACTAGATATGAATTTAGGCAGGACACTTATTAACGCCTCCGAGTAAATTCCGAATATGTAGTACAAACGACATATTAAGAATTTAGGCCTACAAATACAATCGCATATCAATCAATCAATCAATCAATCAATCAATTTATTGATCCACAAAGCAAACGTGACAATATACAAGAATATATAATTTAAATAGCCACTATGATGCTGAAAAGGTTTGAAACATTAAGATATTCATGGGTTTAGAAGGCTATATCATGCTGTGAGTGGTCAATAGGAAGCCCTAAAAGGACCAGGGTCCCGCTAGTAAGGGCCCCCCATTTACTTAACAAAACTCGACGACGGCCATGTACATATGAGCCTTTGAGTAGACCTATTTAGAGACAACGAATTTGCAAAAGGTGGGCAACTAGTTAACAGAATAGTAAGACTTAGTGGCAAAAAAGTATAAAAAAACAAAACAAAAAACAAAACAACAAAGTAAAATAAATCAGATGGGAGGGGTCGCAGCAGGCTGTCACTGGGCAATCTGTCTAATAAGTAGGTGTGAAATGAAAGTTTAGGCCAGAATAACGTGCGCGACTTAATTGCTATAGTGTTTCTGTCTTTTCAGTGAACGACATCCTATGGTGCTCAAATGTTACAGACTGCAGCGTGAATGAGGCTTGTATTGTTATTGACTTGAATTACATGAATGTTTCACGATGTCGATGCAAGCAAGGTTTCCTCAGAATGAGTAGATGGGAACAATGTACAGGTAAACTTTAAATAACCTAGTGGTTCGCGTGCTGAAGAGTAAATCGAATGGACGGGATCTAACTTCCTTTAGGGCAAACCTTTGTTTAAAAAATTTGGCCTTACTTCCGCCCACTAACCATATAACCTTTAATGACATATTTCTTTGACCGTACCATGTCAAGTGGCGAGGGAAAGTGCTGTCATCCGCATTCGTATAACGAAGTGGAGAGGAAAAGGAAGTCGATTGCTGCCTCTTATAGTTCATAATATTATTTCATTAATAACTCCCTAAGATTTTGATAGGTGATGACGAAAATATTATCACGAAGAATCACTCAATGCCACGGTGGAACTCCGAAATCACTGTTAGAACTGCGTGAAACAGTGGTCTATCGATACCGCGCTATGCCTAAATCGATTGACTGCGGGTATGAACATGCTTAGTGGACTTAACGTAACGATCTTGAACAAATTGTTCGCACACACTTATTTATGTCGCCAAGAAGTAGGACTTGGTCCCGTCATTAGATAAAGTGACATAATAAACCATGGAAGCATTTCATGTTCCTCAAGTAACACTGCCTTTCAACTCCGGTTAGTTTGAAAAATGCGTTAATAACATTGGCAGTTACAGTTGTGTGGATCTCCGAGGGTAGCTTCGCAAATAAATCTGAAAATTGCAAAGGTAGGTAAATGATTGGTTGTCAGAATGAATCACGATGGTGTGTTGTACAGAGTTTCAGTAAATACAACTTGTACATATCTGGTTATACGTGCTATTATAAGACTATGATTAATGTTTAAAATCAAAATCCTCTTTTTTAAATTTTAAACTGTTTAATATTATATGGGTTTATGTTATGATATGATGCAGATGTCGACGAATGTAAATCCGGTAAACCGTGTAATTCAACAGTAGAAAACTGCGTTAACAACATTGGCAGTTACAGATGTGAATGCAAGGTTGGCTTCGCAAATTTATATGGAAGTTGCAAAGGTAGGTAAATGATAGATTTTCAGAATGAATGTCAATAGTAATAGTTTGATGTAGAGCTTCTGTATATTAATATAACTTCTATCTATCTATCTGTCTGTCTATTTACAAGATATATATAGCGCCTCTTCAAGGAATCTACTCAGATGCAGTCCCGACCCAGGACCGATCAAAAAGAAATGTCTTATTAAGAAGACCGTAAAAGGAACCAGATAGATATCTAGGAAGGGAGCGAATCTAATAAGGGAGATCGTTCCAAATGGCAGGACCAACCACCAAGAATGCCCTACGCTGTGCTATGGCAGCACGAGCGTAAGGAACGACAAAGTCTCCCCGGGAGGCTGAGTGCAGGGATCTGCGTCCCAGAGGCGCGTTTACAGAAAATGACATCACATAAATTCCCTGTCGACGGTTTTGTAGGCCATACTTCTATAGCAAAGGCCAAATGCATATACGACTAGATCATCGGTTGTTTTGCACCTCAATTAACCCATTAAACTATTCACTTTGTTTCATTCTTATCAGCGTTTAGAATGGTCAATTAGAATACTGCCAAAGCACTTCATTGCACATTGCAATTTCATCGTGCAGCTTCGACATTATCTGATAGCTTTTGTAATATCTGTAATAGTTGAATAAAAACTTCTGTCCGTAATTTTGTCATGACATAATTATCTTATTAGGCAAGTAGGTATCCTTTATTTGCATATGACAAGTGCACATGCATTGCATTGTAAAAAGCGATTACCTAAACAAGAGAAATTAGAGAGGTGTAATGCTCTTTGTTTTTGATTCCAACTATTAGGGCTATAGTAGGGCCGCAAGCCGCCATGATATGCCGAAGATTTGAAAATGCGCGCCCTATCACTTCATCCTATAAATACCTCTCTTGGTGAACTAATTTTGTCATTTGTCAATGACTGCTGATTGTTGAACCAAAACTTACTTCTCACGGTAACTTGTAGAAGTTCTAACATGTAAGCTTATTGCTTCTCATGATACTTATTTGACAGTGATGTTTACGCTCTGTTCTGGTAACCATCATATGACAAGGCTAAGGAAAAATGGTAAATCGCTAGCCTAGCCGAAGGCGTCGCACAGTCGATCGGCGCCCGATGAGTTTGAGCTAGACTCCAAGACGATAGATGAACCTGGAACCAGACCATTATTTTATTTACCTAATTTACATGTTTTTTTTCTCATGTTCATGAGAAGGGAGGGAACAGAGAAGGGAGGGAACAGAGGAGGGAGGGAACAGAGAAGGAGATCATACAGGGCACGATTCCAGGGGATCGAAAAAGGGGAAGACCGAGAACGAAGTGGCTGGGTAACATAAAGGAATGGACTGGGTTGACACTGGAAGAAATGCTAAGGTTGACGGAGGACAGGAAGCGTTGGAGGAACATCGTGTATGATGCGGCCGACTCTCGATTTGAGGATGGCTAGGAACAGGAACAGGAATTTACATTACTTCAATTTACTTACTTGCGGCAACGGTGAGTGCGTGCCGCGACTTAATGGCTGCTTAGTGCTGACTGATCGCTCCAATTTCCTGCCATCTGATTGGTCATAACAAGAAAATCGGAACCTCAAGTTGCGTGACATAATTCGTAACGTCACCAAATCACGGTATATAAAACAATTATTGCGGTGATAACAATTAAGCTTACTTCCCCGTTATATTATGACGTCATATTATAGGCCTATAGCCGTCGTCAAGACAGCCGTCGCCAAGGCGGCAGTATAGTGACGTCACAATAGTGTTTGTTACGGGACAGACAGACGTACATCGGTTATTATCTTGTTTGATAAGAATACGATACAGAACACGCCTACTTAATCCAGCTCGATCGATATTTAAACTGCCTACAATTTTCAAATGAGAAGCTCTGTGAATGAGTTTAGCGCACTGTAGACCTACTGCAAAAGATTGATGATGCTACTGGTTGTCAAAGGTTATTATTATTATACTAGCTGTAACCCGTGAAAAGCACGGTATATAAAACAATTATTGCAGTGATAACAATTAAGCTTACTTCCCCGTTATATTATGACGTCATATTTTAGGCCTATAGCCGTCGTTGGTTAAAATGCTCTAAACGCCGTCGTCATGCCCGTCGTCGTCAAGACAGCCGTCGCCAAGGCGGCAGTATAGTGATGTCACAATGGTGTTTGTTACGGGACAGACAGACATACAACCGTTATTATGTTGTTTGATGCTGCAGATATCGACGAATGTCAGTCAGGTGCATCAACGTGTAATCCAATATCAGAAACCTGCTTTAACAACATTGGCAGTTACAGATGTGAATGCAAGGATGGATTCGTAAATCTGTCTGGAAAGTGCTATGGTAGGTAAAGAGTCGTTTCTCTTATTTAATGACGATGGTATGTAGAGAGCTGCTGCACTTCAAAACAACATGTACTGTAGATCTGCTATTGCGATGCTTAGAAATGGAAGTCCTACTGGATATTCATAATATAACAGTTCTGGATCTGGGTGCTCCAGAAGCTATTACGCTTTTCTATGACAGCCATTGGTTGCTGTTTACAACATCTAGCAGACTTTGGTTCTATCTGTATAGTTTCTTTATTGTTATCATTGTGAATGTCTTTATACGCATTCAAAGTTCAATAGCAGACGAATGTTCAGTTGCTGATTATTGTTCAGTTACACAGACGATGAGATGATTACGAGATTGCGACAACCACAAAAACTACTATTATAAACTTCTTAAGATGAAGGCCTATAGTGTCTGCTTAACACTAGACATGTCAACTAATACAGAATGCGCAGTCTAAGCTTCATTCTCACTAACTGCTCGACTCACTGCCCACTGATCACTGTACGACCTTCTCACTGAATCTCCTCACTCTACTGAATTACACCTCTCAGTTATTCTGAGGTCATTGGTAAAGGTACATCTTAATTGGTTCGTCCCCTGTAGGACCTTACCTTAGATCCCTTAGATTGGCATTACCAGTTTACAACGGAGGTTGGCCTGAGTTAAATCTACATAATTATTCTTGGCCAATGGAAGGCTCATCCTGTGTGAGTGGTTCATCTTCCCAGAAACTTCCAGAGAATGTGCATATGTTGAATCATCTATCTTCTTGACTAGAAGTTGGACTGGTGGACTATAATGGTTATGGTTAAATTGGCTGAAACCAGAAAGTGGCAGATGAGAAGGCAGATGAAAATTTTCATTTATTAAATTAAAAGTCAATATAAAGCGTATAAGGTTGATACATACGTTCTCATTGGATTATTATAATTAAATTGGCTTATACTAGGACGTGGCAGATGGGAAGGCTCTCCAACATCTGGAAATAAAACATTATCATCCCATACTGCCAAGGTTGAAGCAGAAGAAGAAAATGCCACAATTACCAAAGCAGTATTACTCTGTTGTTCGTTCTAGAAAAGTTCTGCATATGTATTATTTCACAGTTGTGTGAAGAGTCTAGGTAGATATGCTGCACTGTAACTGTGATACCAATGAAAGACAGTAGATATTATGCATGATCCATTCTGATCCATACTGAGTTGTGATAATGCTGATGTTGGAACATCAGATTGGCTTGTAGTCTGGAGTGAGACAGGATAGCTGTCATACATAGACAAAATCATGACTTTCTCGGGGCCACGCAACTAATCACTATCTGACCCAATGTAATCCAAGGATCAGCTAATTGCGATTATTACAATCAACGCGACGATTGCTCAGATAGAATGTTCGTCTATATCAATTTGTGGCATTGTTTTCTATATGAAAATATATATGCAGAATTTTATGACTTTTGAAAATTTTACGTGTAGCCTGTAATAGGTCTAATTATTCTTCATCCAAATTTGTTGCTATGTTTGTCATGAAGGAAGCATTCAAGACAACTATATTGGTTGCTATTATGACAAGGTGAAAGACCAGTCTGGGCTGCAGAATATAACCCTACAAAGCAACACTACTCTGACTTTAGAGTTATGCATCGGGCAGTGTCTACTACATAATTCAACATATGCTAGACTCGAGGTAATCATTTTGCGCCATTTTAAATTAAACATTGTACTAGCTGTTTCTTAGTTGCGTATTCAGGTGTGATTTAAAATAAAGCGCTGTGTGGCGCTAACATGCATTTTATTTACTTAGCTTTGAGGTAATTAATTTTACTAGGCTTTACCTCGGTCTATTCATTAGGCGTCAATCTCTCGACGAATTGATTAAACACAGTGAGCTTATTTTACTGTTATCGTCTTGAGGTTTTTATCTATGAAATTAGAATTTTGCAACAAATATTTGTGCGTAGAAGTATTGCAGAAATTTAATTTTGTATGGACTACTGTTGCATTGAAATGCGCATCATGCACTATTTCTAGAATTCAGAGGCATGTCTGTGCGGGAACAATTACGGAGTCATGTTACCGGATACTTCCTGTAACTCACTCTGCCCTGGAAATCAATCACAGTATTGCGGTGGATCGAACGGACAAACATCTTTTTATTCGCTTTACGCCGGTAAAAGTTTCGAAGTTATTTGCAACAGGTTTCAGCAGTAGGCCTATTACACATTATTCTAGAAATAAAAACGAATATAATTCTAATATGGATAATTTAGCATTTTCTCATAGGTCAGAATATTAATGCTGTTCTTAGTGACTATTCCCATGACTGAACTGTCGGCATGAAATATGTTGCCATATAATCTGCGAATGAATGAATGAATGAATGAATGTTGCAATGATCGCCTGAAATTGATTGACTGCTCTTTATTTGCATTTTCTAATTTTTGTTTCTATCGTGTTATAGTTTTTGACCATTATCTTCAAACAGACTCACTTGTTCCAATTGGTTAATTAGGCCGGAACTACCAGAAAAATAGCACAACACAAAGTTTAAGACAGTAGTTGTACTTTTAGCTGTTGTGAGTCTAGTATTTCGAATCATCATGGCATGACTCCGTCTTGGCCTTGAGCGTACATTCATCCGAGCTTCAAATGCATATTTACTTACTTTAAGAACGTATCATATGCTATAAAATACATTTAGTTAAATTTAAAATACTTGCATTTTACCTGTTGTCGCGGTCGACTCCTTCGATCGCAACGACGAACCAACGAAGGAACTATTAAAAGATCTTTATTTAAAAATAAAGTCGATTAAGTGTAGAGTAAGTCAACTCGTCTATCAAATATCACAATCGTAGACAGCACACAGGTTGGCTGGTCTCGATTGAACGTTATACGATCAATGTTTCAACGTTTACAAATCTTCGTCAAAAGGCCCTTAATGTACATCAGGTCTATCTTATATAGAGTTCTCCTGGATTCCAGAACGTTCTGTGACGTCACTGTACTTTTCCCTGGAAAGTCCTACTGAACACGTATATCCTTGTTGCATGCACCGAATTAATGTTGACAGCTTGCTGCAGAATTTTCCGTGCGATGTAAACAAGCTTGTTGACGCGTCGGTTTTCTTCCCTTGATGCATGCACCCGCGTAGACCGCGACATTCCCTCCGCCCTCAGATGATGACACGTCTTCAGCACCATCCCGAACGGGTCATCACGATCAAGCCGGGCCTCCAGACTCCATCTCGATACAGCATATACAACCAAAACAAAACACATCAGTTAGTCAACTTATCCACACAATTTGCGGGCTCGATCCTTGTGTGTCGGGCCATTTCCCCCCTTCACCATCCGAGTCACAACCGAGAGAGGAAATCAGCCACCGTGTTCTGACGTCCAGGACGATACCGAAAGTCCACGTTAAACTCTTGCAATGCTAACGCCCAACGAGTCAGTTTCGCACTCTTAGGGCTTGCATCTGTGAGATAAGACAAAGGATTATGATCTGAATAAATGATTATCCTTGATAAAAATATCCATGACTTGAATCGTTTAAGTGCCCAAATTACTGCGAAAGCCTCTCTCTCAATTGTAGACCAATGCCTCTGTGTATCTGTAAGTTTAAGGCTAGCAAAAGCAATTGGTTTTTCTTGACCTTCTTCGGTCCACTGAAACAAGCAACACCCGACCGCGGTGGCACTTGCGTCAACACTTAAACCAAATTCCTTAGTGAAATCAATGGTATGCAACTGTGTAGCTTTACTGAGATCATCCTTTAACTTATCTAGTGCTTCTTGATGCTTTTGCTCCCAAGGCACCTTCGTAGGTATGTTATCTCGTGTCAAATCAGTTATTATCCGTGCTTTTTCAGCTAAAGCAGGTATAAAACTTCGAAAATAACTGAAAAAACCCATAACCTTTCTAACTTCTTTCTTTGTTGTTGGAGGATGGATATCATTGATCGTAGCGATCTTACCTGGATCAGGTTCAATACAACCTGACCCTACTATACCAAATTCTTCATCTTGATCAACAATTACTGAACAGCTATTGATCATCGCTTGTTCGAGTCGTTCATGGTATCGCTTGATCTTATTTGCGTGTAAATGTCTTTGTTTTCCCTCTATTTCTACTATATAAGAATATGGGGATTTAACCTTGACTACGGTAGCAGGTCCTTGCCATCGACTATAAAATTTAGAACTACCAAAATCTGGTGCTAATACTGCTACTTTATCTCCAACTTCGTATTTTCTGTCAGTACTACGCAAGTTATAATAATCTGCATACCGCTTTGTTTCTATATCACTATAGTAATCTGCATAAACTTTCGCGAATTCGAGGTTTTCCTTCAGTGATTGAAGATACTCTTCGGGTGATTTACCTAAGTTAAGAGGTACTTTTCGTTCGCCAGCCCACGATTCCTTCAACACACTAAGTGGACCCCGAGGAAGAGTTCCATAAACCATAGTGAATGGCGAAATATGAGTCGTGCCTGAAGGTTTTTCTCTAAGGCTCCACAGAACAAACGGTAACAATTGGTGCCATCCACGAGGATCAGATTGAGCAAGCTTAAAGATCATGGTTTTCAAGCTTTGGTTGCATCTTTCAACCAATCCAGCTGCCTCAGGATGTCCAGGGGTATTAAATCTGGGACTACAACCCATTCGCCGCAAGAATTCTTTCGTCAAACGACTGGTAAAGTTGGTACCACAATCAGAACTGATGATCCTTGGAATAGAAAAAGTTGTAAAAACTTGCAACAGAGCTTCACAAACTCCCTTTGCATTCAGCGATCTAAGAGGATACGCCATCGGCCAACGAGAAAATTTATCCACCAGAACCAGAGCATAATTGTACTGGGGTTTCGATTTGTTGGATTCTCCAGTCACTACCATAGGGCCAATACAATCCATATTTAGATGGTTAAAACAGAGTTCATCCGCCCTCGGAATAGGAGTGATCGGGACTCGATCTGCCACTTTAACTGGAGTTCTTAGTTGACAAATTTGACAAGACGCACAATATTCGCGAATCCTCTCATCCATTCTTGGAAACCAAAAGTTTAATTTGATCCTGGCTCTCGTTGCCTTAAAAGCCATGTGCCCAGCACATGGGGCATCGTGTGCTACTCGCAAGACAACCTCGATTCTATCTTCCGGTAAACATAATTGATTAACCTTATGTCCCATAATTTCCCCTTTGTGGTACAGGAGGTTATTATCTATAAAGAAATTATTTTTATTCTGTCTCGCTTGTTGCCAGCAAGATATAAGATTGTGACAATTCTGTTGCTCACGCAATAAAGTATCATTATTCGCTACTCCCTCATCAGACTTGAACTCTGTTGACTCAACATCAAGAAAATTATCTGAATCATCAACTAGTTGCTCCTGAGAATATTCATTCACTTCTGACGGCAAGGATTCGTTGCTGTTACTTTTCTCGATATTAACTTCTAAGTTATCTTCTTCTGCCCCTTTATTTATTTGAACACATCGATCTACGCCAGCTACCATCACTACATATTGCGAACTATCCCTTAATAGGTCCACAACATGGGGTGTCAAAATAACCCGTTCATTTAGTTCAGGGACTGCAGCGAACATGACGCACAAAGATGGCGCAATGTTTGTCGTTCCTTCCATTGAATTAGCTAATTTCATTTGTAGGTATACTACATCTGCCTTACATCCTTCTCCCTGAAAACCAATTATATTAATCCGTTTAATCACGGGTAAGTTTAATGACTCAATTAATTTCTTATCAATACAACAAATTTCTGCTCCTGAATCAGATAATGCTGGCTGAGAAGGGAGATCTTCAATCTGTACATTGATATACGACCTCTCTTGTAATCCATCAATACTATTCTCGTATACCCTTACAGCAGTTTCTAACCCTATTGGTTTAGAATTATCCAATAAATTCCCTTGCTTTACCTGTTCAGGTATCTCATGCAACACGTTGACCTTCTCAACAAATAAGTCGATCACTTCTTCAGTTGGGTTCCCAAATATACAAGTACTCACCTTTTTAGAACTTGGTTTGGTCTGGCACTCCCTTGCCCTATGACCCTTCTGATGACATAGGAAACAGAGACCCTTTACCTTGGCCTCCTCCTGAGACACCCTCGCACCTATCTTGGCTTCACCCCTTAATTCCGGTTTGGGAGACTTGGGTTGAGCTGTCTGGTTATTGACTTGAACATGTGGTTGACCTCTCGTCCAATTGTTATACTTCGGTGTCGGATGACTACGGCACACTAAGTCATTCCCACCATCATGCGACGCTACATAAATGTCAGCCGCATTAGCTATGTCTTCACAGCTCAACCACTCCTCTTTTTCTTGGGCCAAGATATAATCTAAACAAGCCTTCGACAAGGACTCCTTAAGCCGATCCGCAACCAATAAACTTACAAGTTTATCAAACTCATCAGTTATCTTTCTACTTTTCAAATAATACATAAGAGCCACACGCAATTTGGATGAATAGATCGTAAATGATTCGTCCGATGCTTTGTGCAACGACCAAAATCGGGCTCTAAGATTTGAAGGGCTTATCTTAAACTCCCTTAGCAAAAACTCCTTCAGGAATTTGTAGTCATGGAGCTGTGCCTCAGTAAGGCGCATGGTTAATGCCTTAGCTCTTTCACTTAAAATGGCTAGCAATAATTTTGCTCTAACATCTTCATCCACCTCATACACATTAAACAAACCATCCAAGTGATCAAAGAAACCTGGAATTTCTATAGGGTCGGAAGGAAATTTCCAAAGAATATTCTTAAGGGCATCACTATAACGCTTAGTACGACTTGCTAAAGAATCTCTAACATTTCGTTCTTCCTGCTTTTCCTTCCTCTCCCTTTCTTCTTTCTCTTTCCGTTCCTTCTTTTCTCTTTCTTCTTTCTCTTTCCGTTCCTTCTTTTCTTCCTCTCTCCTCTTTTCCTCCCTTTCTTCCTTCTCCTTCCGTTCCTCCCTCTCTCTTTCTTCCTTCTCCTTCCGTTCCTCCCTTTCTCTTTCTTCCTTCTCCTTCCGTTCCTCCCTTTCTCTTTCTTCCTTCTCCTTCCGTTCCTCCCTTTCTCTTTCTTCCTTCTCCTTCCGTTCCTCCCTTTCTCTTTCTTCCTTCTCCCTTTGTTCTTTCTTTTGTTCTTCATATTTACGGATTTCGAACTCCAGACGGCGCTTCTGCAGCTCGTAATCCACTCCTGTTGGAGATATTGGACTACCCTTAAATTCCTCTTCCTCTTTTCCAATCTCCATGGCCCATTCTTCCATTAATTGATTTCGATCCCATGACATAACATCATCTTCGTCCCTTCCTGCCTTCATAAGATACACCCTAAGGCGCTCAGACGACATTTTGCGAATATTCGCTTGCATCTCTGTTGTCAACGCTTCCATTTTTACAAACAGTCAGTCAACAACAATCAACAAAAAAAAACAGACACCACGCGGCAAACCCGCCACACAAAAGGAAAATTCCACAACCCAAAGTGCAACTATGCAGTATCCAAAGAAGTACACTCGCCAAGTACGCAAAAACTATACAAGCTCACGCAAGTCTGGCCTCGATCACAACAATGGATCAAATTTCAAAGAAATAATCAGCAGATATTGAAAGAGAAATAATGGCTGCCTCCCACTCGGCTGCAACTCCACTCTCTTTTCTCCTTCTCAGCCACGACAACACCTAGGATCTTACCCGTATGTTGACTGCTGTCTTCTGCTGTCTCAGCCGAACGACGCACTTCGTCCGTCCGACTGTCGTATGCCGATTCACCCGTCTCCCACGGTAGAAAGGCGTCTCGATCCGCTCGCTGTCTGGAACAGACCGTCTCTTGATCCTCCGGGTTGACTCCTTCCTCCGCCGGCTCGCGTCTTCTTCACCGGATCCAACACCGATGATCCCGCTTCTGACACCAATAATGTCGCGGTCGACTCCTTCGATCGCAACGACGAACCAACGAAGGAACTATTAAAAGATCTTTATTTAAAAATAAAGTCGATTAAGTGTAGAGTAAGTCAACTCGTCTATCAAATATCACAATCGTAGACAGCACACAGGTTGGCTGGTCTCGATTGAACGTTATACGATCAATGTTTCAACGTTTACAAATCTTCGTCAAAAGGCCCTTAATGTACATCAGGTCTATCTTATATAGAGTTCTCCTGGATTCCAGAACGTTCTGTGACGTCACTGTACTTTTCCCTGGAAAGTCCTACTGAACACGTATATCCTTGTTGCATGCACCGAATTAATGTTGACAGCTTGCTGCAGAATTTTCCGTGCGATGTAAACAAGCTTGTTGACGCGTCGGTTTTCTTCCCTTGATGCATGCACCCGCGTAGACCGCGACACCTGTTCTTGTGACGAAGGCTTTTATTTTAAGCAGTATGCGAAATAGGCTATTACGGCTACATGTGTGATCAAGTGTGTCTTAATTTGAACAGTATGTGAGCTTAGCTATTACGGCTACATGTGTGATCAGGTGTGTCTAAATTTGAACAGTATGTGAGTTCGGCTATTACGGCTACATGTGTGATCAAGTGTGTCTTACTTTGAACAGTATGTGAGATCGGCTATTACGGCTACATGTGTGATCAAGTGTGTCTTACTTTGAACAGTATGTGAGATCGGCTATTACGGCTACATGTGTGATCAAGTGTGTAACTGCAAAAGACAAGCTCCTTGTGATCGAATGACCGGACATTGTCCAAATGGATGCGAAGAAAAGTGGTTCGGTACAACTTGCAGCGACGGTAAATATTCAATATTATATTCCCAAAATTCAAATTGGTCGTGTAAACTTAACACAAGATACTATTGGCCAGTCTTAATTAAGAAGAAATTGTTAACAGTTTTAAAAGCGACACGAAAGAAGTAAGCTTACACTCAACCCTTCTCAATTGAGTGCATGATGTCGTTAGGAACAGCAAGACGGTAGTTTTCTAATGAAAGAAACTTATATTATGCACACCGAACAGAAGAAATTAGCAAGTTGATAGAAATATCAGAGTTTTCAGGATGAACAGTGGTATGAGTATCAACAGACGAGAAGGATCCTTCACACAATTATTAGTTTACAGTTAATATAACGTTTCAAATGGTATAAAAGATAATGATATCAAAGCCTTCTTTAAGAAATAATGTGGGAATACCGTCATAAAGTGAGAGAGAATGATTATATAAGAAAAACGTGAGCTTGCGAACCTAAAAGAGAGTTGTTGACTGAAAATGAAGACAATGCTTTTGAGACCGTGATGGCTGATGATGATTATAATGATGATGAAGATGTTGGCAGTGTAAACGACGACGATGATGATATAGAACTAAATGTTGACAAAACGTAGGCCTACTAATAGTTCTCGATAAACAAAGTTTAAAGCATCACATTATCTTTATGGTAAAGCGACTTTATTTAATCTTGGTTTACTGTAGCACTCTTGTCAGGAAAGTATATTGGATGCTTTCGGACTGACGAAATACGTGCCATTTCAACAGAACGTATTTATAGTCGACACATGACAATTGAATTTTGCTCTAGCACGTGTATTCAGCGAAACACCTCAATTGCAGGATTACAGGTGATGAATACTTTTTCCGTATAGGGCATATGTCAAATGTTTTTTTTCTGAATCACCACACAATGGACCTGAGTGATAGGAGTTTATTCGCTTTCTAGTTAGGCCTTTAACTGTTGGAAATGTTAAAATCGACAAAAACATATAAACTCTCAAATAATCACGCCCAGGATAAGCTAAGCTGTTTGACAAAGGGATAAAAGGTGTGACATCAACATAATCCCATCCTTCAACCTAAGCTGTTAGTACACCACCTTATTTTACAGTTAAAGTTTAAAATGTGCTTTTATTTCAAACATTAATGGTTCTAAGAACGGTGGCCATCGTGATTTTACATTAATCAAAACTTTTCTAAACGCTAATATACCGTGCAAATATTAGTTGCGCTTGAATTTGGGCTGCTATTGTGCCTTTACGTAAATGTTGAGAAAATGAAGACAACGCTTGAGAGAACATGATGACTAATGATGATAATAATGATAAGGAAAGAGTCCATAATTTCTTTTGTTTATTTAAAGAGATAAATGTATTTACATGTAAGCCAACAATAGTCCTTGCAGCAGAAAATTCTAGTTTTATACAAGTATACCTATATGTTATCCCTGACTAAATACAAACAAAGCCTCCATACGCCATAAGGAACGGAAGTAGTAGATGCGCTCATTTCTTTCACTTCCGCCCTGAGCCAGCAACAGATGAATCCCAAGTTCTGAACGGGGGGGGGGGTGAATCGCAGGACTTGCAGTTTACTTTCCCGCTTACTTTGGTATCAAATTTAAACTATGCTGCTTGCTGACAGAGGCACGTGGGCTCAAAGAACGATTCCATGGTCGTGTTACATAGAGTCGAACCGACACCAGCATGATCATCGACCAAGCATTTTACCAATAGACCATTATTGCATACATGTATATTACAGTTAATTTTAGTATAAACACAAATTTGCGCTGGTTGCAAATTAACTTATTGCGGAATCGTGAGCGGAATCAAATTATTTAGCCTAATAAAGTGCTGTAAGGAAGTATAGGCCTGCTTGATTACCTTCAGCATCAAACGGTTAGCCGAGGTGTGGTAGCAGTAAGTTTAGGATTGGAGAGGTTTTAACGTTTATCTCTACTGCCAGTTTTATAAACATTTTATGTCCTCATACAAGGCTGTTAATAGATGCAGAACGATTATTTTTGTAACTTTAGAGTGGATATTGTACCTGCGGAGAAAACAATGCAAAATATGGATCAAGAAGTCAATACGATTGTTGGTATGGATGTGCAGGAAACGATAACCAAAGATGCGGCGGGCCTTTGGTCAACAGTGTCTATTCTGGTAGGGCATTTGGACCAACCGTTTCTTTATTTAACACTATTGCTTCGATGATTTCGTATTATGATGCTTATAGCACAGGCGGATTCTGGTGACCCGTCAAAAGCGCCCAGGGCAAAAGCACCCCGACAAAAGTGCCATAAAATCACCGACAAATGCGCCCCGACATTTGTGCCACATACAACCAATATTTACTCCAAGTGCGTGCATGTTGCATGTAGGATTGTATTTGATCAACAAGTGCAGAAGACATTTGAGAAGCATACATAAGTCAGTTTAAAATTAAAATACTTTTAAGAATTAAAGATATTTGTCTCATTGGAATTATATCGTTTCAGGAATTAAAGACATTTGTTACAACTTAATTAGAATCGTTTCAGGAATTAAAGACATAGGGCCTATGTTTGAGCTATGATTTCATCGCACTTCCATCTTCTAGTTTGAACAATATTTTCATCGATCTTCCAGCCTCTAGTTTGAACTTTGTTTTCACCACCCTTCCAGGCTTCCAGCTTCTAGTTTGAACAACATTTTCATCGATCTTCCAGCCTCTAGTTTGAGCTTTGTCTTCGTCGAGGACTCAGCTTCTAGTTTCAGTTATATATTCTACGATAACCCAAACTACAAGTTGGACGAGCGATATAGCTCAACCTAGGAGCTGGAAGATCGATAAAAAATATTGTTCAAACTAGCAGCTGGAAGATGGATTAAAATATAGCTCGAACTAGAAGCTGGATGAGCGATGAAAATGGAGCTCAAACTAGAAGCTGGATTATCGATGAAACATAGCTCAAAATAGATTTCGTGCACGGGGCGCATATGTCGGGGCGCATTAGTGGGGCGCATTTGTTGGAGCGCATATGACGGGGCGCATTTTGTCGGGGCGTATTTGTCGGGGCGCTTTTGTCCTGGGCGCTTTTGACGCGGATTCTGCTATAGTGTTATTTTAATAAGTCATTTATATGAAAGGACGGTATTTAATTGTCACAATAATCATTTCATATTCCTCTGAGATCTCTAACAGAACTTGCATATTTTATGCTAACCATAATATTTTTACTAAATGTCGCGTCAGTGGCTGTATGGTGCATTGGAATTAAAACTGTGGACTTTCAGTGGTTGCCAAGTAATTATGGTTTACAAAACATAATTTAAAGAGAAATCCACTTGGTCACCTCTCCAGCATTACAACTAATTGAACATCTCTAGATCGGCTAATATAGTTTATTACATTGTAGTGTGTCCGGCTGGATATTATGGTCCAAAATGTCACAGTCCGTGCCACTGCTACAACAACAGTCGATGTGTCTACCAGACTGGAGAATGCAATTCTACCTGCAAAGCCGGATGGACTGGGAACAGTTGCAACATTCGAGGTTACTTAAGAACTAATTTGTAGTCTTACAAAGTCTTGTGGGAGCGTGGTGGTTCAGTGGTAAGTTCGGCGCCTTGTGACCTGAGGGTTGCAGGTTCGAATCCCACTCTAGCCGATGCGTACGGACCTTGGGCAAGTCCTTGCTCGTGGCGCTTCGGCGTGAAAACTCCGACACAGTATCAAATGCTGTAATCGGGAGCGCCTCTGAGTAGTAGGCCTAGTAGACTTGAGGCGCTATAGAAATATCTGAAATAAATTTTAAAACAATATCGACATAAGCTTACTGAATCTTATCTGGATATGAGTTTCTCTCTTGTTGCAAATACTGCCGAGTCAAAATTCGAAGTTTGTGGTCTCCGTCTTTTCCTTAATATAAATCTCTCAATTACGTAACATATTAAAGGACTTGTGCGGGCCAGTTTCAAATCGATTATTGCTCCGATCTCTCAAAAAGAATGTGATTTGCAGCCTTCCAAAGTCTTATTCCGAGTCAAATCGATTATTTCAATGGCTTGCCTCAGTGTGGTGTGTGGTTAGTCTGCAGGCAATTAATCCTTCTCGTCTGGCCGCTCGCATAAAACGGCCGACCACATCACACCAGCGTTAGACAAGGATTTGAATAACTGCACATCACGTAACTTCGCAGACCGCGAACATCAAAGTCTCACGATGTATTCGGGCCACCCACTAAACCTAAGATATATTATGAGCCGTTCGATTTCCTGGTGCATTGAACAGCCGTTTGTTATCTATTCAGGAGGCCTAAAGTGTTCATGCTAAAAAATTGCTTTTTTTATTTTGTAACTAGTATATGAACTGACAATTGTAAAGCGCCCTAGAAGTAACTTTCTTTCGACAATTATATGTAAATTATCCTAATTACAATTACAATGTTCTGCAATTACAAATGCTAACCAAATTTACATTTTTCCTTTCTCTGCTTACGAACAAAGTTTGAAATGTCATTTTAGAATGCGCGACACAAGGTGGAGATTGTGCCCAGAATGAAACCTGCGCCTCTGTTAACTTGAATTTTGCAACAATCACTCGCTGTCGTTGTTTACCAGGAAAAGAAAGGAAAGCCTTCTGGGACATATGTCAAGGTTCGTGGCATAACAAATTGCAACTTCTGTATAAATACTTTCTTTGATTAAAAAAAAATCAGGCTACACGATTAGGTCTACTTTACTCGTGCTATCCAGATAAGATCACTTCCCGAACGATGACCTAAGAGAAAACAAGAAGAGAAACCAGATTGTTTAAAAAGTAGGCTTAGGTACGGTAAAATGAGTCATGAAATTCAGTAGCTCAAGTTAATAATTTGTATATTTCATGTGTAGTCTTACTATTAGTTGACTAGATGATTGCCCGTCCTAAGACGGTGTTACGACGGCTTTAAAAAATCTGAAAATGTGTTTTCGAATGTGTTTAACTATTTATTACCTTCCTACGAGCGATTACAAAACAAATTTTCGTACGTAGGCCTACATGTAGAGTTTTCCATGCTGAAGCGCGATGGCCGACGCCGAAGTAAATTTGTGAAAGCACGTTTAAACCCGTTAAGCCTGTTAATTTATTGTTATTGCCTTTCCTAACAGCGATTATAAAGCAAGTTTTCGTACGCACATATAGCGTTTTCTATCCCGTATCGCGTTGACGACGCCGAAGTAAATTTATATTAAAGCCAGAGGCGCGTTTATAGAAAAACGGGGCCCTAGGCGCAAAATTTTTTGGGGCCGCTCCTTTCCCTAACTTGAATTTCCAGTGTCGCCGTGTTCCATCCTAACCACTGCCTTTTGGTTCTCATATAAGATCTTAAGCAACATGACGAGGTGCGTTGGTATTCCCATCTCCTTTAGGGTTCTCCACATTATTGAATGATTTATGCAGTCAAATCTTTGCTGTAGTCAATGAAACAAAGGTGTACCTCCTGACCGTACTCCCGCTTTCTCTCCATTATCCAACTCAAATTTGCGATGTGATCTCGTGTTCCCCGGCCCTTCCTGAAGCTGCCTGATTTGCCGGCAACTCTCTCTCCACTGTACTCTCCATTCTTTTGTGTATTATCTTGAGCAGTATTTTGCTAGTATGCGATATCAATGCTATTGTGCGGTTGTTTCCGCAGTCCTTGGCATCGCCTTTATTGAAATTGGGTATGAAGACCGAGTTCTTCGCTATTAGTCGGTACCAAAACATGGCGTCTGTCGTCCCGGGATGTAGGGGAAAGTTGCATAAGATGGACCAGCGCTTAAGACGAACCACTCTGTAATTGGCTAGAAAGATTGCAACTGGGTTGTCACGTGATGTTGGGGAAGTTAGCAGGTCACAAGAAGGTTGAAACGGAATAAACACATGTACGCTACTCGGTAAAACTTTCGAGAAAATAGACAAAAAGGTTATTCATATTACTTGATCTAACAATCGTTTGGGCTAAAAATGAATCAGAAACCAAGAAGGAACCTGTTGGAAAGAATTAAATTCGCTTGTAAACTTATATTTTTGTTTCTTTACAAGATTCCCTGCAAAAAAATCCAACACCTATAACTGTTTAAAAATAGCACGCGTTGGAAGTGGATGGATGCAAGTTGCCTAAGATGGATCATACGTTGTCCATGTTATGCGACCCTGGTCCATCTTAGGCAGTAATGAATCAAAAGCAAACTTTAATTAGTAGCAATGCACTATATGCATGATTCGTAGGGAAAAGACGCAAAGGCAGACCAATACTATACGCTGGATAGATGTAAAGGCCTTACTGAGGACATACTATTACTTGGACTAACACTAAGAATGGCAAATGACAAATGACAGAGGACAATGGAGATCATTTATTCGTACCCAACGCCGCCATATGGCTGGCATCAGGATTTGAAGATGACGATGATGACATAATAGTTGTTGCCTAACTGTAAGCCTACTTTACCAGGCATCTTTGCTGAATAAAAACTTATGATCCGCCTTTAGCAATGCATTTGTTCCATGGTTCATCTTTAGCGCCCAGGTTCTTAAGATGGACCATTTGGGCAACTTTTTATTTTAATTATATTTGTCATCCAAATTATTTAAATGAAAATTATACTGTATCTACTTGTACATCAATGCCTAATATATGCAATGACCGAGTAGCATAATTATTTTCTTGTAACATGTGGCGAAAAATGACGATCATCCTTACGTGGTCCATCTTTGGCAACTTTCCCCTATTTAGACGGCAGTAAGATCATTTGGGGGCCCCCGTAGAGTAATTGTTTACACACTGGCGTGAAGAGCTGATGGTACCAAGATCGAACCCGGTAGACCCCGTAAGGTTTATTCAGCCTTCCACTGGCTAGGTGGCAGTGGTTAAACGAATAGTTGGCCATAATTGGCACCGTGTGGCTGCCGCTTAAACGGTTATATTCGACTCCTGTAAAACTGTTATCATGTGCATCTACTGTATAGATGTGTGTAAGGCGCCCTGCGTGGCTGCCGTTTCAACTATATGTATGTTCACTGTACAGCGCAGTGCGTTGGCAGCCGCTTAATTAAAGAACAGATTATTATTATTGTTATTATTTTTATTATTATTATTATTATTATTATTATTATTATTATTATTATTATTATTATTATTATTATTATTATTATTATTATTATTATTATTATTATTATCCAGAAACGAAAAGAATGAACATTTGTTGTATCATGGTAAAATGTTTTTAGATATAGACGAATGTGGGCTGGGCTTTTGCGATACTTCAACAACGACTTGTACTAACACAACCGGAAGCTACAAGTGTACCTGCAAGCCGGGATATCAACAATACAATGAAACCACCTGCTATGGTAAACTGATGAGCCTGAATAAAATTCAGAAGCTCAGTTATGAATTAAGGAAATAATTTTCTATTTGATGTGTAGTCCTATTATTATTTGATTATGCCAGATTAAGCTTAGTCAGTAAGGTATTATTTTTATGATATTTTATATTTTATATATGGGACATAAGTAATTAGGTAAGTAGCCTTGTAAAAATGCAAGAGAAGCGATCACATTTTACAAAATAGACAGTTGTAAACTGTTACTGTCGCTGGATCAGGAAAAGTCAAAAACTAAAATTAGATGGAGGCTGATGCTATGAGCTGACGTTTCGAAGAATGGCGAGGTCATTGGTAGCCGATGCTGCAAAGTCTACATATTCAAAGTATACTGCCCTCTAAGATTACATACCCGATTTTCTTGGCAACAGGTGTTGTGTTGCTTGAATCATTATTGTTCAATTCCAAAGGTTTGCGGGAGAAGCAAGTGGAAATTCTGGACTGCTCGCTATTAGTAGTTAACAAAACATGGTACCTCCTTGTACCGGGATGAGTTTAGGCAGTAGTAAAATCATACAGAAACGAGAGAAAAATTTTGTTTATCATCGTAAAATATTTTTAGATATAGACGAATGTGGGCTAGGTATTTGCGATACTTCAACAACGACTTGTATTAACACAAGAGGAAGCTACAAGTGTACCTGTAAGCCCGGATATCAACAATACAACGAAACCATCTGCTACGGTAAACTGATGAACGTAACGATTACAGATAAACGACCTATTACACGCTCCACAAGAAAAAATCTCAGTAGGCCTAATATAGAGGATTTTACGCTAATTTTAACGCAAAGGAATGTTCCTTTTCAAAAGTATGACATAGGTCTTAAAATGTTACCAAATAATTTTTTATTGATATTAGAAATAGTGTGGCGGACAGGCCACAAGGCTTGAATGAAGGCTGTATTAATAATTATTGTTATCTTGCTGAAGTGTTCTGCGGCGACGTAATGCACCGTTGATTTTGGTGCATGGCAGTATGGTATGCCACACACGGAAACGAAGCGATACACGTGACGGTGCGTTGTCCAATAGATAGGTGAAGAAGGATCCTACGGAGAAAATAATGTAATGTGCAGACCATGAAAGATTTTGAAGGAAAATCACTGAAATAAAACCAGTGAATTGTTATGTTGTGGGATATACTCTATGTGCTTTACGGTTCACTCCAACAACCAATACATTCTTCATGCTAAGATTACTAAAACCTTTGTTATTTACTAGTCATGCTAAAACCACATAACCTGAATTCATCTTTTGCAAGATTGTGAACGAGATTATCATGTTAAAGAACACAGCTATTGTTTTTATACTTCGACTCCTTGACGATAGTTAGGCATGCGCATATCAATCTTAGGTGAACTATAATTCATGACTTGTTTACTGAAAAAAGCATAAAATATTCCTACTTCAGAGTATGAGGTTTGGGTGCTAATGACCAGAACTATGACGTCATGGCAATCTACTTAGAAGACGCCATACATATGTCACATAAACGCCAAACTTCAAAAACTACTGGAGTTTTATGTATACATAACTTTTGTCATTAACTTAGCTTCTCCTCGCTACGTTGGCTGTTACAAAGGAAGCACGACCCAGTACATGTCTGTACAGCTAACAACAAATGACACATTGACTGTCGAATTCTGCATACTGAAATGCAAACAACTAAATAAGACATACTCAATAATTCAGGTATTTCTTCTTCATCTGATGATAATCGTGCTATAATCAATTTAACAACGCGTTACATTGGTTTCCTATAGTCACTTTTAGTACACTCTCGCGTCTTTGTGAGGGTCTTGCAATATATATATATATATATATATATATATATATATATATATATATATATATATATACGACTGTGAATACATAGGCCTATATACTCTCGTTGTTAAAGTGTTAATGTGAATGGATAGATAGGTACCACTGAAATATTCAAACATAATAACTGAAATGTTGCAATCTGACAACATAATCGTTTTGTAAGCGTGACATAGTTTAGATGCTATTGATTTTTAAGGGTGGAGTAAAATGTCTGTGTGGAAATGACTACGGCCAGATTTCATCAGGTGTTGAATGTCAAGTTCCTTGCGATGGAAACAAACTGCAATACTGTGGCGGAAAGAATACGACAGATGGAACGCCTATCTACGCTGTTTATACAGGTGTGTACAATCATTGTTTGCAACAGACACGGCAGATGATTTATGCAGTGGCCTTGACACAGGCGATCATAGTTCTTTAGCCAAATTTACATCGCCTATTAAACAGAATTTTAACTTTGTGTTATACTTTGCTTCAGTTTTTACACTCAGAAGCATATATCCAGCACCATAATTTATGCATAGGCCTATGTTTAAGAAAATGTTTCCTCGACCGTCAAACATAAGCCTTGGCTAAAAAATGGAAAGTTGGACCCACAAAGTAAATAGTAATCGGTGGAACACTAAAGTAAATTATTGTTGATACGATAACGCAAGTGAGAAATATTTGCCTGACAGAGATTGAAACTTACAAGTTCTGTTGCATTTAATTCCTCTGTAAACCTGTGCGAAATGACGTACTCATATAGTTTGACCAATTTACCTCAAGTTTATAACCTTTAGAATCCAGTTAGTGTGGTCTGTATGTAAACACATTAAAAATGAAGTCATTATAGACAAATAAAGTATAATAGGCCTAGATATAATTAACAGCAATAAGCGGAAGCCATAGGTGCCCAGTTTAGGTAACGATTCCGCCGGTCAGTTTCGGTTTATGAGCGTAGTCCGTAGACGTCAAAGGGAGAAACAATAGACCGCTAGCAGAGACGGCGTCTGCAATAACAAAATACAGTGAAAATCACTTGAAATGCATTAGTTTACAGGTCTCTTTGAAAATGGAGTTCATGACAGTTTCACTGGCATTCCTGAAGTATGCTGTTCGCAAACGTATATTAGGTATGATGAATGAGTTGATTTTAGGTACTTTGACACGAATCCTGCTTTTGATTTGATAGCAAAATCGTTTGTACGGCAGTACATTGGATGCTACAGAGACAGCCAATCCAGAGCAATGGAACTGTCTTTTACTTTGCCGATTACACGAAATAACACGATAGATTCCTGCATTAGACTATGTGCCTTTCATAACTACTCATACGCTGGATTGCAGGTAACCAGAATATATTTTGAAATTGCTCAGTTATGCCTATATTTACGACAACAGCATGTCTTTCAATGTGTATCCGATCTTATTTTGCTGTGTTTGTAAGAGTTATTGTAAATCACAAATTTATATAGCTCCATATCCGGATAAACTCCTCGTAGTTACATGTAGATCACATTGTCACTTCGATTCCATTTAGTTTCAAATGATAAATTACGAATGAACATATATATCTGGTAACTAGATTGGTAACAACGATTCAACATTTTAATCATTGCCATAATTATTGTTGATAACTATAGATGATACTTTGCTTTTTATAGGTTTGCTTCTTTTAAACCATTTGGGTTGAACAGAACCTTAAGATATATGTTATCGTGTGTATCTATATATTTTTGGACAGTTACATAATACCTTTGGGAAAATATCTTGCTAGGATCATTGCAGAAGAGTCAATCAGAGACCCGTCTTCTTTTATTGCGCCAAAAACTACACTAATAAAGCTAGTGACAATTCAAGGGTGAAAAAACTCCAACAGCGCCCTGAAGCAATTAATGGTGATTAAAGTGGCTCCATTTTAAAAGACTGATTCCCTTTTTTGCTTTTTTTATAACTTGTTTCAGTTTGCTTTTGTGCACGACATGTATTACATTGATACTTCTATGCTCACCTAGCTTCATTCAAGTTTAATTGGCAACTTAAGAGAGACCCCGGCATCCTCGGATTGTGCTTTTTGCATCCTGGCCAGGTTCATAGTTTTTAGGATGTCGCATTTGTGATGAATAAAAGATGATATTGATATTGATGATGACGACGACGACGATAATGATGACGGTGCACAGAGTGTATAGAACTGATATCGCGACATAGTTAATCTCATCCAGGATTTGTTGGATGATCGTTGTATACTGCTCTGATAAGTTTTGGAGATAGACAATTTTATCATTTCTGGGAAACATTTTTAGCGATGTTGTCAGTGTTTGTCGCCAGCGAACGTTGGGGTTATATTCAATAGCTCCTCCTTTAGGCTACTTGCAAAAGAGGGATAGATTCTCGTCCTTCGAGCTTCAGATTAACGTATGCTGCCTGCAATCTGGATATCTGGAATTCAGTAAAGAAATTAGCTCACCGACGACGAATATCTGACTGCGAGATCTGGTTTAAGAGTTACTCAGATTCAGCTGATTCTTCCATAAACAGAAAATTACTGAACGATGAGGTAACCGTGTGGCCTCGGTAGAAGACCAAATCGCCTGTCATCGTTATTCATCTTCGATGCTATGCAATCCTGCATCTTGTGAACATAATAGTCGATTACTATTGAGGACGAGAATCAGTTGTTTGAACTCTACGTGTTGGAAAACGGCATTTGTGACTTTTCTGGTTATCTGTGCATCCGATTAAAATAGATGTGCGTAGAGGTTGCCTAATATTATGTTTTTACAGCGCTGCTAAACTCGTTGCAATTAGAATCAATAGTATTAACCACTCTGATTTATCATTGCAGTACAGCTACGAGTGCTTCTGTGGAAATTCCTACGATAGACACGGTTCACTACCTGAATCCGGTTGTAATATGAAGTGTCGTAGCAATACTGGTCAAATCTGTGGAGGAATCCATGCAATCAGTGTGTACGCAGGTTAGTTCATACCAGTGCGAGTATCCTATAACTTTTCTCCGTGTTGACTCGCATTCAAACTATGAAACATTAAAAGAATGCATTGATAAAGTATATGATACCACGGAGTTTTAATTAAAATGTAGCACTTAATAGAGTAACTTCTTTATATCATTTAGTATTTAATTTTAGGTAGAGATTCAAATTTATAACAACGGGATACGTATTCCGTTAGTCGCGTCTAGCACAAGAATTTTCTAGAGCTTAAACTGTGGCAATCTTTATGGCTATCAAAGTCGTGCATTAATTCAAGAGAGTTTAAGATGTTTGGAGAAGGAGATCATCCAGGGCACAATGCCAGACTCTCGTCCTCCGGGAAGACCAAAATGAATTGGAAGGATAACATCAGAACACGGACTGAACTTTCAGTTGAGCAACTGATAAGGAAGGGTGAGAACAGACAACAATGGAGGAAGTTTGTGCATGAAGCGGCCAACCCTCCTTTCGAGGATGGCTGAGAACAGAACAGCATTAATTTATAGTTTCTTCTCCATTCTACAATGCCACCAGGGGCGTCTACACCATAGAAACCTTGGAGCAAATGCTTCATCCAAGAAATAGCGGGACGATCTGTCAGTGTGTATGCTACCATTATCAGAGGGAAGGATGGAAAAGGGAGAAAAAGAGGGAAGAAAGGGGAGGTTGTTCCAATGACTTAGGGGGGGATAGACGCCCCTGAATGCAAATAAGTACATTTTACTGTGTTCTACATATATTATATTGTATATGATGTATAGACCTATAGACTGAAACAGCCAGAACTTAATACCTGTGATATATTGAGTGCCGGGGTCGAACGACGAACGACCTAGGAACTATACGAAGTTAATGAAATTAGCTGATAATAAAAGTGGCTCGGCCGGCACTCTTAAAGCCCTAGGTTTTAGGTTTGGCGGTTTCCCTCGTAGAATGAAGTGACCAACGACTGTAGGCGGTTCAAGTAAGCATCTGTCGGCCAATGGGCGTTGATTTCATTTTGGTTTACACATCTTACAAGCATAGGCTGCTGAATTTAATTATATGCATAGCCTAGGCAACATCGTCCGCTTTGTGGAATGGAGGCGAGGCGCAGGGACGGTCGGTCGATCGGTGGTAGCCCCCACCCTAGGCCCTTCACCCTCCCTCTGGCCCTCTAGCGGTCGGACGGATGGATGGAGATGCATCGCTAGGGCAGACTAGACCCGACAGGGCATACCCCGTACAGGCCCTACCTCGATCAATTGACCACTTGTATATATATAACCGAGCTGTGGGTCGACTAATTTGTGTATACGAAAGCCAGGTAAGCTGGCTAGAGGTCATACCTGTACTTCTAGAATGTATACAAGTTGTTCCAATTATCCAAATTTACCCCCCCATACACTCATATTACTATGGAGTTCATTGCTATGAAGATACTTACAGGGTTGAGAAACAAGTCTGTAGTTTCTATATGCGATTAGATTGCCATGAACAAATACGAACTTACTATTGTGGTAGATGGCGATCAAGAGGAAGCCATACGGGCATTTTTTGCTCACAACAACTGGAATTTTGAAAAAATTGGTAATTATGAAGACGATGCGTATATATATATATATATATATATATATATATATATATATACTGAAATTGTATAAATTGTTTTGTGTGGTGAACCCTGTACAAGTAGGCCCTATTGTTCTTCAGGTAGCGCTATACGTGCGCAAATAAGATTGAACTAAGATTTATAAATATTAAATTAAATTGCATTTATTATCCTTGCAAATATTTAGCTCAAACCATGCTATAGAAATACATAGTAATAATAACATCAGCAATGTTAGTATAATGACAACTGATGTGAACAGCAGTAACAGCAGTAATGATAATAAATGGCCAATTAAAAATGTAATTATTAAAATTACCATGATTATTATTATTACGATATGTAATAAGACAATAAACATATGCATAACCCAGCTAAGCTGTCGTTCAAGTCAAGTCGAAAGAGCTAATTGTATGTTGATGACATTATAAATATATCTCCAACCAATCGAAACTGCCTTTGTTCCAATTGCAGAGTTGGAACCACCAAAGAGAAGAAAATCTTGTATGGATGCCGCTTCGAAGGAGGTCTTGGTCGCGTCCAATGGAAATAGTACAGAGTCAGAAATTGAGGCTCAAAACAGTCATGACATTCAAGTGTCAGCTGATCATTTGCAGCTGCAGGGTGAAAATAATCAATCGGAAGGCGCCTGTCCTCTTTGTTTTCTCTCTCCGTGCGTGGGTTCTGCATCTCCAGGTTGGCTTGGCGGAGGACAAGCAGCGCATGCAGCTAACAGTCCAATACGAAGAGTAATTTATGGAAAATATTGGAAGATCATTTGCAACTTGGGTGGGTGGACGAGCCCATTATATCTGGCCAAGAAACTAACGGAATCGAACGGTGTACTTCACATGCGGGAAATAATGCCAGATTGCGTAGTGCGAAAAGTGAGATCGTTGTATCCGAATCCAACAGGCACGCCTTACATGGGCCACAAGTGGGAGTAACATTGATACTTTGGATAATTCGCCGGACTTTGTTTAGACAGAGAGATTTTTATTGTACACTTACTTTCTGACATAAAGCAGAATTTTATCGATTGTGAGCTGCTTATGTACACCTGTCATAGCTATGATTCAATGTAACATAACATTCCCCCATTTTAAATTTATATAGCGCCTCTTCAAGATTCCTACTCAGAGGTGGATTTAAACCTGAATTGCCCTCAATTGCTCGGCGCCACACGAAAACCACGTTACGGAGACTAGGTTTTTCATAAGTGCTATGTCAAATCAATTTTGCAATGGCCACAGTCCCTTGTCCGTTCAATCTTCTTTTTTTCTTGCTTGGATTAAAGCTAAGCGCAGGGCACCAGCTTATTCACGAGCGCTGCGTCATGTCTGAGTGGTTGTCCAGAGAGGTCAAGTGAAGGTCAGAGTCTGGTTGCCAGAGAGACCAAAGAGAGAAGGTAGAAGAGATGCTAAGGGGGATTTCGTTGAGGACGAGATAGATTGAAAGGCGGAGGGTTGGTTGAATTACAGGGTATGAATTCTTGAAGAGGTGGGACTTTGATTTTCGAGTGGAAAGCCTGTGGCTTCCTCTTCCATGTTAATTTGTGACGCACGCATGTAGGAATCCATGTAAGATATGTAATCGGAGACGTGAGGCTTCTTAAGTCTCTTTCCCTTCATGAGACTTCATAAGCCGTCCAGGTTTTTCATAAGTGCTATGTCAAATCAATTTTGCAATGGCCACAGTCCCTTGTCCGTTCAATCTTCTTTTTTTCTTGCTTGGATTAGGACCTCGTTGAGGGGGGGTAAGCCACAGATTCATTTTTATACAGATTGGAGCATCTTGTTACAGATCGGATGCCCTTCGTGGCATCAACCACAGTTTTCCGCTGTGGACCTAGTCTTGGTGATGAACACATGCCCGCTAGGCAGAGGGTCATCAGGCTTATTTAAATTGAGTCATGTGCTCCCATGTCACAAGGCTGTTATTGGATATTTGCAGCTTTTAGTTGTCAAGCAAAATGCCACTCTTTTTCTACAGTGTGCCCTACTAGCCTTGCCGCTGTTGGTCCGCGACTGCTTATTCGTCAGATATAACCCTGCTTATTTCGCAGCTGACCTCTATTTCTAGAGGTCGTTCCACTATCCGCCACCTGTGGACGCGTGTGATAGCAGTCAGCTCTGCCACACATCAGCTCTGCCACACATCTCTCTGTCCTATGCCAGGCCAAAATCCGGGGAGGTCAAGCAGAGTAGACAGCAGAATGCTAAGGTGGTTATGTGTAATGACGGTTGATGGTTATGTAGCACTGATATGTTTGATTTTAGTGTATCATACAATATTGTCACAGCTCTTACGGTTATTCTACTGTGTAGGGTGCATTGCTTTCATTTGAAAAGCTCTCACTGTCTCCTAATTGGTCGTCATCGGATTCGTCCGAAGAGATTTCACTCTGGCAGGTCTCCTTATCTGCAGAAGTTTCTGTCACAGACTCCGATATTGCTTTAGATGCTGACCACACGGCAATGTACAAATTCCAAATGTTCTCAACAAATACGTAGGTCTTGCGCCGATACACTTTTTTCCCGATTTGGCGACGTGGGTTTTTCGAACGAACAGTCGTGCATATAGACGTGTATGGTCTGTCGACGTGTTCGTTCCAGTCCAAGACAGCCAGATTGCTCCGCAGCTCGTACATTAAATTCCCGTAGTGTATCCGTTTATCCAGATAGATCAGACAAACGTTATTAAAACTTTCCACATAAAATGTGTCGTGGCCTTTGACATAATCTTCAGCGTGCTTGTACACTACCAACGACCGAAGAAAGTCCTGGAGCATTGTAATTGCAGCCTCATTTGAAACAATTCGAACTTCAATCATATGCCCCGGCTCTTTGCAGTGGGAAGTTTCATGGCACTTGCTGTGGTTGTTCTGAAAATGAGGGATGCATGATTCTATGAGCTTACGCAGGGTTTGGGCATCTCCATTGCAATTGTCCATACACCAATAGACGTGGTTTCGAATGGCAGCACCCTTGTCAGAAAGCTCGGGATGCCATGTTTTTCCAATGTTTTTTTGTGCTCCTTGCCCAATTTTTTTCACCCCGGCTGTTATAGGACGGGTGCAGTGCCAGCGGTCATTGGAATTCCTGGCTTGCTTCCTCTCACGTAGGCGCTTGTTGATTGTCATGTTTCGATCATGCACATGATGGGCAACTTTAATGTTGCTGAGATCCAGGCTCTCGTACATCCTGTCGAATCCCACTGCCTCGTGACGCTGTGAACAGTTATCATCATTCCCGTTAATGTGTTGAATATCAACGACTTTGTGAGTTTTCAACCCGATAGCAACATGGTCGGTGTGATAACTATTTCGTCTACAATGATGTCGTGCGTCAGTCATTATAGAGATAGCTCCATCAGGCGACAGTGAAGACTCCTGCGCTCTAGCGCCAAATATAGATTGCTTTCGCAGGTTCTCAGAAATGGCACTAAATGTAACCATATTCCTCCTGCGGAAAAGGTCTGACAATAGTCCAAACCGACTGAAGTCGCTAAAGCGCTCGTACTGTATGGGTGTCATACCAGAGGCCAGGTAGCTCAACATCACTCGGTGGTTGACTTCAAATTCCTTCCGCTCGCTGTCTATTGTGGATGAGGAACTCCACTGAAAGGAGTGTTTTTTCGCACACTCCATATCCACCGACAGCACATGACCACTGTGTGTCCATGACTTCACTGAATACGGCGTCACACATGTGGATGAATGTTGTGAGATTGTGTCGATCAACTGGGCAATGCTGGAGCACTGCCCAACAAAATTCTCATGTGCAGTCTCCAAAGCTGTTGCTGGAGCTGCTGATATTGCTGCTGTGACAGATGCTGGATCAGTCAGTGAAGTTGATTCACTTACTTCTTCCGTGACTGAAGACATCGTGAGTGTCTGCTGCGGATGTTGAGTTGCAGAAGAGAGCTTATTGGTGTCAACATCCATTATGACTTTCACCAGAACTTCTCTCAAACTTTTTACTCCCAACGCCAAGCGAATGTCCTCACATTTTTGCTCAAATTTAAGTTTATCACTGTCGGTTGTAAAAGTTAATTCAAAATGTTTCCTTACAGAAACGTAAGGGTAGCTATAACTCTTGGTAGATCCATCAGACAACCGTTTTTTAAATGTTCGCATGTTGCCAACTGCAACACCTGAAGTCGGTGTCGTTGGTACAGCGTAGTCTCCATCCATCTTTGGAAATAGTTCGATATAATGATACTAATATATGTCCACTAACGAAATACAATGTTATACTACTATAAGGTCCACTACTGAAATAAGATAATAATATAATATACAGACACGAGATATAAGCTGTATCGACTATGCGATTTAAAATGGCTATGAAGTGAAGAAATTACGAAGCTCAACTCTGCTGCAGCGAAATTCAAACTAGAATGAGTACTGCAAACCAAGACTCAATTGTGAAAGGACATTTCCTAAGTTCATTTCCTAAGTTCATTAGCATAATTTGGCATGTGACCTAGTCTCTCTTCCTTAGGCTGTATATTAGCATCTGATACTGGTGCAAATTCTTAGAATATGAAATACAGCTTATTGTCTTTAGTGTTCCGGGTATAATAAGGCAACGGTGACAGCATCAACAGCTGGCATTTATATACAGGTTTACGACCCAAAGCTCGGTTATATATACAAGTGGTCAATTGATCGGGGTAGGCCAGAGGGAGGGTGAAGGGCCTAGGGTGGGGGCTACCACCGATCGACCGACCGTCCCTGCGCCTCGCCTCCATTCCACAAAGCGGACGATGTTGCCTAGGCTATGCATATAATTAAATTCAGCAGCCTATGCTTGTAAGATGTGTAAACCAAAATGAAATCAACGCCCATTGGCCGACAGATGCTTACTTGAACCGCCTACAGTCGTTGGTCACTTCATTCTACGAGGGAAACCGCCAAACCTAAAACCTAGGGCTTTAAACTACATTTACGATGAAAACACCTTTCATCATTGTTTCACAGTCCTTTCAATTTCCTGTTCAAGTGAATCGCAGTTTTCGTGACAAGGGGACTACTAACAGAGAAATTTTCTCGAGATGATAATTTAGATATCACTTTTGAGGCCAAATTTACAATATTTTCGCAGCCCCGATGGTTGTTCTTTCTTCCAAATATTGCAGCACTTTCTACTTGGCAATAGTTTTACTTGTTCTGCTGAAACCGTTTAGACATTTCAGATAGAAACAGTACACCTATATGTTCTTTTTCTTTAACCCTCTACATTACCCGAAAAAGTAGGGCAACATAATTTTGCCTATACATTGATTATAGCAGTTTAAAAAATTTTTAAATGATCTTAAAATGTGACATTAATATCAAATAAACAGAAGCACCTATCTCGATCATTTTGGAAAATACACAGTTCTAATCAATAGTTTAATGATAAAGTTGTCACAATAAAAACTGTTTAATAACACGAGTGGTATCACAATTGCTGAATTTATGCGGGACACTTACTAACTCCTCGAAGTAAATTCCGAATATATAGTAAAAACGACGCAATATAAATTTAGGCCTACAAATACAAACGTATATAAAAGAAAGTTTAGCGTAGAATAACTTGCGCGACTTAATAATTTTTGCTATAATGTTTCTGTCTTTTCAGTGAACGACATCCTATGGTGCTCAAATGTTACAGACTGCAACGTGAATGAGACCTGCAACGTAATTGACTTGAATTACATGAATGTTTCACGATGTCGATGCAAACAAGGTTTCCATAGAATGAGTAGATGGGATAATTGCAAAGGTAAACTATAAATAACCTAGTGGCGTGCTGAAGAGTAAATCGAACGGACGGGAGTCTAACTTTCTGCTAGGGCAAACCTTTGTTTCAAGGATTTGGCCTTACTTGCGCCCACTAGCCAAATAACCTAAAATGACACATTTCATTGACCGTACCAGGTTTTGATAGGTGATGACAAAAATATTATCACAAAGAATCATTCAATGCCACTGTGAAACTCCGAAATCACTGTTAGAACTGTGTGAAACAGTAGTCTATCGATACCGCGCTTGGCCTAAACCGATTCACTGCGGTTATGAACCAGTTTAGTGGACTTCACGTAAGATTAGAACAAATTGTTTGCACACACTTATTTCTGTCGCCAAGCAGTAGGATTTTGTCCTGTCATAAGCTAAAGTGACAATTTGTAATTACTGGAATACTCATTAGCATAATATAACCATAGAGGCATTTCATGTTCCTGAAGTAACGCTTCCAAGTTCCAACTATGGTAATTTTGAAAATTGCGTTAATAACATTGGCAGTTAAGCTTACTGTTGTGTATCCAAGGGTGGCTTCGCAAATATGTCTGGAAATTGCAAAGTTAGGTAAATGATTGGTTCTCAGAATGAATGACGATGGTTTGATGTAGAGAGTTTCTGTGAATACAACTTGTGCATAACTGGTAGGCTCTTACGAAACTATATTTAATCTTTAAAATCAAAATCATCTCGTTTTAACTTCAAACTGTTTTATATGATAAGAGTTTATGTTATAATATGCTGCAGATGTCGACGAATGCAAATCCGGCACACTGTGTAATTCAACATCAGAAAACTGTGTTAACAACATTGGCAGTTACAGATGTCAATGCAAGAGTGGCTTCGCAAATATATCTGGAAATTGTAAAGGTAGGTAAATGGTTGATTTTCAGAATGAGTGGCGAAAGTTTGATGTAGATAGTTTCTGTTAATACAACTTGCACATTCTGGTTATACGTGCTTATTAGGAAACAATAATTATACTCTAAACTCAAAATCATAACTTTTAAAATTTAAACTGTTTAATATGACAAAGGTTTATGTTATAATGTGCTGCAGATATCGACGAATGTAAATCCAGTAGGCCTAAACCGTGTAATTCAACATCAGAAAACTGCGTTAACAACATTGGCAGTTACAGATGTGAATGCAAGAGTGGCTTTATAAAGTTGTCTCGAAAGTGTGAAGGTTGGTAAATGATTGATTTTCAGAATGATTGGCGTCAGTTTGATGTAGAGAGCTTCTGTATTTAATCAAATGTGTGCAGTTCTGCAACAAAAAAATTTAATTGTAAGCATAATTGCCAGCGCCCATTTGCCCTATTCTTTCAAGTCATGAAAGTCAATTCATATGAAGAAGAACAGCATAAAAGCTTACATTAAACGATATTTGAACATAATATTTCCGAAATTTTAAATATTATAGACACAGACGAATGTAGAAACGATTCCTTCGTATGAGGTAATGCAACAGAACTTTGTGCAAAAAAAATTGGCTGTTACTCATGCAAGTGTAAGCATGGGTACGAAAAGACTACATTTTACAACTGAGGTGTATGCCTCGTTGTTTTTCTCTGTTTGTTTTTAGAATAGATGTCTTGGTTATATATCGCGTGGCTTCTATTCTCAACACTTTTTTCTGTCCTTATAAGCAGACATTTCAAATATAATATAGCAAACATATTACTCGAAATAACCTGAAAGAGACTGGGCCACTTGCAAATTCGGAGATTCATGCAAATGCATTAATACTATTCCTACTTTGAATATTAATATGGCTGCCAAGAAAAACCAGTGATAAGTGAATGACAACACTTATTAATTCCTTGTCAAAGGTTTGTAGGCTATATTTCTATCGCAAATGCCAAATGCATACACGAATAGATAATCGCTTGAATTGCACCTCAATTAACTCACTAAACTATTCTTTTTGCTTGAATCTTACCAGCATTTAGAATATTCAATTAGAAACCTAACCAAGTACCATCATATGACTGCAAATTGCAATTTACTCGAGCAGCTTCGACATTTTCTGTTAGCTTTTATACTATACTAGTTTTTATTCAACTATTACAGTTGAATGAAAACTTCTGTCCGTAATTTTTTCATGACATATCTTATTAAACAAGTAAGTAGCCTTTATTTGCACATGACACAAGTGCACATGCATTGCACAGTATAAAACTATTACATAAATAAGAGAAAATAAGAGAGGCGCTATGTTCCTTGTTCTTGATTCCAACTATTACAGTAGGACCTACGGTGGGCTGCAAGCCGCCATGAAATGCCGAAGCTTTGAAAATGAGCACGCTATCACGTCATACTTATAAATACCTCTCTTGTTGAGCTCAATGGGCACCTCTTCTATTTTTGTCATTTGTCAATGACTGCTGAACCAAAAATTACTTTCACGGTAACTTAGATAAGTTCTAACGTGTAAGCCTTTCATGATACATGTTTGAAAGTGATATTTTATGCTCTGTTCTGATAACCATCATATGACGAGACTAAGAAAATAGGTTTTGATAACACTTTATCGCAAGATTGTATCTCTTATAGTTTATGATAATTTTACCTCATTTTTAACTTTAACACCATGGTGGAACTTCGAGATATTGGATCAAGAACTCAATGAAACGGTGGTCTATCAGTAGGAAACTGAGCCTGAGATCTAATGATTTGCGGTCGTGAATGAGCAGAGTTCTCATTTCAGGCGAGCATAGCAAAGGTTCGGGCGACCGTTGCCCGATGAGTTTGCGCTAGACTCCAAGACGATAGACGAAACTGGAGTCAGACCATTATTTCATTATATTGATTTACATTACTTTAATTTACTTTCTTGCGGCAGCGGTGAGTGCGTGCCGCGACTTAATGACTGTCGGTTGATCAGTCCAATTTCATGCAATATGACTGGCCATAACAACAATGGTGACTACGGCGAATCTTGCGAATACCGTTCACTGCACACATAACCAATGCAGAAATATACAGACGAACTACCAATCTCGGAGATGATCGAAGCACGGAGACTCCGAATGTTTTGTGACTATGCGCGCAGCGACGGCTGTCAAGCTCATGCTATAGCTCTACATGCTATGATTAGTGGCCCTCCAAGGGCTTGGAAAAGACCGGTTGGACGACCCAGACACACATGGACCCGGATGGTTGGCGCAGACCTGCGACCGGTGGGCTTTGGACTGAATACTGCCTGGAGTCGTGCGCAGGATCGTAGTGTTTGGAGGACAATTGTGGAAACGGCTACGCTCCGGAGAGTGTTTGCCATTGATGATGATGATAACAACATTCTCGACACCTCGAGCCGCGTGACATCATTCACAACTTCACTATTTATATGCAGCTATATGACTACGATACACACAATAAGTTGTATACACAAAAGCTCCCGGGTCGACCGCGCATCGCTCGCCTACTCAATCCAGCGGGATCGGTTTTAAACCGCCTACGATTTTTCAACTGAGAAGCTCTGTGAATGTGTTTAGCGCACTGTTGTGGACATGGGCGTCCGCAGGAATTTTTCCAGGGGTTGGCAAAATGTTTCTAGGAGGAAAACATTTTCAAGGGGAAGGCGAAATGACGCTTTTATTCACGAACACAGAAAATGTGACAACTTCCAAAATTCAGGGGGCAACTGCCCCCTTGCCCCCTCCGAATGCCCATTGTTGTGGAAAAGATTCATATAATGCTATTGGTCGACAAAGGTTATTGTTATGATATGCTGCAGATATCGACGAATGTCAATCGGGTGCATCAACGTGTAATCAGACATCAGAAAAGTGCGTTAACAACATTGGTAGTTACAGATGTGCATGCAACGATGGTTTCGTAAATGCATCTGGAAAGTGCGAAGGTAGGTAACCAATCGTTTCTCTTATCTAATAGCGATGGTATGTAGAGACCTTCTGCCCTTAAAACGACTTGTACAGATCTGCTATTGCAATGCTTACAAATGGTAGTCCTATCGGCCATCACCCATAATATGCTAATCTTTTAAAATTCGTATACATGGGCCTTTTCTGTAACCCTGTGCGTTTGCCGGAATAAGTGAGGCAACATAGGATTCGGACCTGAGATCTGATGATTACGGGGATGAGTGGTGCGCTATAGGCTATTATATTTCCGAATGAATGAATGAATGAATGAGTTTAGCGCACTAAGGCAACTTCTCTAAAAACTACTTTGCACACATTTACATAACTATGTCTCCAGAATTAGTTTGAGGGAAAATGGTAATTGTGCTGATATAGAAGCCCATGTCTAAGACTCTAGTGATTAGTTGCTTACTATCTAGCATGACATAACCATAAACTGTTTCATATGACAAAGGTTATTATTACGATACTAGTTGCATTGCAAGCCCTGACGGTTTAAAAATGAAAATATATTTTCCAATAGTATGCAGTATTATTTATAGGCACTCTATCAAATCAAGTCGCGAATGGCCGTCTGGGCCAATTTTGAATTCGTCATTTCGTTATTTTGTTGGCCGCTTAAACCGATTATGCTCGTTCATTTTTGTATGTTCAACACCTATATAAATAAGTTTAATAACTTTTTATCGGCCTTATATCAAATAGAGTCGCCAATGGCCATCTGGGCCGATGTTCTTTTCGTTATATTTCTGACCTCTTTAAACCTACTAATGTCTTTCGTTTCAGCCCGTTCGCCACCGAAGTAAATTAGGTTAGACTAGATTTGAGCCTTTATTTTAAAAGTGCAGCCGTTTACTGTATATTCATATCTACGCTGAACTATGTCGGAACCGATCGTCCGTTTGAACGTGGGCATTTTGTAAACAATGACGTCATTGGTCATGGGCATTGATTAGTTGGAAGCGAGAAATGAGAAGGAGCGAGACCAAAAGATTGACTTCACTACACACGTTTCTCTTCTGTTACACTATTAATGCTGCAGATGTCGACGAATGTCAATCGGGTACATCAACGTGTAATCCAACCTCAGAAAACTGCGTTAACAACATTGGCAGTTACAGATGTGAATGCACGGATGGTTTCGTAAATATATCTGGAAAGTGCGAAGGTAGGTAAATGGTTTTTTTCTTATTTTTAATGACGATGGTATAAAGAGAGCTTCTGCCTTCAAAACAAATTGTACAGAGCTGCTATTGCGATGCGCACACATGATAGGCCTAAATAATGGCCATCACTCATGTATGCTGTTCTTTTAAAATTCGTATAGGGGCCTATGCGCTCTTCTTGAACTCTACGCGTTAACAGGATAAAAGAGGCAACCCAGGTTTTTTGGCCTGAGATCTAACAATTGAGGGGGTGAACGAGTTTAGATCACTAATGCATCGACAATGAAATAGTTGTTTCCGCACACTTACATGTAAATATGTCTCCAGAATAACTTAGAAAGGAAACGGCAATGTGCTATATAGTAGCCTGGGTGTAGGACCTTAGTGCTTAGTTGGTTACTGACAGTCTAGAATGACACAGCCATCGAAACATTTTAAATTGAACTTTCAGTTCTTTTAGGATTTTGATAAATTGTTTCAGAAGACACATGATATTATTGTGATATGCTGCAGATTTCGACGAATGTCTATTTGATATATCAACGTGTAATTCAACATCACAAAAGTGCGTTAACAACATTGGTGGTTACAGATGTGACTGTAAGGATGGCTTCGTAAATATATCTGGAAAGTGCGAAGGTAGATAAATAATCGTTTCTCTTATTTTAATGACGATGGTACGGTTTATAGTGAGCTTCTGCCCTTCAAAACAACTTGTACAGATCTACTGTTGCGATGCCTACAAATGTAGGCCTAATGGTCATCACCCATACTGTATGTGCCATTTTTTTAAATTCGTTTATGCGCTTTTCCTTTAAGTTTTAACCCTCTGCGTTACCAAAATTAGTCAAGCAACGTGGGCTCTGAGCATGAGATCTAGTGATTGCGGAAGTGGATTTGTTTAGACTTTAGAGCACTAAGACAGCGACTCTTAAAAAGTGGTTTCCGCACGTTAACATTTGTTTCCAGAATAAGTTAGAGATCAAATAGCAATGTGTTTGTATTAGAGCCCTGCGCCGGCCGCGCCGCGCCTCCGCCGCCGACATTTGGTGGGCGCCGCCGCCGCCGATTTTTGTTTGTCGGCGCGCCGCCGCCGCCGCCGCCGACAATCTGTCGGCGCGCCGCCGATGCCATTTTTATATGCTTAATTGTTATTGTTGCATTTTTCATGTTTTGCATGATATTGCGATAAATTGTTGCCTTGGTGCGAAATGGAAGTGGACATCTTGTAGGCCTACTTACTTCATTTTATTTTTCTGGATTTCTTTGCGAAACTTGATCGGCAATACGGATTGGTGTCGTCAATGCTATTAGTAGGGATTGACCGGAAACCGTTTCGGATACTCGGTTCGGCCGGAAATCCCGTTTCCGGAAGTATTCGCCTCGGCAAATATTGTAGACGCAAATAGTTGCAAAAAATTTGTTTCTTTCAGAATTTATTTAATAAACTTACGTATATAAAATTATTAATGTTCAGCCTTAAAACAATTAAACATCCATTGAATTCAATTCCATTTTCTTGAAATGTATTAACTATTAACTGATCCGAAATTTGTATCAGTCAGTTATTACATGTACACAAATTTATTTCGATAATTTCTTATTACATGAAAATTTTGAAAATGTGAAGCTTCGCATATGGAATAAATTGTACCGGTTCGTTTCCGGTTCGTTTCCGGCAAATAGTTCATCCAAATACTCGGTTCCGGTTTCCGGTGGAAAATCTCTTTCCGGTCAATCCCTAGCTATGAGCGTATGATATCACCAATTCGTGTTGAGTTTTGCAGCTATCATAGCATACATAAGTTCACTTGCATGCTGGTGAGTTTTAAATGGGATGTACTAGTTGAGAAGAAAGAAAAAATAGACGAACTAAAATAACTATAAACAAAAGATAAAATAATTTTCTCTGTTGCCGGTCTTACAGTCAGAGGAGTTTATAAGTGCTATTAATATCAAGATATGCCATTTAACTAATTCCTGCAGAACGGAAGGTATAATTGATTAATACATTTGGCTGGAATCTATTCAGGTGAACAGTATCAGTTGAGAAAGGTTTTGACTTAGTAGGCCTACGTATAGTATCAAGAATGGTCTTTTCAAACAATGGTCTATATATGGAGACCTTAAATGGCGCGAATTCAAACGGGCAACAGACCACCGGGTAAATTCATTGAAAAATTAACAGAGGTGAGGCCACTCGGCCATTGTATTACCATAGGAAAACGTATATAATTATTTACATTTCACTTCCTGACTTGACAGCAGCCTCTCACACTGGGAGGATGCTGTTATCCGGTATCTGCCATGTGACTTGGTGTGTAGGCCTACACTATCAGTGCAAATGCAGGTGTATTCATGCAATATGCAAATGCATGTTGCTTCATCTGATTGCAATTTGCCAATACCTATACAGATGTGCAGTGTAATTAAGGATGTTCATATTTGTAAGGAAAATGTCTCTCAGTCCCTTTGTGTGTAGTTTAGCTTCATTGTCATGGAGTGGCTTTAGAGAACTTGGCCCTCTTGACTGGTCACAGGACCAACGGCTGTTCAACTGTCTGACTTAGGCACGCCGCGATTTTTGTTCGTCGGCGCGCCGCCGCCGCCGACCCAAAATGACCGGCGCGCCGCCGCCGACTCTATGACGTCGGCGCAGGGCTCTAGTTTGTATAGTAGTCTGTGTCTAGGACTTAAGTGAATAATTGGTTACTATCTAGCATGACATGATCATAGAAACATTATAAATTCCACTTCCTGTTCCTTTTGATACAATATTTCATGTCACAACAGTTGTTATTGTTATAGTAGATTTTGCCCGTCATAATACGGTAACAGAAATTTTAAAATGTATTTTGCAATTGTACAGAGGTTTTATTTATCGACCACATATCATATCAAGTAATTAAGACGGTTTAAACACAATTTTAAAATAATTTTTTCCAGTTTGCGAAAAGCTCTATTGTGAATTTTAGGCAGAATAATGTAGTCAATCGCTAGTTGGCCTAAAATAGCGCAACAAAATGAATATGTTTATGCATTCTACATGTAAGTTAATTGGCCAGCATTAGCCTGTTCGTTTGAAGCCGCACGGCCTACAGGTAATACTTGGCCGTAAATTGCGCTTTTCGAACCCGTTTAGGCTCTTTCATTTCAGGGTTTTACGATCTATGCATATTAGGTTAATCTCGTTTATACATCGGCGTTATATCAAATCAATTCGCGAATGCGCTCTGGGGTAGGTTTCAGTTAACGTCGTTGTGTTTCTGGCCCTTTTAAGCCCGTTAAGATCTTTCGCTGCGTTCAGTGATTAAGTTATTTTAAGCGCCTTTTAATCCGTTTGTTTAAAAGAGCAGCCTTTACGGTACATTGAAATTCACTTTGAACGAAGTGATCTTTTCGTTTGTGACGTCATTGGCCAATGTGACGTCATTGCAGTCAATAGAAGGAGCATTACATTTGTTTTGTTTTCCACACACACGCTAACAAACACACAAACTTGATTACATTTCTGTCCCTTTATATTATTAATGCTGCAGATGTCGATGAATGTCAATTGGGTGCATCACCGTGTAACCCAACATCAGAAAACTGCGTTAACAACATCGGTAGTTACAGATGTGAATGCAAGGATGGTTTCATAAATATATCTGAAAAGTGCGAAGGTAGGTATACAATCGCTTCTCTTATTTAACGATCATTGTATATATATATATGTATATATATATATACATATATATATAATTATATATATATCATAACATGTACATGTACAGCGCAGTGCGTTTGCAGGCGCTTAATTAAAGAATAAATAAATAAATAAATAAATAAATATATATATATATATATATATATATATATATATATATATATATATATATATATATATATAGAGAGAGAGAGAGAGAGAGAGAGAGAGAGAGAGAGAGAGAGAGAGAGAGAGAGAGAGAGAGCCTCTACCCTTCAAAACAACTTGTACAGATCTCCTATTGTCATGCATACAAAAGGTAGGCCTAACGGCTATCACTCATATATGAAATTCTTTCAAAATTCGTACTTGCACATTTCTAGAACCCTACGCGTTACCAGAATAAATGAGTCAACACAGGTTTTTGGCCTGAGGTCTAAGAATTGAGGAGGTGAATGAGCTTGGATCACTAATGGATCGGCTCTGAAAAAGTTGTTTGCGCACATTTACAGATGTCTCCAGAATGAGTCAGAGAGCAAGTACCAATGTGTTATATAGTAGCCTGGGTGTAGGACCTTTGTGATTAATTGGTTAGGCCTACTGTCTAGAGTGACATAACCACAAAAACATTTTAAATTGAACTTCCAGTTCTTTTAGCATTTCGACAAATTGTATCAGAAAGTTTATAATTGTGAAATGCTGCAGATGTCGACGAATGTCAATCGGGTACACCAACGTGTAATCCAACCTCAGAAAATTGCGTTAACAACATTGGTAATTACAGCTGTGAATGCAAGGATGGTTTCGTAAATACATCTGGAAAGTGTGAAGGTAAGTAAATAATCACTTCTTTTATTTAATTACGATGTTATGTAGAGAGTCTCTACCCTTAAAAACAACTTCTACAGATCTGCTGTCGCGGCGCATGGTAGGCTTAATGGTCAGTTATCGCCCTTATATTCCATTTTTTTAATTCATGTATGCGCATTTTTCTTTAGCCCTCGGCGTTACCAGAATAATTGAGTCAACCTGGGCTTCGGGCATGAGATCTAATGATTGGCGGGGTGTATTAGTTGAGAGTAGGCCTACTAGAGCAACGACTGTAAAAAATTGTTTCCGCACACTTACATTTGTCACAAGAATTAGTTACAGAGTAAATGGCAATGTGTTTGTATAGGAGCCTGTGTGTTGGACCTTAGTGATTATTTGGTAACTATCTAGCATGACATTGTCATAGAAACATTTTAAATTCCATTTCCAGTTCTTTTAATACAGTGTTTCATGTGAACACGGTTATTATTAGGCCTATGATATGCTGCAGATATCGACGAATGTCAATCGGGTACATCAACGTGTAATCCAACCTCAGAAAATTGCGTTAACTGCAATGGTAGTTACAGATGTGAATGCAAGGATGGCTTCGTAAATATATCTGGAACGTGCGAAGGTAGGTAAATAATCGTTTCTCTTATTTAGCGATCATTCTTTATAGAGAGCTTCTGGCTTTCAAAAGAACTTGAACAGATCTGCTATTGTGATGCTTGCAAAAAGTAGGCCTAGTGTGCCATCACTCATGTATGCTATTCTTTCAAAATTCGTATAATTATGCGCTTTTCTTGAATCCTAAGCGTTATCAGTATAAATACACAGCTTTTCGGCCTGAGATCAAAGTGTAATTGAACCTCAGAATACTGCGTTAACAACATTGATAGTTACATATGTGAATACAAGGGTGGCATGAATTGCGGGGTGAATGAGTTTGGATCACAAGTGCATCGACTCTGAGAACGTTTTTGGCCTACACTTACACAGGCCGATGTCTTCAGAATAAGTTAGAGATCAAATGGCAATGTTTCTATAGAGTAGCCTGAGTATAGGACCATAGTGTATCGTTGGTTACTATCTAGAATCACACAACCACTGAAACATTATAAATTCCATTTCCAGTTCTGTTAGCATTTCGCTAAATTGTTTCATTTGACAAAGGTAATTATTGTGATATGCTGTAGATGTCAACGAATGTCAATCGGGTACATCAACGTGTAATCCAACCTCAGAAAAGTGCGTTAACAACATTGGTAGTTACAGATGTGAATGCAAGGATGGCTTCGTAAATATATCTGGAAACTGCGAAGGTAGGTAAAGAGTCGTTTCTCTTATTTTATGACTATGGTATACAGAGAGCTTCTGCACTTGAAAATGACATGTACAGATCTGCTATTGCGATGCATGAAAATGGTAGGCCTAATGGTCATTTATCACCCATATATGACATTTTTTCTAATTTCTTTGCGCTTTTCATTTAACTCTCTGCGTACCAGAATAATTGAAGTAACATGGGCTTTGGGAATGAGCAGTGGCGTCACTAGGGCTGGTGTCACCCAGTGCGGTAAGTCAGAGTGTCACCCTCATTAAAGGTAAATTAGCATTAGTTTCAGAGAAGAAGTGAAATTTGATGACCTGTTTTTTTAGGAATTCGTCTCCCTAAAAAATCTCATGACGTTTTTTTAGGAATTCGTCTCGCCAAAAATTATGACCTTTTTAACCCTTTTTTTACGAATTCGTCATCTTACAGAAATTTCATCATTTGGTGTCACCCCCTCTGAGGGTGTCAATCGATGCGGTCTGCAAACCCCCGCACCCCCTCGTGACGCCACTGGGAATGAGAGCTAATGATTGCCGGGGTGGATTAATTTAGACCACTAAGGCAACGACTGTAAAAAATTGTTCCCGCACACTTACACATGTCTCCAGAATAAGATAAAAGGGCAAATGGGAATGTGTTTGTATAGTCGCTTGCGCGTGGAACCTTAGTGATTAATTGGTTACTTTCAAGCATGACGTAATCATAGAAACATTTTAAATTCCACTTACAGTTCTTTTTGATACAATGCTTCATACGACAACGGTTATTATTTTGACATGCTGCAGATGTCGACGAATGTCAATCGGGTGCATCAACGTGTAATCCAACATCAGAAAACTGCGTTAACAACATTGGTAGTTACAGATGTGAATGCAAGGATGGCTTCGTAAATCTATCTGAAAAGTGCGAAGGTAGGTAAATAATCGTTTCTCTTATTTAATGATCATTGTATATAGAGAGTTTCTGCCCTTCAAAACAACTCGCGCAGATCTGCTATCACGATGTTTCGAAATGGTTGGTCTAGTGGCAATCGCTCATATATGATTTTCTTTCAAAATTAGTGTATGCGGTTTTTATGAACCCCATGAGTTACCAGAATAAATGAGTCAATGCAGGTTTTCGGCTTGAGATCTAAGAATTACAGGGGTGAATGAGCTTGGATCACTAATGGATTGACTCTGAAAAAGTTGTTTGCGCACACTTACAGATGTCTCCAGAATGAGTCAGAGAACAAGTACTAATGTGTTATATAGTAGCCTGGGTGTAGGACCTTTGTGATTAGTTGGTTACTGTCTAGAACGACATGACCACAGACACATTTTAAATTGAACGTTCTTTTTAATACAATGTTTCACGTGACAACGGTTTTTATTGTGATATGCCGCAGATGTCGACGAATGTCAATCGGGAGCTTCAAAGTGTAATCCAACATCAGAAAAGTGCGTTAACAACATTGGTAGTTACAGATGTGAATGCAAGGATGGATTCGTAAATATATCTGGAAACTGCGAAGGTAGGTAAATAGTCGTTTCTCTTATTTAATGAAGATGGTGTGTAGAGAACTTCTGCTCTTCAAAACAACATGTACAGATCTGCTACTGTGATGCTTACAAAATGTAGGCCTAATGGCCATCACTCACGTATGCTATTCTTCAAAATTCGTAAAATTATGCGATTTTCTTGAACCCTATGCGTTACCTGTAAAAATACATGGGTTTTCGGCCTGAGATCAAAGTGTAATTGAACTTCAGAATACTGTGTTAACAACATTGGTAGAAACACATGTGAATGCAAGAAGGCATGTATTGCGGGGGTGAATGAGTTTGGATCACTATAATGCATCGACTCTCAATTCGTTTTTGCGCACACTTACAGATGTCTCCAGAATAAGTTAGAGAGCAAATGGCACTGTGTTTATAGAGTAGCCTGAGTATAAGACCTTAGTGTATCGTTGGTTACTATCTAGAATCACATAGCCATAGAAACATAAATACCATTTCCAGTTCTTTTAGCATTTCGATCAATTATTTCATATTACAAAGGTTATTATTGTGGTATGCTGCAGATGTCGACGAATGTCAATCGGGTACATCAACGTGTAATCCAACATCAGAAAAGTGCGTTAACAACATTGGTAGTTACAGATGTGAATGCAAGGATGGCTTCGTAAATATATCTGGAAACTGCGAAGGTAGGTAAATAGTCATTTCTCTTATTTGATGACGATGGTATGCAGAGAGCTTCAGCACTTTAAAACAACATGTACACATCTGCTATTGCGATGCATGAAAAAGGCAGGCCTAATGGTCAGTCATAACTCATATATGCCATTTTTTAGAATCCGTTTTCTGCGCCTTTCCTTTAACCCTCTGAGTTACCAAAATAAGTGAAGCAACATGGGCTTTGGACATGAGATCTAATGATTGTGGGGTGGATTAATTTAGAGCACTAAGGCAACGACTTGTTTCCGAACACTCAAATTTGCCGAACACTCGAATTTGTCTCCAGAATAAATTAGAGGACAAATGGCAATGTGTTTGCATAGTAGCCTGTGTAGGACCTTAGTGATTAATTGGTTGCAGATGTCGACGAATGTCAATCGGGTACATCAAAGTGTAATTCAACCTCAGAAAATTGCGTTAACAACATTGGTTGTTACAGATGTGAATGCAAGGGTGGCTTCGTAAATATATCTGGAAAGTGCGAAGGTAGGTAAATAGTCGTTTCTCTTATTTAATGAAGATGGTATGTAGATAACTTCTGTTCTTCAAACAACTTGTAGAGATCTGCTGTTGCGACACTTAAAAATGGTAGGCCTAATGGTCATCGCTCATGTATGCTATTCTTTCAAAATTCTTTTATGCGCATTTCTTGAACCCTATGCGTTGCCAGAATAAATGAGTCAACACAGGTTTTCGGACATAAATCTACTTATATTAGAGGCGAATGAGTTTGGATCACTAATACCGGTACATCAACTCTGAGAAGGTCGTTTGCGCATTCATAAATAACATTGTGTCTCTAGTATGAGTTAGACGGCAAATGGCAATGTGTTTATATAGTAACATGGGTCTAATACCTTAGCGATTAGTTCGTTACTACTTAGAATGACATAACCATAGAAACATTTTAAATTGAACTTACAGTTCTTTTAGCATTTCGATAAATTGGTTTCGATGACAAAGGTTTTTATTGTGATGTGCCGCAGATGTCGACGAATGTCAATCGGGTGCATCAACTTGTAATCCAACCTCAGAAAACTGCGTTAACAACATTGGTAGTTACAGGTGTGAATGCAAGGATGGCTTCGTAAATATATCTGGAAAGTGCCAAGGTAGGTAAATAGTCGTTTCTCTTATTTAATGATCATGGTATATAGAGAGCTTCTGCCCTTCAAAACAACTTGTACAGATCTGCTATTGCCATGTTTAGAAATGGTATACCTGAAGGTCGTCACCCATGTATGCTAAGCTTTCAACGTTCGTTTATGCGCTTTAACTTTAAGCGTCTGCGTTGTCAAAATAAGTGAAGCAATATAGGTTTTGAACCGGAGATCTAATGATCGCAGGGGTGGATGAGTTTAGCGCTCTAAGGGAACAGCTGTGAAAAAGTTGTTTGTGCACGCTTACATATGTGTCCAGAATCAGTTGGGGAGAAAAAAGGCAATTATGTTGTTATGGTTGGCTGAGTCTGGATAAGTTGTTTTCTAATTAGAATGACATGACCATAGAAACATTTTAAATTGCACTTCTAGTTCTTTTAACTTTTTGATGAACTGTTTGTTATGGCAAAGGTTATGGCGTATCTGCTATATGGTTGCTGTTCTGGTTTGGCGCTGTCTCATAGGCTGTGCCCTATACCCCTAAGCCGTAATTTTTCTGGTTTACGGCTGGCTTGAGCAAATTTACGGCTGGTTTTTCGGCTAGCCGTAAAAGAGCGTAAACTACCTTTTTCGGCTAGCCGTAAAAATTTACGGCTAGCCGAAAAAGGTAGTTTACGCTCTTTAAGCGCGTAAAGTAACTTTCAACTATAAGTGTATCAATCATTAACACAGAAATACAATGAATACTAGGGACAACTTTTAAATCGAAAGGTGGGCAATATTCACTCAGTCTGAAAATAATTGTAGAAATAAATTCAAATACGGTAATTATGTTAAGAAACAAACGGACATTTCATGCTTCAAGTTCACATACGTACATTGCATCGTGTTCAAATTCAATTACGATTTGCGAATATGTAATACTGATTGCAAGTTAGAACCACAAAATAATAGGGCTACCAAACATGCATAAATAGGTGTAGGCCTAACCGCATAGCGAGAGAAAAAAGAAACAGATACACAGAAACAAAATAGTGAAAATTCTGTTAATAGACTGCAAAAAAATTAGCAAACCAGCGTGGAAACTTTATAATCACAACTGTGTGCATGTTCTAGCCGAACTTTTTCCGGCGGCTAGCCGTGAAATAACTCTCGGCGGTTTTTCGGCTAAGCCGCAAAATTTCCGGCGGTTTTTCGGCTTGCAGAAATTTTTTCGGCTCGGCGGCTAACGGCGGCGGCTTAGGGGTATGCTGTGCCCCGACCTCTCTGTGTGAGCACAATTGGTCGGCGTGTTCTTCGATCTTCTTCTGGGGGAAAACTTTTAGTTCCTCGGGCTCGCTCCACAATCAGGCAACGCCGGGCTTTCTCTGTTGGTGGGCCCTCTGGAAGTGTCTTCCATTAGAGATTCGCCAACACCCCAGGCATAACACATCTGCTTTATACAAGCTGCTCAAGTATAATCTCTATTGCCGTGGCTGGGCTGGAAGCGCTTCTGAGTAGGTTTCTTGAAGATGCGCCAAGTTAAATTTCTGAATGAATGATTGAATATTATTATGATATGCTGCAGATATCGACGAATGTCAATCGGGTACATCAACGTGTATTCCAACATCAGAAAAGTGCACTAACAATATTGGCAGTTACAGATGTGAATGTAATAATGGCTTCCTAAATAAGTCTGGACATTGCGAAGGTAACTTAAATTGTGTATGTCTCGTGTTTCATGTTGATTATGGGATGACCTCCACCTTATAGATTAGCATAAATCTATAAGGTGAAGGCCATACCTTTATCTAAAGCGATGCTTACAGATTGTGAGGTTAATGGCCAGCACCCGGTTGTGCTAGTTTTTTTCGAATTGGTAAAAAATTAGCATGCGCTCATTCGCTTTTATCCTTGCTAACTACAAGCTAATTAACTCATATGACAAGACAGTTTTAATTTACCATTAGGCCTACTCCAATACAAGACTTTTAAAATAAAACAACTTTGTCCTGCAGTTTCAATTATTTTAGAGATAATCATTCGAATGTAGAAACAATTTGGGTGTTTGTGACATTGAAGCAGAATTTTGTCAAAAACATACATGACAGCCACATATGTTTGTCTGAGTTTAGCAGCAGATATAATTATCTTACCGTTTTACGCTAATTTTATAGCCTTATAGATATTTACCCACTTGTAAAATTGAAGTATATAAGAAGATATAACTACTTAGTGGACAATTTGAGCTAAAAGTTGCGTCAATCAAAGACGCAAATGGTAAAGTACCAGGCCCTAGATGATGCATGCATACAGAAAAGACGAGAGGAACACTTCGAACGACTATCAAAACTTTAACGACATTTTCGTCATGTGGCATTGACCATTGAACCATGACTTTCAATGTGGTTAGCTGTTTTTAACGATAAAAGTTAATATTGTGGTCTAATGCAGATGTTGACGAGTGTAAATCGGGTGATTCAACGTGTAAACTAAACACAGAAAACTGCGTTAACAACATTGGCAGTTACAAATGTGAATGCAGGAATGGATTCGTAAATATCTCTGAAAATTGCGAAGGTAGGTTCAATGTGATCACCGCTTGCAACTTGAATGACGATGTTTGTTGCACTTTAATATAGGCCTAACTCTGACATATCTTGTGTTTCATGTTGATTTTAAAACTATGTTTAAACTCGCATATCAAAATCATCTTCTCGAAACAAGTTTGATGTTTACATAGACATAATCACTATTCTTTGCTAAGTCATAGAGGTTCATAGGGAAACAAACAGCGTCAGGTTTACCATAATAAGACTCTTTCATAAAAATATTTATCCTCAATTTCAAATATTTTAGATATAGACGAATGTAGAGGCGATTTGCTCGTGTGCGATAAAGAAACAGAACTTTGCCAAAACACATATGGCAGCCACACATGCCATTGTAAGCCAGGATATGAAAACACTACCCTTGGTAACTGCACAGGTATGTTTCGCTTTTATTCACAGGGATTGTTAGTTCAAATCCCCGCAAGCGTATAACAGATATTTTTTTTATTTCTGTTCGACTTGCACCGTTGGTTTAAGTAGACAGATCTGTAACTGAGTTAGTGGGGGTGCGAACTGCCAGGCTACCTTGCCATGTCACTTTTCTGACATCCATGTGGTAAAAACGAAGTCGTTTATACATCATGTTAGAATAAACGATTTATTTTACAGTAGGGCCTAAAAGTTCGTTTGCTCAATTAAAAACATCAACTAATACTAGTGTATTTGCCCGTCATATTATGACGTCATTGTATAGGCCTATATGTATCGTTGGTTATCGCCGTCGTCAAGACAAACGGTTTATGTTTCACAATAGAACAGAACCCGTTTGTGACGTAGCGTGCCCCGACAGACGGACACTATATGGATATTATATGTATAGATTGTTCAATCAGTCCGTTAGACTCTCATGAGGCTGCCACATCAAAAACATAGAGTAGCTATAGAACCTAGAGTTTGTAGGCTGGTGGTTAAAACGATTTATTTTAAAGTAAGTGTTAGATTGCTTAGTCAAAAAATCAACTAATAGGCCTATTGTTCAATCAGTTCTTTCGACTTTGACGAGGCCGCCATACAAAAACATAGAGTAGCTATAGAACCTAGAGTTGTAGGCCTGCAGCCTCTATCGAATAAGAACATATTATATGCAGTCGCAATATAAGTTTAACACTTCACACCGATGTCTATTTTTTGAGTGAGCTCAATGTAATGAAATTCTGTTTTCATCATATAGCAAAGAGCGCTGAATCATAAGTTACAATGTGCTAAACCTGTTTATAATGATACAAGCTTATATTAATATGATTTAGTATGCAATATTATCATTTACTGCAGATGTTGACGAGTGTAAATCGGAAAATGCAACGTGTAATCTAACCTCAGAAACCTGCGTTAACAACATTGGAAGTTACAAATGTGAATGCAAGATAGGATTCGTAAATGTGTCTGGACAAAGCGAAGGTAACGTAAATTGTGTGCCTTCCGTGTTTGTTGTTAATTACGGAGGTATAGTTAATCTTAAAAGTCGAAAATTATCACTGTTTGTAAAGCGCTGTGGGCCTAATGATTGGCTCGTTTTTAAATAGGCCTACTCGTAAAATGTTAGCACGTAATTTTCATCCGTTTTTATCATTCCTTAGATACCTTAATAGTTCACATAGAAAGACAAACAGGGTCAAATTTATCAGTAGCCTATAAGACTTTTCCATTAAATAATTTATCCTTAATTTTGAATTTTTTTACATATAGACGAATATAAAGCCTATTTTTTCGTGTGTAATAATGAAACAGAACTTTCCCAAAACAATTTTCAGCTTCATATGCCTCTACAAGTCTGGATATGAAAGCACGACCTTTGGCAATTGCACAGTTATATCTTATCGTTTCACACTCGAGTTTATTACCCTTTGGATATTATCCTTATTATAGATTTGAAGATTGATGCAGGTTTATTAATCCATTTTTACGCTCGAAATATAGGAGTAAATGGCTAAAAAAGTTAGTGATATTTGAAGGACAACACCTACTTATTCCTTGGCAATCGTTTCGTAGGGCATACTTCAGTGTCAATTGCAGATGCGATAGTATCTGCTGTAGATACGAATCATATGACCGTCAACTAATTCGTTTTACCATTCTTTTGTTTCGTTTCTACCCACCTTTTATTTCTTATAGAAACCCAACAGAACGTACGCATTGATCTGCAAATTTCAATTATAGCGTGAAATTTGACACCATCTGTTGTCATTGATGTTATCTGTCACAATCTTTACCGTAAACTTTCTTTGGTTATTTTTCCGATCATTTATCGTCGCTTAGTAATTTGAGTGCGAGAGAGTTTTGTGGTTGGCGTGGAACTGTCAATGCAGAGGTCGGGAGTTCAAATAGGCGCCAGGGCAATAGAGGCAATTTCGTGATCTCAGTTTGACCTTCTTCGGTGGTTGTATGTAGACAGATCTGTAACTGAGCTAGGGGCGCCGGTGGAACTGTGTCACTGGCTATACACTGTCAATAGAAAGATCTGGTTGCGAGGAAGCCTGGCTGACTGCCATCCGTGATATATGCTTATGCTGAGCAAACAAAGAGGCTAATACTTCATACCCATAGCTGCTGCTATGAAGACAGATCTGTAACTGAGCTAGGGGCGCCGATTGAACTGTATCGTTGGCGAAATTGGTGACCTCACGAAATTGGTGAGCTCAAAGGTGAGATTGGTGAGCTCACGAAATTGGTGATCTCAAAGGAATGGTCTTCCTTTATAGCATTTGCCAATGACCGCTGAACCATTATGATGTCCTCCACTGGCTCCCCTACCCACAGCGCATCACTTATCGAATCTCTGCCTTGGTCCAGCGGTGCTTTGAAGGCTTGGCCCCTTCAAACCTGTGGGAGCTCTGCTGTCCCACCTCACAGGGCCGTTCTATCCGCTCAGCTGCGCAAGCTGAACTCATTCTTCCCCGCGCGCGGACAGCCATACGGCAGCGCCGTGCCTTTTCTGTGGCTGCCCCCATGACTTGCAATGGACCCACTACCAAGCTCCGGGACGTCTTTTCAGAGTCATTTGCCAAAAAATGTGCCCACTGATGCAGTTATTGATAATTTTGGTCTTTAGAACTAAGACGATATCCTTCGTTTAGCAAATCATTTTATTTAAATTGTTAAATAAATTTGTCAGTAGTATGTAGTATATTATACTACTGACAAAACTAGAGTTTGCACAGCTTTTTTCACAATTTTTTGGCCAAGTTCCCTTATGAAAGTACTAAAATGACGCCCCTGCCAGGCTACACCCTCCTGGAAAAAGCTGAAATGACGTCTCCGCTATAATAGTGTTCTTTCCACGATAGCTTATCATAAAACGTCTTTGTTTCTCTGAAATTATAGTTTACTGCAAATAAAAAGAATGTATTTTGAGTACATTATAATGCCATGACATTTCGGAATCATATATCAATAGCATTGACAGTCACAGCAGTTGTGCGAGTTAAACATGCATTCACACATACATGCTTAACTTACATTACATTGATTAAATATGTTTTCAATCATTTTGTTTAGTCTATCTAACATTTGTTAACAGAGTTCAATAGCTCGCCTACTACCGGAATAATTTTGGGAACTTCTCTGGCAATCGGTTTGCTGATCAGCGCACTCTTTGCAGTCTACCTAATGAAACGTGCAAAATCAAGAAAACCAGGTAATTGTTGGTGTGGATTCGAGTGTTCAGGTAAAGTGAACTGTTTAAATTTGACTTAGCTTCAACGTAACAAATGAACAACAATTCGTTTACATCACTTATTATCTTAAAGCTATCGTGGTTTTCCAAATTTGTGAAGTATTCGTTCCCACTTATAGGCCTACCCATAAAAGCCTGAGACAAGTGAGACAAGTGAGAGTCAGTCTTAAGTTTAACTGTTCCTAGTCTTGAGTTTCACACTACTAAGGCTCATTGCATACAAGTTAGTAAAGTGTGTTCCAAGTCAACTGACCCTATGTCATTGGTAGGGCACTCAATTTTTTCTTTTTTTCCTTAAGTATTTGGGTGTGCATTTAATTGTTGGCCTTGGAAGCGGTCGTTCTACACTGGGCGTGTTTTTCTATCGTGTATCTTGCCGCTAATTTGGATGAAATTTTATGTCTCAAGTTACAAGAGACTCCTTACCCCTTTTTACTCACCCATCCCTGCCTTGACTTTATCAGTAAGGCAATCGAATGAATTGAATGTATGCTGAAATTCTATATATCACCTTATATTCGGGTTTATAAAACGGGAACGTGTTAATTGCGGAACTACTCATTAGATAAATCCGATGATTGCTTATTTTGGTATTCCTGAATAAACATAGTGCCATTACCCAAGCGTATGGCAAGTTTGATGACATGTGTACACTGTACAGTGAGCTGAAATGCTGTTAGCTCTAGCTGACGTTCTATGCTTTTCTTTCTTGTATCGGGTTTGGCTGCTGTTTATACCCCATTAGCATACTGAAAGTGTTCATTATATTTAAAGAGTGTATTTTATATTATATTATAGAGTTAAATATAGGCTATATCTTCCGAAGCTCACCTAACTCAAGCACAGATAGGCTTTCATGCCTGATTCATATATGTTGAATAAAATCTCAGGTTTTTAAACAATGGTATACAACTTCAACTCGAAGCCTTTTGTTGATTGAGAGTAACTTCAATTTTGTATAACTGTTGTTTAAAAGCGATATAAGTATTTTAGAGCATGTGATTTGTTGAATTGCATAAACCTTCTCTTCGCTTCCAGTAGATGTATATTACTGTCATATTTTATTTTGATGTTAAAATAAAGTGTTTAAGGTAGGTCATATTTATATTGTTCGTAGGAGTATAAATTTATGCAGTTTGTTACATTACTATGTGCACGCTCTACCCTCTGTATATTTTAGAATCCTATAGAAAAGTATCGGATAAGCATGAAACTGATTACGATGGGTTTCCAGAAGCTGTTGGCCGAGACGATGTCTACGGACATAACATCCTGGGGAAACGTCAAGTAGTGCAAAATCCAACTGTTGAATATGGACAGCTTGAAGATGACGACTAGTTGAATGTCGAGTCTTCTATCTGAATATTCTGCATTTAGTATAACAAGAATAAGCTTTCAGAGTATAAGTTTAGTCATAAGATTAACCTGTGTACGCGCAAGTATTTAACATTTAGTCTAGTTTAAATGCACCTAAACCGATTACCCGAGCTTTTTTGTAGCGAACATGCAACGCTGTGTAATCAGAGAAAGATACACGATGGTTTGTCTATCTTCTGCTTGTTACTGTCGTGTGCCCTTAAGTCCGTCAAATATTTTCTGTAAAGCTATATGCCAGGCCTATATAATATTGTTACTTGTGCTTCTTCATGGCCTCTAGCTTTTATCTAAGTAATTCTTAGTGACTTATTTAATGTATTTTCATTCTTGAGAGATATAAGCCGTATGGAATAGTTCGACATATAGGAACATAGGCCTACGTCTAGGATCTTCTCGTTTCTAAGAGATACAGGTCCTGTAGACATTGCATGATTAAGAGCGGATAAAATGAGACATACTTTATGTATTACTTTTATACAGAGTAACTGCCTTGTAAATGAGTTTATTTTCTGGATGAATGTTGTGAGCTGTTTCTCAATGCGTTAGTCGATGCTAAAATGATCTTATACGCATGAAAACGTTTCAAACTGCGAGTCTATTCTAAGATATTCGATAAGTTTTTGCGAAATATAGATTTCTAGGATCAGGTCGGTGCTAACAACCGCTCGGGCGTTATTATCAATTAATTTTTGTGTTCACCACACTCCACTGTTTTATGTTTTTGCATTTTACTTAAGACTTCTCGCTGCAAATCTATGCTTTCTTGGACTAAGTTTGTTATAATCAGCATTATTGAACAGACCTCAGAAGTAACTATTGTTTCAGGGTTTCATTTTCAATTTCAAGATTGAGTTATAATCCTCGAGCTTTGTGTAATACCGAGAGAAATGATTGCATTTGCGAAAATTTTTCGAAATGGCTTTCGAAATTGACTTCTACTGTAGTTTCTGAATTTGTCTTTAATAACGTCAGGGTCTCAAGTGAGACAGTCGAACATGTTTGCTGTTTAAGCCTCTGTTTTTGAGTAATTCGTGATAACAACAGTTTAAATTTAGGGTTCTGAATAGATAGCCTACATTTCTATGTTCACCATAAGACATAAGTACCCTGCGCTTGGCCTTCGAGTGGCGCCTTAGAAGTTTTGATATTACGATAACAATTACGATTAGTGGACCTGATGTTGTCCACAATAGTGGATCTGTTAGGGTAGGTAGAATAAACAGAAATGAACGCTGCTTACGTGAAGATATTACCTATTTACAGTGGGAGAGATTCTTGATTGATTGGTTTGTTCTATGGCGAAACAGCTCTGTACTAGCAGATACAGTCGAATTGTCTACTTAGGCCTAGTTGTTTTTTTTGCGGGAAATAGAAAATGCTTAGAACTTTTTGTGACAACAGAAAGAAAGCAGTTATAACCACTTGCCCAAGCGGGGTTTCATTCATTCATTCTGAAAATTTATATAGCGCCTCTTCCAGAGACCTACTCAGAGGCGCTAAACCTACTCAGAGGCAACCTCAAGCATCACTTGATGCTATAATTACCTAGTGTAATTATTAAGGTGTTAAGCTAGTGTAAAATTAAGGAGTGAAATAGTGAAAAAACCAGAGAGATGGATGATGACGATGACAGTATCGGTTATAAAGGTATTGTTGGTGATAATTAGGCTACTCGGTTTGGCGACTGATTATTGGGGTGGAGTGGAAAAAAATTAAACTTGTAGAAACTAAACGTAATAGTGATGAATCGTTGCCTTTTGGTGTAGTTAGTTATCGTGCAAAATAGTTTGTAATTCGTTCTCAAAGATGTGCCCAATAAGTTTTAAAATTTGACAATTTAAAAAAAATTATCAAATTTAGGAAAATTTTAAAAATTTTAAAAATTTCAAACGCTAATTGTAATAGTGTTTAGGCATTTAATTGTGACGTATTTAATGACCATGCAATATAAAATTGATAAAAATCTGCCTTCTAAGATGCGCCCCAACGAGTTTTAAAAATTGACATTTGTTTAATTATGATGCATTTAATGACCATACAAAATAAAATTAACAAATATATTGAATAAAAACTGAACAATAAACAATCCCAACAGGTTTATTAATCACTGAAAAGTGAGTCAATATTCATTTTATTTAATTGATTTAACTCGATTGAAATTCTGCTCTGGTATCGAAACAAGGCATTAGTTCTGTGATTCCAATCTGGCAAGGATAGAACCATGTCTAGAAGTTTGCCCAACTACAGCAGCAGATGCCTCAGTAACAAGTTTTGCAGAGCGCTCAACCAATTGTGTGTGGCATGGAAATAAATTCTGGAAAATTCAGTTTGTGATAAATTCTTCAAGGTCAGCTCACTGTATTTTCCAGAATTTATTTCCTTGCCACACACAATTGGTTGAGCACTCTGTAAACTTGTTACTGAGGCACCTGCTGGTTTCATCCTTGCCAGATTGGAATCACAGGAACTAATGCCTTGTTTCAGTACCAGAGCCGAATTTCAATCGAGTTAAGTCAATTATATAAAATAAGCATTGAATAATAAGTCTGTTGGGATATTTTATTGTTTATTGTTCATTTAATATTGCTGACATACGATCATTTTATTAATTTTATTTTGTATGGTCGTCAAGTACATCATAATTAAATGCTTAAACACTATTACAGTTAGCGTGTTAATTTTTTTAAGTTTATACAATTCTTACAGAATTTGAAAAATTTTGTAACAAATGTTAAATTTTAAAACTCGTTGGGGCAAATTTTAGAAGGTAGATTTTATCAAGTTTCTTTTGCAAGGTCATTAAATAATAAATACGTCATAATTAAATGCTCTTACACTATTACAATTAGCGTGTGAAACTCTAACAAATTTTGAAATTTTCCTAAATTTGATATTTTTTCAAAAATTGTCGAATTTTAAAACTCGTTGGGGCACATCTTTGAGAACGAATGAAAAAAATATTTTTCACGATAACTAACTATACCAAAAGGCAACGATTCATCACTATTAGGTTTAGTTTCTACAATTTTTATTTTTTCACTCCACCCTACTGATTATCTCGTTGCAGTGCGAACATGAGCCATGCTTTCGCATCCTAAGGAGCTCATCGTGTCTTCTCCTGTGTTTTACCGTTGTTCCTAGTCTTCTTTCAATTGATACTGTTCTTCATTATATTTTCAGCAAATCTTAGACTATACTCGTTTAGATCAGCGTTGTTAATAGGTATTAAAAGGTACTGAAACGAGTATTTTTGAACACATCGCCGGTTACAATGACAGTGATAGGAGTAAGTCATATTCTAAAGCATAATAATGGGTATATTTAAGTATAGGTACATGTACCTATATGATTGTATGTATATTTGCATGTGCATATGTATCAAAAGCTTCCGGCACATAACTCTGACACAGCATGCCTCTAAACAGTGGATGCTCATGTAGCAAATGCTCCGGACTAAGATCATCAGGTCCACTCGCTTTACCAAGTTTCAATTCATGCATCTCATGTACGTATGTGTGTATAATATATGATATATATACATATACGTATGTATGCAAATATATGTAAGCATCTTTGCGTGCATAAATTGATGCATTTATTTATGCAATTATGTATCATGTGATGATTTTATCGCCTTTTAAAATTATGCAGCTTTACAAAGTAAACTGCGTAGCTCTTAGTTATTTTGTATGCGTCTAACGCTTTATGTAGCATATTTACTGAACCTTAATAGAGTCGATGTAAAACCAGTGAAAGCTGTATATCTAGTAATTTACCGCGCTTCGTTACAACACCTTGTGATTACCTGAACTGGTACTATGAAATATGTTAAAATTATCGGAAATAGTTTAGGCCACAGTGTTGTGACCTAAATCTTGTAGCCTGAAGAAGCAATAGAAGTTGATGTCTATCTGCGCGTGAAACCACTGTTTGCAAATTCATCTGACAATTTTTCCTGTTAAAGTAGGTATAGGCGACCAAAATGGTATTATTATTTAGGCAGCATCTAGTCTTTGTTTTAATATCCTTGTTTTTAGGGTGCAATTAAATCCCGATAATTTGGTGAGAAGCATGATGGAGCGAACATGATAGGCTGTGAACGTACGTAACTGTGACACAATCCGGATGCGACATAGTCGTAGACTGCAGCCCAACGCACACTTGATAAGCGGACATCCCACACAAACCGTGTAGCGTTGCATAATAGTGCACTGACGGAGAGCAGAAGGCTCCCACATAACACCGACTGGTCCGATCATTGTAATTGCACTGTGGCTAGTTTGTACGACTGAATACCTAGCTCGTTGAGTGCTTTAAGAATTGTTTTAGCTAATCCCAACATTTTTTTCACTAACTTTTTAATTTCGGCTGGCGTTTTCCGGCAGTGGGCCACAGTATAGATAATTACAAGTATAAGTAATTGTTTATACTGTGAGTGGGCGTAGGGCCTCTGTCAACCATCTCAGTGTTGCAGTCTTGTAATTTCATGCCTACTGTGGCAGCCAACTGATAATGTATACGTAAATGCTGCCGATGGATTCCACGGTAACGAAAATAGAACTAACGGAAGATTCCGCAGTCAATCGTTAGTTAGCCTATCAAACGATGGCCTACTATAACTGAATGATTTGTAATGAATGCTGGATTAATTTTCCGTTTGCTTGCGCACTAAATGAAGGTTTTGTAGTCACGGATAGCTAATTAGTTATTTCGATATTCCACATTGCCACAAGAATGCGCAAAATGATTATTTACGGAGGATCACTTATGTTTTGTTGGTTAATGTTCGCAACAACCCAGATCACTGGTAAGAGGATTATTCAAGTAAGCCTATAACATTTTCGTAGACTATTTTACAGCGTTCACACTAGAGTCTTGAACTTATCTGCATTTTTTGAGAGCGCCATAGCCACCAGGTGAATGCCTTTAATATTCAAAATAAATTTGGCATTATAAAAGTACGTATGTGTGTTTCTAGATAATTTTTTTGATGTAGCCTATAATAATTATAATGAGTTACCGTCTGATGGTATGCACTTCTACTCAAACATGTCATTTAGACATTAAATTTACTATGTAGGCCTAATATCAAATATTAGTTTACGTTTTGTTCCGGGCTTCGTGCTCAATCCTCTCTGCGCGGTTTCTGCATTTATTTAAACTCATATATCAAAGTCTTTCTTAGCGGAATCTGCGCCCAAGATGGCAAGCTGTTTACTGCAATAGGTTATCCCAGTTCTCGAATACAGTGTTGTTAACCAACTAATCGTTTGTAAAATATGCAATATACCTCGAAATGACCTAAATATGCAGAAAACCATTGCTGAAGTTGATTGAACTCAATTGGCTATGATATTTATTAAGGTGTAGGACTGTAAATTACTAGATAGGCCTATACAGCTTTCACTGGTTTTACATCGACTCTTTTAAGGTTCAGTGAATAAATTATGCCACATAAAGAGTTAGACGCATACAAAATAACTAGGAGCTCATCTTATGTAATTGACTTAACAATTAATCCAGCATTCATTGCTGAAGTTGATTGAACTCAATTGGCTATGGTATTTATTAAGGTGTAGGCTATGATATTTATTAATTAGAAACTTACTAACACATAGCCCTAGGCAAAATGACTTCGAGAGAATCAAAGCAATAAATAGGTAGGCTAATCTATTCTATCGAAAGTATTTAAGTTTTGGCTGGTTACAAAGACATTTATAAATAGAATTATTTATAAACACTGCGAAAAAAAATAACATTTAATGATATTAAATAAATTATTCCTGGCTTCGCTTAAGACAGTTTCTTGAAACCATATTATGACCACCACAAGTTATTAGAACACCCTTTGCTTAACCTGCTGATGAAGTCTTGTTTTTAATTAACTTTAACTTCATTTACGGTACTGTAGAGAATGCCTCTGATAGATTTCTCTTCAAGTTCGCTATAAAAGTTTAGAATAATATCACAAGAATGGCTGGCATGAGACAGGACAGCTGTTATATATACAGATAGACATCCTCTACGTCATACAACTAATCACTATCTGACCCAATGCAATCCAAAGATTGGCATAAAAGTAGCCTATATTGCGGATATTGCAATCAATACGGCGATTGCTCAGATTAAAACGTCATCTGCATTATTTTGTGGCATTGTTTCCTATATAAAATATGCAGAATTTTATGACTTAAAAAATTAAACGTGTAGCCTCTAATGGGCCTAATTATTCTGCATCCAAATGTGTAACTATGTTTGTCATGAAGGAAAGATTCAAGACAACTATATTGGTTGCTACTACGACGACGTGAAAGACCAGTCTGGGCTGCAGAAAATGAATCTTCGGGACAACACTACTTTGAGTATAGAGTTGTGCCTCGGGCAGTGTCTACTACGTAATTCAACATATGCTAGACTGGAGGTGATTATATTTGCGCCTCAGATTCGCACTTCTGTGTGACTTTGCGCGCGTTAAAAATGTTTGTAGGGCCTAATAATAATAATAATTTCAAATTACACATGTACTAGCTGTATTCAGGTATGGTTTTAAAATAAAGCGCTGCTTCTCGCAAACATGCGTTTTATTTCTTTAGCTTTGAGCATTTTACTAGGCCTTACCTCGGTCTATTCATTAAGCGTCAATCTTTCGACGAAGCTGATTAACCCTCGAGTGCCCAAGGTATTTTTTGGTACACGAATGCCCAACAGAGGGGTCCGACCGGATACCAGTGTTTTCATTGTAATATTTGGAGAAAGGATTGGAATATTTTAACGGGATTTGGCTTGTTATAATACAACATGAATTTGCAATCGATTGATGTATGGTATTTCACAATAGCACCCCTGGTGAAACTTTATTTGAACTTTAATACTCGTTTGTACTGTTTGCAAATTTCGGGATTTTTGACAGATATTCAATTATACGGATGCAGTTTTGGCTTGCATAGCCTCGAATAGGCAGTAGACACTACAGTAGATCAAACTGTATTACACTCATCGTTGAATTCGCCGTTCAACGATGCCTAGCCTAATAACGTGCGTTGAAAAAAAAATTCTGGGCTGGTAAACCATGTGCCAGGATGACCATCAGCCGCATATCTTGGGGTGTCCTTGGTACATACTATGGTTGTGGGGTACAATGTTGGGGAAATAATCACGCAAAATATATGATACAATGCCAAATTGACGGCTTTAGGAGGTACTGAAACCATTTTTACAATGTCGTAACCGTTCTAAAGTTATCTGTGGGAAAGCGGATCTGAGGTCCGGTCATTCGAGGGTTAGGCTAAACACGGTAAGCGTATTTTACTGTTATCGTTTTGCCTGTAGAAACCTTTTCAGTTGAGCTCAAGCTTTATCTATGCTATTGAAGTATCACTATCAGTATAAATAATTACACAGTACGTCGACTCCCGGCCGATGCAGCAGTCAGAATGTGTGACCGACCGCCATTTTGAAACTGAGCCGTTTACACGCCAATACACCGGAATCCATCCCATCAAATATTTCTAAACGTTACAACAACATTGAGGACTACACGCCGATACACCGGAATCCATCACATAAAATATTTTTAAACGTTACAACAACATTGAGGACTTCATTAGAATTATACCAGTATTATTTTTAACGTTAATTTCAGTTTAAATCTATAATTCAAAATCTCACTTTCAAAATGGCGTCACCAGAAAAACTAGTCAACAGGTAGCGATGGGAGTCGACGTACTGTATAATTATTTACATGTATGCTGTGCTATCAGTGCATAGGGTTGCCACCTCTCCCGGATTGGGCGGGAGTCTCCCGTATTTCGATATGATCTCCCGTCTCCCGGAATTAATTTGGAAAACTTTGAAATATCCCGGAATGCCGAAAAGTCCTATTACAACTGCACAATGCGTCACTGCTCGACATCGAGTCAGAGACTCGGAGTCTGAATGTCTGATCGAGATTGTATTTTTTAACTTTCAGAGGACACTTTTCAAATTCAATTTATATATCTATGTATTATTCTAACTTTCTGCGGACACTTTTCAATTGAGATATCTATGTTTATGACCGCGCGTGCAGTGTACGCGTGAAGTTCGCAATGGCGAATTCAAATTCTGACTCTGAGTCTGAGTCTAATCCAGAAAAATGTGTAGTTAAGAAGAAAAAGAAGTATTACTGTTCATTCAACGATGAGTGGCTCAAAGAAGACGATTTTAAGGATTGGTTGGCTAAGAAAAAAGAGTTGGAAGCAGAGTGCAAAATTTGCCAGCAAACATCAGTAAAATACGAGGGTCGCAGATCGGTAGTACAGCACGCCACATCGGAGAAACACACTAAAAATGTGAAGCAGATGAAGAAGAATACAATCGTGACGAGCTTACAAAATGCTTTAAGACTATACTTAGATTCTGTTCTATCAGTGCAATTGCAAATGTTAAAAAATTTCTTGAATCTCCCGGAGTTGTATCCTTAGGAGGTGGCAAGTGCAACCCTATCAGTGCAAGTTTAGTAAAAAAAAATATATGTGGGCATAGATATTGCAAAAATGTTAACTATCTGACTTCTGTTGCATTGAAATGCGCGTCATGCATTATTTCTAGAATTCAGAAGCATGTCTGTGCGGGAATAACTTCGGTGTCATGTTACCAGATACTTCCTGTAACTCACTCTGCCCTGGCAATCAGTCACAGTATTGCGGTGGATCGAACGGACAAAGAGCTCTTTATTCACTCTATGCCGGTAAAAATTTTCAGAGTTTTTTTAACATGTTTCACCTCTATTATAAATTATTCGAGAAATAAAAATAAAAATAATTCTAATTTATTTATTTATTTATTCCGGATATTTCTATAGCGCCTCTCGAAGTCAACTACGACTCAGAAGCGCTCCCGTCTACAGCATTTGATACTGTGCCGGAATTTTCACTATGAAGCGCCACGAGCAATTGAAAGGCTTGCCTCAATAACCAGGTATGTCGACATACCTGGTTTATGTGAAGAAGTATGCCAGCGTGCTTGGAATATTGTATTCTATATACCCTGCAAATTTGGTGCAAATCTGATTATTTTTGAAGTGGCTTTTGGATAAAACAGTTTGTCGACATATGGTATTTAGCAGCCGGCAGCATTACACCAATGCAATAACCCGGTATGATAACAAAAATTGCCGTTTTTTCTTGTAATCTTTGTATTCAAACCGGTGCAATAATCAGGTTATTTGACATACCCGGTTATTGTCTCTTATTTACTCTACAATTCACTGATTTTGCGTTATTTTTTCCTTACTGTAATGTAGCTATGATGACTTACCTTCTTATTGCACGATTAATTTGTACTGTGTGCTGGTCACCATTTGGTGCAAGAATAAGGTATGTCGACTAACTGCAGACGATTTTTGCTTCATACTGGGCTATTGAGTGTCAATAACCAGGTATGAAGAAAAATGTCGTGAAAAAAATATTAAAGCTATCTTTTGCATTGCATTATAAAACAATTTCGTGAAAGACAATAATAACTCACATGGTGCTTCAAACAGCTTGTCGGTATCTCGTAAAATGGCTTAGATACAACAGTTTGAAATGTCAAATCTTTGAAGCCATTTTCCCAAAACTAAAAAAATCCCACATACCTGGTTATTGCTGCAAGCCCTTCAATTGCGAGTGAAGGACTTGCCCAAGGTCCGTACGCAGCGGCTAGAGTGGGATTCGAACCTGCAACCCTCCGGTCACAAGGCGCCGAACTTACCACTGAGCCATCACGCCACACAATATAGATATGGATAACTAATATGGATAACTTAGTTTTTTCAAAGGCCAGACCAATAATGCTGTTCTTAACTTCTTAGTGACTATTCCCATGACTAAAATGTTACCATACAATATGTTGCGATGAACGCATGCAATTGATTGGCTGCTCTTTATTTACATTTTCTAACTTTTTTCTATCGTTTATAGTGTTTGAGCATTATCTCCAAACAACCATAAGTTTACTTGTTTCAATTGGTTAATTAGGCCGGAACTACCTGAAACATAGCACAACACAAAGTTTAGGACAGTAGTTGAGTGAAGAGTTAGCTGTTGTGAATCTCGTATTTGGAATCATCTGCTACAGGACGTCCTAAACTCGCTTATCAGGACACATTGCATGACTCCGTCTTGGCCTTGAGCGTACATTCAGCCGTGCTTACATTGGATATTTACTTACTTTAAGAACGTATCACATGCTATAAAATATATTTAATTAAATTTAAAATACCTGCATTGTTCCTGTTTTTGTGACGATGTTTTTTATTTTCGAAAGTGTGCGAACTAGGCTATTTATTCTACATGTGTGATCAAATGTGTCTTACTTTAAACAGTATGTGGTTTCGGCTATTACGGCTACATGTATGATCAAATGTGTCTAAATTTGAACAGTATGTCAGTTCGGCTATTTCGGCTACATGTGTAATCAAGTTTGTCTTACTTTGAACAGTATGTGAGTTCGGCTATTACGGTTACATGTGTAATCAAGTGTGTAACTGCAGAAAACGAGCTCCTTGTGATCGAATGACCGGAAAATGTTCAAATGGATGCGAAGAAAAATGGTTCGGTACAACTTGCAGCGACAGTAAATATTCAATATCATTTAGCTAATATTGAAATTAGTCGTGGACGCTTAATCCAACAGAGTAACAGACTATTAACCAGTCTTAGTTAAAAAGAAAATGGTCAACAGTATTGAAAGCGGTATAAAAGAAGAACTAGTGTTGGCACTCTACCCTTGTCAGTTTGTGTGCATGATGTTATGAACAGCAAGAAGGCAGCTTTTCTAATGAAAGAAATTTATATTATGCAGACCGTAAAGAATAAAATTTAAATAGCAAGTGGATTGAAATAAGAGTTTCCAGGATGAACAGTGGTATGAGTATCAACTGACGAGAAGGATCCTTCGCACAATTATTAGTTTATAGTTAGTTTAATGTTTCAAAATGGCATCAAAGATAATGATATCAAGACCTTCTTTAAGAAATAATGTAGGAATACTGTTAGACAGTGAGAGAATGATTATGTAAGAAAAACATTAGCTTGCGAAGCTAAGAGAGAGTTGCTGACTGAAAGCAAAGGCAATGCTTGATAGACAGTGATGACTGATGATGATGGTAATAATGATAACGAATATGTTGACAATGACAACGACGACGATAATGACATAGAAGTAAATGTTAAAAAATGCTAGTAGTTCTCGATAAAGCATCACATTATCTTTATAGTAAAGCCACTTTTTTAATCTTGGTTTACTGTAGCACTCTTGTCAGAAAAGTATATCGGATGCTATCGGGATAACCAAACACGTGCCATTTCACCAGAATATCATTATGATTCACGCATGACAGTTGAATTTTGCACTAACAGATGTATTCTGCGAAACAACTCAATTGCAGGTTTACAGGTGAACATTTTACATATTCTTAGACGTATTCGATGATGAATATTATCCCCGTATAATCTATCTATCGGATTTATCTCGGATTTATATACCGCCCCTTCTAGAAATCTACTCAGAGGCGAAAATGTGAAAGGCGTACATGTTAAAGTAGTGTTTTCCGAATCAACACGCAATAGACATAATTGATAGAAGTTTATTTGCTTTGGAGTTAGTCCTATGTCTAACTGTTGGAAATGCTCATTTGCACACATATAAAATCTTAGATAATCGCTCCCAGGATAAGCTGTTTGACATAGGGATGAAATTAAAAAGCTTGACATCAACATAATCCCTTCTTTCAACCTAAGCTGCTAGTACACCACCTTATTTTCTACTTAGGCCTAATGTTTTAAAATGTGCTTTTATTTTAAACATTAATGCTTATAAGAACGACGACAATCGTGATTGTGTATTAATCTGAAGTATTCTAAAAGTTAATTTACCGTACAAGCTTTAGCTAGGCTTGAATTCAGGCTGCTGCTGTGTTTTTGTTCACCTGTAAATGTGAAGAAAATGATGGCAATGTTTGAGAGACCGTGATGACTAATGATGATAACAATTATGATAATGAAACAGTTCAGAATTTATTTTGCCTATTTAATGAGATAAATGAATCTACATGCAATCCAACAATTGTCATAATAGCAGAAGATTTTAGTTTCATACAATTATCTATACCAGTGGCGTCACTAGGGCTGGTGTCACCGGTGCGGTAAGTCATGGTGTCACCCTCAAAAAAATCTGATGACCTTTTTTTATGAATTGGTCTCCCCAAAAAGTGATGACCTTTTTCTAGGAATTCGTCTCCCAAAAAATTTGATGACTTTTTTAGGAATTCCTCATCTTGCGAAAAATTCATCATTTTCTCATGTTGGGTGTCTTCACCCGGTGCAGTCCGCACCCCCGCACCCCCTCGTGACGCCACCGATCTATACATCTATACATATAGTTTCCTTATATGCAAATTTGTCCGTCGTATAACGCTTTCTGTTCTATTGTGAAACCGTTTGTGACGTCACTACACTGCTGTCCGTCGTAGGACGCTACGTCACAAACGGCTTCTGTTCTATTGTGAAACATAAACCAGTTGTCTTGACGACGGCGGTCTTGACGACGGCGACTAACACTATATACTGCCGTCATAATTATGACGGGAAAATACACTGGTACCTTTATGTTATCCCTGGCAAAATACAAACAAAACTTCCATAACCCATAAGGAACGGGAGTAGTAGATGCGCTCATTTCCTTCACTTCTGCCCTGACCCTGCAATGGACGAATCCCGAGGTCTGGGAATGGGAGGCGGTGCAGAGCATCGCAAATCTTGCAGCTTACTTTCCTGCCTAAGTTGGTAACAAATTTAAATTATAGGGGCCTACTGCTTGTGCTCAAAGAACTTTGTCCATGGTAGTGTTACAGCATGATCATCGACCACGCATGTTACCAATAAACCATATTGGATTTGCAGAAGAAATTCTAGTATAAACACAAATATGTGCTTGTTGCAAGTTAACTTATTGCTGAATCGTGAGAGTAATCATAATCTCGATATGATAAAATGAACTCTTTCAAATTAGGCCTTACTTAGACTAAGAAAGTGCCGCAATGAGTGCACTTGATTCCCTTCAGCATCAAACGGTTAATCGACGCGTTGTAGCAGAAACATTAGAAATAGAATGGTTTGAACGTTTTTCTCTACCGGCATTTTTGAAATATTATATCACCGGATACAAGGCAGGATATCAGGACATATAGAACGACTATTTTTGTTACTTTAGAACTCAGGTTATTGCTTCTGTGGAGAAAACTATGCAAAATATGGACCAAAAAATGAAAGGGATTGTTCGCATGCATGCACGGGTAACCCATCGCAAAATTGCGGCGGAGGTTGGGCCAACAGTGTCTATTCTGGTAGGTTAATTGGATCAACCGTTGGTTTATTCAAAAATTGCTGGGATCATTTTGTATTAAGATACTTAAAGCATAGCTGGAATATAATATCATGTTAATTTAATAAGTCATTGTTGTTTTATGCAAGAACAGCCTTTATTGGTCAAAGTAATCATTTTATATTCCTGTGAGATCTCTAACAGAACTTGTAACCATAAATTTTTTACTAAATGTGGCATCAGTGGCTGATATGGTTTATCGGGATTGAAATTCCAGACTTTCAGTGGTTACCTTGTAATTGTGGTTTGCTAAATATTTCCAAAGAGCAGTGTGATTCTCCTAACAGATTTTATTTTAGTTACAGTTACAGTTCTAGGTAATGGTTTTTCATTTTATTCATAGTTACAGTTATAAGTTCTTAGTAAGTATTATTTTGTAGTAACAATTGTAGTTATCGTTAACGAAATGATTTTATTTTCGTTTACGAAAACATTTTCGTTACCGTTATCGTTCAACTTTTCAGTTTTTTGTAACGAAAATAACTATGAATTTTCGTTAGTGTAATTTTTGTTATGGTCATTATTAAAGTTGATGATATTTTTAGTTACAGTTTTAGTAATCGTTAACGAAATCATTTTATTTTCGTTAATGAACATTTTCGTTACCGTTATCGTTATCGAGAATCTCACTGTCAAAGAAGAATCCACTTGGTCATCTTTCCAGTATCACAGTTAATTGAACATCTCTAAATCGGTAAAGATAGGCCTACTTTGTAACACTGTAGTGTGTCCGGCTGGATATTATGGTCCAAAATGTCACATTCAGTGCCACTGCAACAAAAAGAGTCGATGTGTCTACCTGACTGGAGAATGCAATTCTACTTGTGAAATCGGATGGACTGGGAACAGTTGCAACATTCGAGGTTATTTAAGGACTAATTATATTGACATAAGCTTACCGAAACCTATCTGGATTTTCTCTCTTGTTGCAAACACTGCTGAGTCCAAATTCGAAGGCTATTAAAGGACTGGCGCGGACCAGCTTCCACTGGCGTAAACTTGTCCAAAATATTGGGGGGGGGCTTGGGGTCCCGAACAGAGGGGCAAAGAAACAAGTTTTTCAAGATGAATAGTTGTTTTTTCGGTTGTTTTTTTAGTTTTTTTATAGTTTTTGTTGTTTTTAAGATTTTCGGATTTCGGATCATAAAAATCATGAAAAATGGCTTGAACAAGAGCTCCAACTCAGTTTAATTCAGTTGCGATTTCCGAAAATTAAAAATCATTAAATCAATGTTAATAAGATAACTTCCACAAAAATAAGAAATTTATTTTTTTTAAACAAAACAAATTGAGTGGTTTTCTTATCCTTTTTTTTGTTTAAAACCAAAATCTGAAAAAAACTTTTTCACCTCTGTTCCGGACAGTCAGCAGAAACTTCCGGTGTTACGTTAATGCATATGAAATGGGGCTATTTGTTTACATGTAAATTAGTTTCGTATTGAAGAAATTAAAGATAAAATAAATCTTTGTTTTCATTATGAATTTCTAATAGTATTTTAGTTCTGTGTCTCTGTTTTTCTGTTTCTGAAGAAACTTGTCTATATTGAAACATAATATTTTAATTTTTGAAGAAATTCTCCTCTCGATTTGGGGGGATTGCCCAGGCTCCTCAATTATTGGGGGCACGTGCCCCGGCTCCCCCCAGAGTCTACGCCTATGCCAGCTTCATAATATCAATATTGCCCCGATCTCTGAAAACGAAAGTGAGTTTTTGCAAAGTCTTCCAAAGTTTTATCCCGAGTCAAATCGATTATTTCATTGGCTTGTCTCAGCGTATTGTGTGCTGCTGCTAGTCTGGCCGTTCGCATAACAAATGGTCGACCACATCACATCAGCGTTAAAAAAGTATTTGAATCACGTAACTTCACAGACAGCGAACATCAAAGTCTGACGATGCATTTGTGCCACACACCAAACCTATCTAATGAGCCTTATAGCCCTATAGCGGGCCTGCGTGCTTTGTGCAATCATTTGTAATCCATTCAGGAGGTCAAGAGTATTCACGCTACAAATAAAAATTGAAATTATTATTTATTTTGATACTAGTACGCCTATATGGACAGCTGTAAAGCGCCCTAGATGGAGTTCGTTTCTGACGATGATAAATTGTCGTAATTACAATTATACTAAACAAATTTGCATCTTTATTTACACTGTAAACAAACTAAATTTTGAAATGACGTAAACGTCATTTTAGAATGCGCGACAGAAGGTGGAGATTGTTCCCAGAATGAAACCTGCACCTCTGTTAACTTGAAGTTTGCAACAATCATTCGCTGCCATTGTTTACCAGGTCACGAAAAGAAAGCTTTCTGGGACATATGTAGAGGTTCGTGGCATCAATAAAGTAGGCCTACAACTTCTCTATGAACACTTTCTTGGATTTTAATTAAGAAAAAATAGGCTACACGATTAGGTCTACTTAATGTTGAACTCTAGAAAAATCCCTTCCCGAACATTGACCTCAGAGGAAACAAGACGAGTAACGATGTGAAAAAGGTTTAAAACCAGATTGTCTATAAAGTAAGTATAATGAGTAATAAAATTCAGTAGCCAGTAAATAATATTTCTTTTTGATGTATAGTCCTACTGTTAGTTGATTATGCCAAAGTTAGCTTAGTCAGTAAGGTTATTTTACGATATTTTATAGTTTTTATATGTTGTATAAGTAATTTAGTAAATAGACTTTTATTAATGCAAGACAAGTGATCACATTTTACAAAATAGACGTTATCTAAAACGTCACTGTCGCTGGATCAGAAAAAGCCCAAAACTATTAGATTTAAGTTGCTAGGCCTACTATGAGCGCTTCTAGCACTCGCTTCACGATTGTAAACTTTTCGAAGAATTGCAAGTTCAGTGGTAGCCAATTTTCAAAGTTTACATATTCAAAGTATAGTGCCTCATAAGACTACATCCGCAATATTCTTGGCAACGGATGCTGTGTTGCTTGAATCATTATTATCCAATTCTAAAGGCTTACGGGATAAGCAAGTGGAAATTCTGGACTCCTTCGTTATAAGTCACTACAAGAGAAGCAAGTAGTAGTTAAATATGCGGTAGCAAAATCATCCAGAAACGAGAAAATGGTGTTATATCATGATAAAATAATTTTCAGATATAGACGAATGTGGGCTAGGCATTTGCGATAATTCAACGACTTGTACTAACACAATAGGAAGCTACATTTGTACCTGCAAGCCGGGATATCAACAATACAACAAAACCACCTGCTACGGTAAACTCATGAGTCTAGATATTACGGCTAAATAACTAATTGTACGCAGCATAATATAAAGAAATACAGTTATACACACCTATGTTATGGAGGATTTTTGCTAATTTATAAAGTAAATTAATATTCCTTTTCGAAAGGATGGCGTATGGTGTTTAAAATGTAACAAAATAATGTGACTGATATTATACATTTTGAGATTCTTAGCAGAGACAAGGCGGAATTGCCAATATAAACTCTCTCACATTAGAAGAAGATGGAGATCGAATATTCACTGTAGGCCTACGGTAATTTAGCGTGGCTGCTGTGGGTCTATGTAGGAGGAGGGAACCATATCACCCTGTGACCAAGCCCTGCTACCATAATATACAGGCTGTTTGGCCTGTAGGCGCTCACAACGCCTCAACACAGGTGGTTGGCTAGTTTAATTCACTTCTTCCGGCCGTCCGGAAGTGGATTACCAAGATTCCAAGATGGTTGTCCGTGGTTCTCAGATGTTGATATAACAGAGTTGTCCGATATAACAGTAAACTGTTATATCGGACAGTACAAATGTATCGAGGTTGTTACCTCTTCTTATTCTTCTTGCTCAGGGGTTAGAATCCCCCTTAACCCCTCTTCAGATTCAACGGATGGGCCAGGTCGATCAACTAGAACCTCCCTTAACATCAAAGGTATTCTGCTCAAGACATCCTGCGTTGCCATGAGAGCATCAACAATTGACTCAACACCACTGTCTCGATTAATACGCATTAGGCCTATTGTTATTTTAAATCAACTAACTAAAATTACAAACGATTCTGTTGACAGTCAATCAACTTAAAGATGTGCAAACTTCTCAACTTAGTACTAGCTCCTCAATCACAAACGTTGTCCGATGAAAATAATTAACATAAGACCTGTTCTCATAAAACGCTTCTATAGCGCCGGCCAACAACTGTTGATCCACAGTCGGACGGCGTGACGAAGATGGTGACGAACTCAACAACGGACAATACCGATCATTCGTTTTCCAGACAATTGTTCTTCTGCTTTATTCAACAGATAAAGCTAACTCAACAACTCAGCATTATATCTGATTTCAAGGAACCTTTAGTTTCTTTCACAGATATTAAACGCATAATGCACTTGATAACCACAGTCAAAGATACGCAATTCATTTCGAATTTCTGATCAGAAATTATTCCCAGGAAAAACCACTTTATCTACTTACACGATGTCTAACGAAATTCTTAAGCACTAAACTTCAACGCCAGTCTTAATTCTTGACGTAACCTATACCTCTATGTCTCTCCGACTGTCTGTCTATCTTCTCGCTGTATTCATACTTCTTTCTGTTTTATCTGTCTCACATCTTATACGTCTATTTATATCTCATCCACCTATATCTCTTATCTACCTCTGTCCAATAATCATTAATGATATTAATAATTTTTTTCTGCGCTGCACCCACAGGCGCTTTATATACAGTGGCGGCGCCAGACAATTTTTGTAACCAGGGTAAAGCCAGGAATTCACTCAAGTAACCAGTGCAGAGGGTGATTTATGCTCCGAATAAATCATGGGCAGGGCAAAAATTCTGGCAGGGCAACGACCAGGGCAAAGGCTTTTCTACCAGGGCATTTGCCCTGGCTCGCCCTGGTGTTGCGCCGCCCCTGCTTACACACATGGGCGCCTGTTGGGCGCTTATATACATATACATTATACATAGGCCCTAATCAGGTTCAGAGGAGGAAAGGTCACTAAGTACATTTTGTAAGTCACTGAGTACATTGCGTCTACGCGATATCAACTTTTGCCCTAACACTAAGCACTATCCTGACGTCTTTATATTATTGTCGTAACAACTTCAAATGGCAATCACGCCCATGCACATTTTTCGACCATAGCATATCACTCTTAGTCGGACACAAGTTTAGGCTAATATATTTCATGACTTGTTTACTGAGAACTGCATAAAAATAGTACTGCCGTACATCGGAGGATTAAGTTTGGGAACTGTGACAATCGACTTACAGGACGCCATACACATGTCACATAAACGCCAAACTTCAACGTTAACCGAAGAAAAAGTGCTGGAGTTTTATTAATACATAACTGTTGTCATTAAATCAGCTTCTCCTCGCTACGTTGGCTGCTACAAAGGAAACACGACCCAGTATCTCTCTGCAGAGCTACAAACAAGCGAAACACTGACCATCGAATTCTGCATACTGAAATGCAGACAACTAAATAAGAGATACTCAATTGTTCAGGTATTTCTTCATGACTATTTATATCGGTTCATCTTCATCTGATGACAACCATGCTATTATTATTCTTAAAGAGTTTACCACTTTAACAAACGAGTTGCATTGGTTTTCTAATCACTTTTAGTGCACTCTCGCGTCTTTGTGTGGTTCTTTTAAGGAACTATGTAAATGGACAATGTTGGACATATACATACACGCGTACTCTCGGCGTTAAAGTGTTAATATGAATGGACAGAGAAGCATAACTGAAATATTCTAACATTATAACTTATATAGTGCAATCTGAAAACCTACTCATTTTGAAAGCGTGGCTTAATTTGTATGTTTGATTTTAAGGGTGGAGTAACATGTCTCTGCGGAGATGACTATGGGCAGCTTTCACCAGATGATGAATGTCAAGTTCCTTGCGCTGGAAATAAACTGCAATACTGTGGCGGAAAGAATACGATAGATGGTACGCCTATCTACGCCGTTTATACAGGTGTGTATCATCACGTTTTGCACCTGAAACGGCAGAGGATTTATCCAGTGACCTTGGCGAATGGCGATCATAGTTCTTTAGCCGAATTAATATCGCCGCTTTAAAAAAAATTTAAGTTTGTGTTATATGCTTTTGTTTTAGACTTAGAAGCATAATTCCTGCACCATAATTTATTCATATGTTCAACAAAAAAACTGTCTTCGCTTCAGTCAAAAAAATGGAAAGATGGGTCACCAAAGACTCAATAGTAGGCTAATCGATGGAACGCTAAAGTAAAACTGCTGTGGATACAATAACGCAGTTGGCAAATAGTTGCCTGTAACAAAGGGTTTTAAGCTTACTTCTGTTGCATTTGATTCCTCTTTTAATCTGTGCGAAATGACGCACGCAAATATTTTGGCCAATTTACCTCAAGGGTATATCCTTTAAAATTCAGTTGGTTTGGTCTGTATGTAGATACATTAATAATGAAGTTATTGCAGAAAAAGAAAGTATTTCTGATATAATTAACTGAAATATAGTTAGACTGAAGCGAGATATATAGGCGCCCAGTTCAGGTAACGATAACGCTGGTCAGCTTCGGTTCAAGAACGAAGTCCATAGACATAGCCTAAAGGGAGAAACAATAGACCGCTAGCATAGACGATGTTTGCAATAGCAAAATACAGTGAAAACCACTTGAAATGCACTAGTTTACAGGTCTCTTTGAAAATCGAGTTTATGGCAGTTTTACTAGCGATCTCGAACTACGCTATTCACAAAGACATAATTAGGTCTGATGAGTTTGTTGATTTTAGGCCCTTTGACATGAATCCTGTTATTGATTTCATAGCAAAATCGTTTTTACGGCAGTACTTTGGATGCTACAAAGACAGGCGAGCCAGAGCACTGGAACTGCCTTTTAATTCGCCGGATACACGAAAGAACACGATAGAATCCTGCATAAGACTCTGTGCCTTTCATAACTATTCATACGCTGGACTTCAGGTAACCACATTATTTTAAATTGCTTAATTATGTTCAGTTTTACGGCAGTATCATGTCTTTCAATACATATCCGGTCTTATGTTAGGCCTAATGTATTTGAAAGAGTTATTTTAAATCACAACAGCGCCTTATCACAATAAACTCCTTACAGTTTGACCACTCTGTCACTTTGATTCCAATGAGTGTGAAACAATAAATTGTGAATGAACAACCGTATCCGGTAACTAAATTGGTAACAACGATTCCACGTTTTAATCATTGCAATAATTATTGCTGTTTACTGTAGATGATTGTTTTTTTATAGGTTTGCTTCTTTAAAACCATTTGGTTTGAACAGAACCTTAACGTGTATGTTGTCATGTGTATCTATAGCCTATATTTTGGACAGTTTCATAACACCTTTTAAAAAATATCTTGCTTGGATCATTGCAAAAGAGTCAATCACAGACCCGCGTTCTTTTGTTCTGCCAAAAAGTACACTAATAAAGGTAGTGAAAATTCAGGGCTGAAACAAGTCGAAACATCGCCCTTTAGAAATAAATAGTGAATAACATTTGTAAATTTTAAAGTGGCTCCATTTCTTAAGCAGATTCCGTTTTTGCTTCGATTTTTATAACTTGTTTCAGTTTGCTTTTGCGCATGAAATGTTTCAGATTGATACTTGTAAGCTCACCCCGCTTCAATCAAGTTTGATTGACAACTGACATAAGTGTGACCCTGGCCTCTTCAGATTGTGCTTTTTGTATACTGGCTAGTTGCATACTTTTTAAGATGTCTCATTTGTGATGAATAAAAGAATTGATGGTGATGGTGATGATGGTGATGACTACGACGACGATAATGCTGACGATGCACGGAGAGTATGGAACTGATATCGCGATATAGTTAATCCAATACAGGATTTGTTGGATGATCGTTGTATGCTGCTGCGATAAGTGTTGGAGATGTTTATTGTTTCTGCGAAATATTTCTAGCGCTGTTGTCGGCGTTTGTCCCCAGCGAGCGTAGAGTAAACTGCAATAGCTCCTCTTTTACTTGGGAAAGAGTGACAGATTCTCGTCCTTCGAGCTTCAGATTAACGTATGTTGTCTGCAATCTGGATATCTGGAAAAGAGTAATGGAATTAGCCCGCCGATCACAAATGTCTGGCTGCAGAGATCTCATGGTCTGAGAGTTATTCAGACTCTGCTGATTCTTGCATGAACGGAAGATTACTGAACGATGAGGTAACCATGTGGCCTCGGTAGAAGATCACATCGCTTGTCGTCGTTATTCACCTTCGATGTCATTCAGTCCTGCATCTCGGAACATACACTCGATTATAGGCCTACATGTAATAGGGGATGAGAATCAGTTGTTTGAGCTCTACGTGTTGGAACACGGTACTGGTGGTTTTTCTGGTAACCTGAGCATCCGATGAAACTAGATTTGCTTAGAGGTTGCCTAATAGTATTTTTTAAAGTGCCGTTAAACTCGTTACAATTAGAATAAATAGTAAGTCTTATTAACCACTCTGATTTATCACTGTAGTACAGCTACGAGTGCTTCTGTGGAAATTCCTACGATAGATACGGTCCACTACCTGAATCCGGTTGTAATATGACATGTCGTAGCAATGCTAGTCAAATCTGTGGAGGACCCTATGCAAACAGTGTGTACGCAGGTTAGTTATACAAATGCGAGTATCCTAAAACTTTTCTCCGTGTTGACTCACATTCACACTTGAAAAACATTACATTAATGCATTGATAAAGTATATGATACCACGGAGTTTTAATTAAAATATAGAACGAAATAGAGTGACTTCTTTGTATCATTTATATTTCATTTAGGTAGAAATTCAACTTATTCAACGATGGGATAATTAATCAGTTAGTCCCTTGTAGCACAAGAATTATATGTTATTGAACAATGAACACATGCATTAGTTTTTTGTAATTAGTCACACGGAATTATGATGGGAATTTATCATTTTTGAGACATGATTTTGTGAGTAATGATAAACAACATAGAATTAGTCGCATAATCGTTTTCCTTCTGTCTTTTCCCCTAAATTTAAATCCGACGATCGTCAAACACTCTCCAATTTTTTAAACATCTTAGGGTTTCTAATGGAAAACTGTTACCTCTTCTTTAAACGCTTGGGTATTAAAGGCCCACATCAAAGCAATTAGACACAAATAGCAATTATACGGCATTTATAGTGCACTTCACGCGAATTCAATGACCAAAAATGCTCGAAAAATGTAGTCAGGCAAACCAAAAGGTCGTAGTAGATGCTAAAATGAATGCTTCTGACGCCGCTCGCTATGATATTAAAGTAAGTAAGTAAGTAAGTAATTTAGTAAGTATATCCTTCATTGAACTAACTGCTAACCGCACTTTGGTGTACATGAAAGTTTCATCCGGTGTAGATCATCCTAATAGTATAAGTTTTACGGGCTGGATTTTCAGCAGGTGGGATGATTCGGTTATGTGTGCGGGGTCGCAAAGTGTGTCCAGTCACTTTATTGGAGGTAATAGATCATGCAGCACATGAGCTGGGTCAGCGATGACGCCGGCGAACAGTCGGGAGTCGATGCCCTGACAGAGCCGCTCAAAACCTTGCTCGGATTCGTGAATGAATCACGCTCTGACCAGTCTCATCTTTCGCGTCCTTCCCGACCAACGAATCCCCACCAAGCATTGGCCGAATGTAGCATCCTTGCCACCGTTGTGGCATGGACAACGTCCTGTAGTGAAGGGCCTGTTAGTCCGTGGACAGCCAGTACCCGGATGGCGTACATCGACTGTCGTGCCCTTGTGCAGATGTCGTTGACATGTGAGCCGAAACCGAGGTGCTCAGTCATTGTTGCTCCCAAGATATTCGTGCTGCGTACTCTTGCGAGGCTGACCCCTCTCCAAAGAGGGATTAATTCGAGCCTGAAGGAAAAGAAGAAGAAGAAGAAGAAGACTCTTGCGAGGCCCGGTATCTCGGGCGGTAGGCCGTCAAGAAGGCACGCCCTGGGTCGGCGCACAATCATTTCTTTAACTTTGCTGTAGTTCAATTTGAGGTTGTGTGCCTCAGCCCAAGCCGCCACGTGTTCAACCTCGGACTTGACCGTCCAGCTGTTTGCAGCGGGTATTAAGATAACTGTCGTCCGCGTACTTGATCACCGTGTTGCCCGAGTGTCTCGGCTTGAAGTTCAGGAATGTCTCGGGTTCGTTCGTATTTGACTGATGCTCACAAAAATGAAATTTCAGATGAATATACACAGAAACTGTAAGCGATGTAAGTAAATGAGGATTTATTCAGTCGACGTACGCGCATAACTAGATATGAATTTACGCAGGACACTTACTAACTCCTCCGAGTAAATTCCGAATATATAGTACCAACGACGTAATGTAAATTTAGGCCTACACAGTACATACACATTCAAATGCAAATACAAGAAAGTTTAGGTTAGAATAACGTGCGCGACTTAATTGCTATAATGTTTCTGTCTTTTCAGTGAACGACATCTTATGGTGCTCAAATGTTGCAGACTGCAACGTGAATGAGGCGTGTATCGTTATTGACTTGAATTACATGAATGTTTCACGATGTCGATGCAAATCAGGTTTCCATAGAATGAGTAGATGGGATAGTTGCAAAGGTAAACTATAAATAACCTAGTGGTTGGCGTGCTGAAGAGTAAATCGAATAGACGGGGGTCTATCCTCCAAGCCAATTTACCTAAAATGACACATTTCATTGACCGTACCATGTCAAGTAGCGAGGGAAAGGGCTGTCATCCGCACTCGTACAACGATGAGGATAGAAAAAATGAAGTCGACTGCACTTTATACGCATTGATGCCTCTCTTATAGTTCATAATGTTATTTCATTGATAGCTCCTGAAGATTTTGATAGGTGATGACAAAAGTATTATCACAAGGAATCACTCAATGCCATTGTGCAACTACGAAATCATTGTAAGAATTGTGTGTGTCGGTGTTCTATCGATACCACGCTTAGCCTGACTCGATTGACTGCGGGTATGAACCTGTCTAGTGGACTTAACGTAACGTTCTTGAACAAATTGTTCTTACGCACTTATTTCCCTCGCCAAGCAGTATAATTTAGTCCATGCATAAGCTAAAATGACAAAATAATATGCATTTCATGTTGCTCAAGTAGGCCTACCACTTCCAAGTTTTAACTCCGATAATTTTGAAAAATGCGTTAATAACATTGGCAGTAACAGTTGTGTGGATATCCGAGGTGGCTTCGCAAATATGTCTGGATATTGCAAAGGTAGGTGAATGAATGGTTCTCAGGATGAATCACGATGGTTGGGTGTACAGAGTTTCTGTTAATACAGCTTGTACAATGTAGGGCCTACATATCTGGTTAGACGTGCTTATTACGAAACTATGATTATTTTTCAAAATCAAAATCATCTCTTTTTAACTTTAAACTATTTTATATGATAAGAGTTTATGCTATGATATGCTGCAGATGTCGACGAATGCAAATCCAGCACACCGTGTAATTCAACATCAGAAAACTGCGTTAACAACATTGGTAGTTACAAATGTGAATGCAAGGTTGGCTTCGCAAATATATCTGGAAATTGCAAGGGTAGGTAAATGATTGATTTTCAGAATGAATGGCGATAGTTTGATGTAGAGAGTTTCTATTAATACAACTTCCACATAATCTGGGTATACGTGCTTTGTTACGAAACAATGATTACACTTTAAAATCAAAATCATCACATTTTAAATTTAGACTGCTTAATATGACATGGGTCTATGTTATAATATGCTGCAGATATCGACGAATGCAAGTCCAGCACACCGTGTAATTCAACATCAGAAAACTGCGTTAACAACATTGGTAGTTACAAATGTGAATGCAAGGTTGGCTTCGCAAATATATATGGACATTGTAAAGGTAGGTTAATGATTGATTTTCAGAATGATTGGCGATTGTTGGATGTAGAGAGCTTTTGTATTTTAATATAACTTACGCAGTTCTGCGGTGGCAAACTGTAGGCGTAAATGCCAGCCCCCATTTGCCCTATTCTTGTAAAAGTCATGAAAGTCAATTCTTCTGAAGAAGAACAGCGTAAAAGCTTACATTAAAACTGGAAAGATCTTTGAATATAATATTTCCAAAGTTTAAAGTATTTTAGACATAGACGAATGTAGAAACGATTCCTTTGTATGCAATAATGCAACAGAACTTTGTTCAAACGTGATTGGCAGTTACTTATGTCATAGTAAGTATGGATACGAAAACGCAGATATAAGCCCCTATGTCTCGTTTTTCTCTGGTTGTATGTTTTTAAAAGAGCTGTCTTGGCTATATATCTGCATGATAGGCGCACTTTTTATCGCATGGCTTTTATTCTCAACACTTTTTCTTAGCAGACATTTCAAATATATAGCAAACATATTACTCGAAATAACCCGAAAAAGACTGGGTCACTTACAAATTCGGATTTTCGTGCAAATGTATTAGGCAAGTAAGTAGCCTTTATTTGCACATCAATCAATCAATCAATTAGACATTTATATAGCGCGCTCTTCAAGGCAACTATTCAGAGGCGCTCCCAGCCCAACCTCGACGAAAGAGAACAGCCTTAAGAGCAGAGAAGAAAGAGGTGGATGAGTCTCGAGGGAGAGACCGCAGTCCAACAGGAAGGCCATTCCAGATAGTGGGACCGGCAACGGAGAATGCTCGCTGTTGCATGGTTGCAGTGCGAGCGAAAGGAACATGTAAGTCACCGCGGGCGGTGGAACGGAGTGAACGGCGACCAAGAAGTGCGGACGCTGGAAAACAAAGCTCACGTAGATAGAAAGGAGCACGGCCAAGCTGACACTGCCAGACAATAGAAGCAACCCGGTATAACAAGTGCACATGACAAGTGCACATGCATTGCTTTGTATAAAACGATTACATAAATAAGAGAAATAATATAGATGTTATGCTCCTTGTTTTTGATTCCAACTATTATTGTAGTAGGGCCTAAGGTGAGCTGCAAGCCGCCATGATATACCGAAGCTTTGAAAATGAGCGCGCTATCACTACATGCCTATAAATACCTCTCTTGGTGAGCTCATGGGGCAGCTCTTCTATTTTTTTTCATTTGGCAATGACTGCAGAACTAAAAGTTACTTTCACGGTAACTTAGAGAAGTTCTAACGTGTAAGCTTATTGCCTATTGTGATAATTATTTGACGGTGATGTTTATAAATACTCTGTTCTGGTAATCATCATATGAAAAGGCTCAGAAAATTGGGTTGATTACACTTTATGGCATGACTGTTTCTCTTATAGTTTATTATAATTAACTTCATTTTAACTCTTTAGGATTATGACAGGTCATTATAAAAGATGTCTTACAAGAAACTTCCAGATATTGGATCAAGAACTCTAGCACTAAGAAACGGCCTAAGATCTAATTATTGCGAGGGTGAATGAGCGGAGCTACTCATTTGAGGCGAGCGATCGATCACACCTTCCTTTGTCGCTCGTCTAGCAAAGGCTGAGGCGAGCGGTAAATCCCTCGCCTAATGAAGGCGTCGCACCGTCGCCTGTCGCCCGATGAGTTTCAGCTAGACTCCAAGACGATAGAAGAACCTGGAGCCAGACCATTATTTTATTTGCCTAATTTACATTACTTCAATTTACTTACTTCCGGCAACGGTGAGTGCGTGCCGCGACTTAATGACTGCTGACTGATCACTCCAATTTAGTGCAATATCATGGGTCATAACAGCACGATCGACACCTCGAACCGCGTGACATCATTCGTAACGTCACTAGTTATATGTAGCCATACGAGTACGATACACAATACGCCTACTAAATCCAGCTCGATCGATTTCCAAACCGCCTACAATTTTGAAATGGGAAGCTCTTTGAATAAGTTTAGCGCACTGTAGGCCTAATGCAAAAGATTGATGATGCTACTGGTTGACGGTATCCTATACAACATTTCGTATGTTCGAATTGTTCTTTGGCTTTGAACTTTTAGTTGGTTCCCAATTTTAAGTTTTTTAAGTCTATGCTTCTTCCAACTGCGAACTTTCTCGCCTTTTCGATTGTCGCCCTTTTAACAGCACGCTCTTTTGATCGGCGCCCTTTAACAACATTGGCAGTTACAGATGTGAATGCAAGGATGGCTTCGTAAATGTGTCTGGAAAGTGCGAAGGTAGGTAGAGAGTCGTTTATCTTATTTAATGACAATGGTCGGTAGAGAGCTTCTGCACCTCAAAACAACTTTTACACATCTGCTACTGCGATGCTTAGAAATGGTAGGGCTAATAACCATCACCCATAATATGCTACACCAAGGAATGGTCTCTGAAAACGTTGCTAGCGCACACTTACATAATTATGTCTCCAGAGTAAGTTAAAGACCAAATGGCAGTGTATTGATATAATAGCCTGTGTCTAGGACCCTAGTGATTAGTTGGTTTATATCTAGCATGACATGACTATAGAAACATTTTAAATTCCACTTCCAGTTTTTTAACCTTTTGATAAACTGTTTCACGTGACAAATACTATTATGATAGTAGTTTGCATTGCCCGTCCCAAGACGGTTTAAAACAATTGAAAATTTGTTTTCCAATTGTACAGGCGGTATTATTTATCGGCGTTCTATCAGATCAAGTTGCGAGTGGCCGTTTGGGCCACTTTTCAGTTCATCACTTCGTCTTATTTCTGCCCGTTTTAACCCGTTAAGCTCGATCATTTGAGCCTGTTTACCACCTAAATAAATCACCTTAATCCCGTTTATTTATCGGCGATATAACAAACAAAGTCGCGAATAGCCGTTTGGGCCGTTGTTCAGGTCGTCACTTCGTTATATTTCTGGCCTGTTTAAACCCGTAAATTAGCTTAAGCCCGTTTTAAGCCGTTAGTTTAAAAGAGTTGACTTTTACTGTATATTTATATTAACGTTGATTTAAGTTTTAACAGATCGTCCCTTTCAATGTGGCCATTTTGTAAACACTGTCGTCATTGTTCATAAATATTTATTACTTGGAAGGTGCCAGACCAAACGGTTGACTTCACTATACACATTTTTCTTACATTACAATATTAATGTTGTAGATGTCGACGAATGTCAATCGGGTACATCAACGTGTAATCCGAAATCAGAAAACTGCGTTAACAACATTGGTAGTTACAGATGTGAATGCAAGGATGGTTTCGTAAACATATCTGAAAAGTGTGAAGGTAGGTAAACAATCGTTTCTCTTATTTAATAGCGATGGTATACATGTAGAGACCTTCTACATTCCAAAACAACTTGCACACATCTGCTACTACGATGCGTAGAAATGGTAGGCCTAATAACAATCACCCATGATATGCTACTCTTTTAATATTCGTACATGCGCCTTTCCTTTAATCCCTGTTCGTTACCAGAATAAGTGAAGCAATAGAGGTTCAGGGCCTGAGATCTAATATATGTGCGGGTGAATGAGTTTACCACACTAAGGCAACGACTCTGAAAAATTTATTTCCGCACACACAGGTAGGCCTATGTCTCGAGAATTAGTTGAGGAGTAAATGGCAACTTTATTGATATAGTAGCCTGTTTCTATGATCTTAGTGATTAGTTGGTTACTATCTAGCACAACATAGCCATATAAAAAAAATTAAATTGCACTTCCAGTTCTTTTAACTTTTTGAAAAACTGTTTCATTTGACCAAGTTTTATATTACGTTGTGCTGCAGATGTCGACGAATGTCAATCGGGTGCATCAACGTGTAACCCAACATCAGAAAACTGTGTTAACAACATTGGTAGTTACAGATGTGAATGCAAGAATGGTTTCGTGAATATATCTGAAAAATGTGAAGGTAGATATTCTTTTAAAATTCGAATATGCTTTTCTTTAACCCTCTGCGTTACCAGGACAAGGGATGCAACCTATTTTTTGGGCCTCATATCTAATAATTGCGTAGTTGAATAAGTTCAGAGCACTAAGGCAAAGACTCTAAGAAAGTTGTTTTCCCACACTTGCTTATGTGTCCAGGATAAGTTAGAGAGCATATGGCATTGTGTTGATATAGTAGCCGGTGTCTAGGACATCAGTGATTTGTTGGTTACTATCTAGGATGACATTATCATAGACACAGTTTAATTTCCAGTTCCAGTTCTTTTTGATAAAGTGTTTCATGTGACAATGGTTATTATTATGATATGCTGCAGATATCGACGAATGTCAATCGGGTACATCAACGTGTAATCCAGCATCAGAAAACTGCGTTAACAACATTGGTAGTTACAGATGTGAATGCAAGGGTGGATTCGCAAACATATCTGAAAATTGCGAAGGTATATAAACGATCGATTCTTCTATTTAATGACCATGGTATTTAGAGAGCTTCTGCAATTCAAATCAACTTGTACAGGTCTGTGATTGCGATGCTTAGAAATGGTAGGCGTAATAACCATCACACACAATATGCTATTCTCTTAAAATTCGTATATGCGCTTTTCCTTTAAGCCTCTGCGTTACGAGAATAAGTGAAGCAATATAGGTTTAGGGCCTGAGATCTAATGACTGCTTGGGTTAATGAGTTTAGCGTACTAAGGCAACGACTCTGAAAAAGTTGCATTCGCACACTTACATAAAATTATGTCTCCAGAATAAATTGGAGAGCAAATAGCAAAAGTGTTGATTTAGTAGCCTTAGTCTGAGTCCTTCGTGATAAGTTGTTTACTATCTAGCTTGACGTAACCATAGAAACATTTAAATTGCACTTTCAGTTTTTTTTTACTTGTTCATAAACTGTTTCATGTGACAAAGGTTATTATTATGCTATGCTGCAGATGTCGACGAATGTCAATCGGGTGCATCAACGTGTAATCCAATATCAGAAAACTGCATTAACAACTTTGGTAGTTACAAATGTGAATGCAAGAATGGTTTCGTAAATATATCTGAAAATTGTGAAGGTAGGTAAACAATCGTTTCTCTTATTTAATGACGTTGATATTTAGAGAGCTTCTGCGCTTCAGAGCAGCTTTTAAAAATCTGCTATTGCGATGCTTACAAATGGTAGGCCTTTTAACCATCACACATAATATGCTATTCTTTTAAAATTCGTTTATGCGCTTCATCTTTAACCCTCTGCGTTACCAGAATAAGTGAAGCAATATAGGTTTAGGGCCTGAGATCTAACGACTGCGGGTTTGGATGAGTTTATCAAACTTAGACAACGACTCTGAAAAAGTTGTTTCCGCACACATACGTAGGCCTATATTTCCAGAATAAGTTGGAGACCAAATGGCGATTCTATTGATATAGTAATCTGTGTCTATGCCCAGGGGCGTCTACACCATAGAAACCTTGGAGCAAATGCTCCATCCAAGAAATAGGGAGGGGAAGATCTGTCCCTGTGTGTGCCACCATTTTAGGGGGGAAGGAACGGAGAGGGGGAAGAAGAGGGGGAAAAGGGACGTTGCTCCAATGACTTAGGGGGGAGACGCCCCTGTCTATGCCCCTAGTGATTAGTTTGTTACTATCTAGCATGACATGACCATAGAAACATTTTGAATTGCACTTCCAGCTTTTTGTAACTTTCCGGTTAACTGTTTCATGTGACAAAGCCCATTATTTTGATATGCTGCAGATATCGACGAATGCCAATCGGGAACATCAACGTGTAATCGAACATCAGAAAACTGCGTTAACAACATTGGCAATTACAGATGTGAATGCAAGGATGGTTTCGCTAATATATCTGAAAAATGCGAAGGTAGGTAAACAATCGTTACACTTATTTAATGACCATGGTATTTAGAGAGCTTCATTAGTGATTGGTCTGTTACCATCTAGGATGACATCATCAAGGAAACGTTTTAAAATTCGAATATGTTTTTCTTTAACCCTCTGCTTTACCAGAATAAGGTAGGCACCCTAGGTTTTGGCCTCATATCTAATGATTGCGCAGTTGAATATTTGAAAAAAAATCCAGTTCCAGTTCTTTTTGTAAACTGTTTCATGTGACAAAGGTTATCATTATTATATGAATCAGATGTCGACGAATGCAAATCCGGAACACCGTGTAATCCAATATCAGAGAACTGCGTTAACAACATTGGTAGTTACAGATGTGAATGCAAGGATGGTTTCGCAAATATATCTGAAAAGTGCGAAGGTATATAAACGATCGAATCTCCTATTTAATGACCATGGTATTTAGAGAGCTTCTCCACTTCAAAACAAAGTGTACAGGTCTGTTATTGCGATGCTTAGAAATGGTAGGCGTAATGGCCACCATCCATATATGCTATTCTTTTATAATTCGTATATGCTCTTTTTCTTAAATACTCTGCGTTACCAGAATAAGTGAAGCAGAATAGGTTTAGGACATGAGATCTAATGATTGCGGGGGTGTATGTACATATATATTTGTGAAATAGAAATATTAAAAATTTGCTCCAAACGAAAACCAATGTAAGTTGCAAAATGTTTTTGCTTTTTGAATTAGTGAATTCAACATGTTACTGGAAAATGACTCAGGTTATGTCTCTAGAATAAGTTGGATCGCAAATGGCAATTCTATTGCTAGAGTGCGCTGTGCGTAGGGCCTTAGTGATTAGTTGGTTACTATCTAGTAGCATGACATAACCATAGAAACATTCAAAATTGCACTTCCAGTTTTTTTTTTACTTTTTGGTTAACTGTTTCATGTGACAAAGGTTATTGTTATGAAATGCTGCAGATATAGACGAATGTCAATCTGGTGCATCAACGTGTAATCCAATGTCTGAAAACTGCGTTAACAACATTGGTAGTTACAGATGTGAATGTAATAGTGGCTTCGAAATTAAGTCTGGACATTGCGAAGGTAACTTAAATTTTGTGCGTCTCGTGTTTCATGTTGGTTATGACGTATGGCTAATGTATAAGGTGAATATCATCGCTTTATCTAATGCGATGCTTGCATATTGTGAGACTAATATCCTGCACCTGGTTGTGCAGTACCGGTATTTAAAATTCGTAAAAGTTAGTCTGCACTCGGTCGTTTTCATCATTGACCAACTACGAGCGAAAGGCTCATATGAAAAGACAAACGTCTTAAAATTTATCATTGCTCCCCAACCAGACTTTCATATAAAAGAACTTTGTCCTGCAGGTTCAATTATTTTAGGTAAATACCAAAGTAGAAACAATTTTCCCGTTTGTGACATTGAAACTGGACTTCTGAAAAACACGTATGAGAGCTACATAAAAAGTACATATGTCATTCTTGGTCTGATTTGAAAACCACACCCTTAGGAACCGGAATATCCTGCCGTTTAACACTAGTTTTATAACCCTATAGATGTTTGCCCACTTGTAAAATTTAAGCATATTGTAGCAATATGTGGAGAGAGGACTTGAAGAACGAAGCCAATTGATAAATAATTCCCTACTGATAAACTGTTGAGCTCAAATTGTCCAATTGATAAACTGTTGAGCTCAAATTGTCCAATTGATAAACTGTTGAGCTCAAATTGTCCAAAAAGTAGTTTTATCTTCAACCTACAATCTGAGCTCAAGGTCGCGTCATTCAGAGACGCAAATGGTAAAGTCCCAGTAGATAATGCATGCATACAGAAACGATGGCAGGAACACTTCGAACAACTATCAACACTTTAGCGACGAGCGTGCAACAAAAGTGACTGGGGCACCAATGCAGCTGGTCGTGAAAATGTTAAATGTCGAGACACATAACGGCCCTACTATACCGAGAGTTGTCCATAAACATAAGTAGAAGAACAGATGCCAAAACTTTCTACAAAACGAGGTAACAGATGCTATCGACTAATTGAAAAAGGATACAGCACCAGGCATGGATGGAATCACTACGGAACTACTTCGAGGAGGAGGAGAAACGGTTGTTGCACCAAAGCACACCCTTGTTACAAGGATTCAATAAGGGACGAACTACAAAAAAACTGGCAAAAATTGGTAATCGTTCCTTTAATAAGGAACGATTACCAATTTTTGCCAGTTTTGCTAATGCCAACAGAAAAATCTTTCACCAAAATGATACAAGATAGAATGAAGCAAAATGTAATTGTGGAGAGAGGACTTGGAGAAGAACGAAGCCACTTTATAAACTATTCACAATGCGAGAGATATTGAAAAAACATCGAACACAACCAGAGAGTCTTCATCAACTTCATAAACTTTGGACAAGAATTCGACATCATGTGGCAAGGTGAAATGTGGAGAGCGATTAAGAGTGCGGGAATACCGTAGCAATTCATCAAACTTGCAAAAGAGATATTTTGAAAATTATCAAGTGCCATAAAAGTAAATATAAAGATGCTTTCATATGAAGACGTGAGTACGACAAGGATTTTTCTGATTCCCATACCTAATTAACCAGTATTCGGATTAGTAATGTCACTCAATTGGCTGCGAAAGGTCGGAGGGATTTCAAAAAGAAAATAGGAAACGATGACATTGGGCCTACGGTTACAAAAATCTCTGCTAGACAAAAAAACTCGTTCAACGAAGACTCCAGTGGTTTCCACATGTACAGAGAATGCCAGTTGACCGAATCCCACACAATACACTACATGCAAGATTGGAAGGAAAAGGAAACAAGGCAGATCAACTGATGATAATGATGATGATGAAGATGAAAATTATTTGAAGCATGATGCAGATACATTAATTAGGCTATCCAGTACGCTTAAGCACTAGGAGTATAAAATGTAATGGTTCCCATTCTTGGGAATAACCAACAAGTGAAAGGCAACACTTATAACTCCCTGGCAACCGTTTTGTAGATTTTATTTCTACAATGAGAGCCAAATGCCGACACACTATTACTATCTGTGGTTGTGAGGCTCATTGCAATCGATAGGCTATATTTGCTTCACTTCTGTGCCTCTAGAATATTCACTTTGATCCCTGACAAAATATTGAACTGCAAATTGATATTATGTCGTGCAAATTTTTAATATTATCTGTTATCCTTAATAAAATCTGTCACCTTTTAAATAAAAGCTTTCATCGAAAAGCTTGTTCATCGTTTGTCGTTTCTTACTAACTGAGGTGCGAGATAGAGTGGTGGCAAGCGTGTGGTACTGTCAATTCAGCGGTCGTTAGTTGAAATCATCGCAAAGGTAAAAAAGATATTCAGTTATTTCTGTTCGACTTGGGCCGCTAGTTGTACTGTATGTAGAGAGCTCTGTAACAGAGTTAGTTGTGGGCACCGGTGGAACGGCAATACCGACCGTACACTGTCAGTGAGAAGATGAAGTTGCGAGATAGCCTTGCGGACTGCCACCCTTCTGACATCCCATCCCTATGATACCTCTTTGGGTTAGCTCAATGTAGTGCAAATCCATTTTCATCATGCAGCTTTGACCGTTGAACCCATTACTTACAATGTTGTAAACTGTTTTCAATAATACAAGTTATTATTATGATCCACTGCAGATGTCGACGAGTGTAAAACGGATTATTCAACGTGCAATCTAAACTCCGAAAACTGCGTTAACAATATTGGCAGTTACAAATGTGAATGCAAGATTGGATTCGTAAATATATCTGAAAAGTGCGAAGGTAGGTTTAATGTGGTCACCGCTTTTCTGATTGAATGACGATGTCTAATGTAGGGAATTTCTGCACTTTAATATGACTTTCACATCTCTGGTGTTCCTTGTTGCTTTTGAAACTAAGTTTAAACTAGTAAATCAAAATCATCAATTTAAAAATATTTTGATGCTTACAAATTCATTATTCTTGGCGAACTCGTAGAGTTTCACATGAAAACAAGTAGCGTCAAGTTTATCATAATAAGACTGTTTAAAAAAATAAGTTATCCTAAATTTTAAAATTTTTAGATGTAGACGAATGTAGAGGCGATTTGCTGCTATGCGATAAAGAAACGGAATTTTGCCAAAACACACATGGCAGCCACACTTGCCATTGTAAGCCAGGATACGAAAACACCACCCTTGATAACTGCACAGGTATGTTTCGCTTTTATTCACTGGTTTATATGCAGAGGTCTAAGTTCAAATCCCTGAAAGCGTAAAGAGATATTTTGTAATTTCTTTTCGACCTGCGCGTTGGTTGTAAGTAGAAAGATCTGTAACTGAGTTAGTTGCGGGACGCCGGTGGAACTGCAACACTGACCTTACGCTATCAGGAAGAATTTCAGGTTGCGAGTTAGACTGGTGGACTGCCACCCCTCTGACTTTAACATAACATAACATAACATAGCGTTTTATTGTTCCAAAACAACAATTGTACATATCGATTATTTAGTTTACATCTGACCTCAGTCATGTTTTAAACCAAAGTAGAAGAAAAATAAGCAGAACAGAACCATACTGATCAAACAATCATCACTTCAGTTCGCATGTGACATAGTAAGCCTCTTGGCCAAAGTCATGTCCCATACTAAAGCTTTTGGCTTTTCTTAGTTGTACCTAGGAGATATACAGTGACTTATGGTCCAATGGTGGGATTCATTTAACGGAGGGATTCATTTGGACGCAAAAGGGAACCCAGAAGGGATAATATCCCGCTAGGAAGGGTCCCCCATTTTGCTATTAGTACATTATATGGCGGCAGTAAAGGGTAGTAAAGGTAAATTCCACTGCAATCCCAATCAGGACAGGTGGCGATCAAGCAAAAGTAAAAGATATTAAGTAACATTAGCATACATTAATCTATAGTAATCTATGTTCTAGCTTATGTACTATCTGTGACATCTTTAGAGTTCATATCACTGTTCATTCTTGTCAGCCAACAACCAGTTTTTTAGCAGGCGCTTGAAAATATTAATGCTAGGACTGTCTTTTATATGCATAGGTATTAAGTTCCATATGGTTGGCCCTACACATGCTATAGAGAACTTCCGTATATTAGTTCTTGCAAATGCAACTCTTAAATTACCGGCTCTCCTTGTAGCATACTGGTGTACTTGTGAGTTCTTAGTAAATAGACTCGAGTATTCATGTGGAAACAATTTATTGGCAGAAGAGTACATAAAGTTTCCTATTTGATACTCCAGTAGTTTATCTAGGTTCAGTATCCCCACAGAGCATTTTCAATTCTAACGTATGCGCCTTTATGAAACACTGTGCTGCTGGCTGCTGTGTCAAATACGAGGCCTTTGATCTGTGAACTCAGATTCCATTTCTCAATTACTTCAACACAGACCTTGGCCTGAGACTCATCTGTACCTCTTTCCATTTTTGGAATTGCCAAAGGTATTTCCTGAACATTTCCAGTTACAATAACAGCTATGCGGTCCACACTTTCCTTTGATCCATCAATGTCGGGCAACATTTTTTCCGGCCCAGTGCAGTAGTAACGGTCCTGCCAGTGAACACTCTCTTTCTTCAATTGCAGCTGTCTCTTGTCTTCCTCTTATTATAGACCGTCTGATTGAACTTCGAGATAATGTGATTTCTGAATATCATGGCCAAGCACCTGCGCAATAGCTCCAGCTACAAACACAGCACCGCGGTCTGGAAGGCCAACACGATCCAAAGCACCAACAACTTCAGGGGACTGGAAGATGTTCTTGGATCCCTTTTTATGACGAAGCAGCAGTAGCAGCTGTTGGTGTAGAAATTGTAGACATACATGATTGACTGAAGCGGGTTAAACTCATCATCTCCTTTTGACTCCTGACTATATGTCAACGCAGAATGTTCACCTTCTGTTTCACTAATGCCATTTGTCTTGCGTTCTATTATATTTCTCTTTCACCTTTCTCTCCTTTTTCTTTCGTTGTCTCTTCCTGATTTCTTTTGCTGCTGTCTTCAAGTTTACTCCACTCATGCTGCTGGAAAACACGTCTTCTCTTTACATTCGAAGGAATTCCCGAACTTCTTTCTGCTGGATTTCTGTCAAAATGTTCTTTGTGGCAATATCAAACAATTCTTGAAGATCACTTTTGAACATGACTTCTTTCATCCTGTCACTCTCTCGCTGTCGTGTTCTGTGAACCTTCAGAGACAGCCTCAGCCAGGTAGTTCTGATACAGCTGTGACAGTTTTCGGACACACGAGTCAACCCGCTCTGTTGGTATTCTGGCTCGCATCCAAATACAAATAACTGCGTCACAGGCCATTTTGTAACTTTCCGGAAGGGTTCTAGCTTCAGTGATATGATGAAACTGAAGTAGTTGCAGTACATCCAGGCAACGTGGGAATCTTGATGTATATAACTGAGAGATTGGCTCTCCCAAAAGACAGTGCTCTGGGTCGGATCTCAAACTAGATGAGGCCAAATTAGTCTAACAACGCCTGTAAACATGACTAAAACACACATTAGCACAGAAGTGAAATGTTGAGAATGGGTTGACCTCTAAATGTTGCACAATCAGGCTGAAATTTAACAGGCAAACTATCTACCCCTAGTGGACAAAAAGAAGCCTTGTGGAGAAAAGATTCCACAAACTTAAAATTTTCTCTATGGTCTCTGGACCACCCTACTGTGACATGGCCATTGGCTATGGTAAAAACGAAGTCGCTAATACTTCATACTCATGGCTACCCCTGTGGCTATTAACGCTGAACCATGACTTACAATGTAGTGAACTTGTTAATGATACAAGTTAATATTATGATCTACTGCAGATGTTGACGAATGTAAATCGGGTGATTCAACGTGTAAACTAAACTCAGAAAACTGCGTTAACAACATTGGCAGTTACAAATGTGAATGCAAGAATGGATTCGTAAATATATCTGAAAAGTGCGAAGGTAGGTTTAATATGATCACCGCTTTTCTGATTGAATGACGATGTCTGATGAAGATAATTTCTGCACTTTAATATGACTTTCACATAATGTTGTGTTCCTTGTTGATTATGAAACTAGTTTACACTCGCAAATCAAAATCATCTTTTAAAACAATTTTGATGCTTACATATTCACAACGAAGTCGTAGAGTTTCACATGAAAACAAGCAGCGTCAAGTTTACCATAATAAGACTTTTTAATAAAATAATCTATACTAAATTTTTAAATATTTTAGATATAGACGAATGTAGAGGCGATTTACTCGTGTGTGATAATTAAACAGAATTTTGCCAAAACACATATGGCGGCCACACCTGTCATTGTAAGCCAGGATATGAAAACACCACTCTTGGTATCTGCACAGGTATGTTTTACTTTATTCACTGGTGTGTATGCAGAAGTCGTAATTTCAAATCCCCGCAAGCGAAAACAAATATGTTGTGATTTCTTTTCTATTTGCGCGTTTGGTAATAAGTAGAGTAACTGAGTTAGTTGGGGACGCCGGTGGAACTGCAACACTGACTGTACACTGCTATAGTGACAATATTAGGTTTCAAGGTAGCCTGCGGACTGTCAGGCTAACTTGCCTTGTCACCCCTCTGACATGGATATGGAAAAGATGAAGTCGCAAATACTTTAGGCTATCTCTCTGGGTGAGCTCAATGTTATGAAATTCCGTTTTCATCATATTATAGCAATGAACGCTGAACCATGAGTAACAATGTGGTAAACTGTTTTTAATGATGCAGGCTAATATTATGATTAACTGCAGATGTTGACGAATGTCTATCGGATAATTCAGCGTGTAATCTAACCTCAGAAAACTGCGTTAACAACATTGGCAGTTACAAATGTGAATGCAAGGATGGATTCGTAAATATGTCTGGACATTGCGAAGGTAACTTAACTTGTGTGCCTTTTGTGTTTCACGTTAATTACAGAGCAATAGCTAATCTTAAAAGTCGTAAATTATCTTTTTATGTAAAGCGATGCTTGCATATTGTGGGCTTGATGATGATCAACTATTTGTGCTATTTTTGAAGCAATCTTAAAATGCTAGGGTGCATTTTCATCCGTTTTTATCATTCCTTAGCTGCGAACGAATTATAGGTCATATGGAAAAACAAACAGTGTCAAATTTACCAGTATAAAATCATGTATCCTAAATTTTGAAATATTTTAAAAATAGACGAATGTAAAGGTTATTTGGTCGTGTGTGATCACTGAAATTGAAACAGAACTTTGTGAAAACATAATTGGCAGCTATACATGCTTTTGCAAGTCTTGATACGAAAGCACGATCTTTGGCAATTGCAGAGCAACATCTTATCGTTTCACACTCGAGTTTATAACTCTATACATATTGTCCTTCTTGTAAATTTGAAGATTGATGCCGGTTTATTAGTAATCTTTTGCGCTCAAACACTATGGATAGAAATAGCTCCAAAGAATCTGTGTGAAAGACAACAACTTCTAATTCCATGATTACCGTTTTCTAGGGTATACTGCATTGCCAATTCCAGATACGATAATATAATCTGTAGTTACGAACATCACCTAATTTGTTTGGAAACTTCTTTGCTTTTTCTACCCGTCTTTAGAATATTCCTTCCTTTTTGAAACCCAACAAAACGCTGATGTGCAAATTTCAATTATATCGTGCAAATTCGACATCATCTGTTATCATTGATATTATGTGTCACGTCTTAACATAAACTTCCGTTGGTTATTTTTTCGATCGTTTATACTCTCGTTAATTGGAGTATGAGATAATGTAGTGAATAGCATACTGTACTATCAATGCAGAGGTCGAGAGTTCAAATAAGCGCAAAGGCTATAGAAATATTTCGTGATTTCTGTTTGACCTGCCCGCTAGCTGTAAGATTATGTAGACGGACCTGTAACTGAGTTAGGGGCGCCGGTGGAACTGTATCACTGACTGTAGCCTACACTGTCAGCAGAAAGATGTGTTTGCGAGGAAGCCTTGATCACTGCCATCTCTGATATGTTTATGCTAAGAAAACGAAATCACTAAATACATCATATCTATAGATATTTCTATGGGTGACCTCAAAGGAATGGTGTTTCTTTTTAACATTCTGTCATTGACCACTGAACCATAACTTACATTCACAGTGGTTCACAGAAGTTCACACCTGTAAACTGATCGCCTGTCATGATGCTCCTTTCACAATTGCTAATTATAAAACTTCTTTCTTTCTTTAAATCATAGTTTACTGCAGACAAAAAGAATGCCTGTTGAGTACATTATTATGTCATGACATTTCGGAATCATATATCAATAACATTGATAGTCACAGCAGTTATGCGGGTCAAAAATGCATGCGTACAAAAATGCTTAGCTTACTTTACATAGATTATATAAGTTTACAATCAGTGTGTTTAGTCTAGTTAACATTTGTTAACAGAGTACAATAGCTCGCCTACTACCTGGATAATTTTGGGAACTTCTATGGCAATCGGTTTGCTGATCAGCGCACTCTTTGTAGTCTACCTAATTAACCGTGCAAAATCAAGAAAACCAGGTAATTGATCGGTGTGTGCTCGAGTGTTCAGGTAAAGTGAACTGTTTAAATTTTACTTCTCTTCAAAGTAACAGATGAACAATAATTCATTTACACATTACATATTATCTTCCGCTCTCGAGGTTTTCCAAATTTGTGAAGCACTCGTTCCCACTGATACTCACAGACGCCTGAGACAAATGAAAATCAGTCTTAAGTTTAACTTTTCTAAGTCTTGAGTTTCACACTACTAAGCCTTATGACATACAAGCTAGTAAAGTGTGTTCCAAGTCATCTGAACCCATGTCATTCGTAGCGCACTCAATTTTTTGGGTATATTTCCTTAAGTATTTTTGGGTGTGCATTTAATTGGTGGCCTTTGAAGCAGTAGTTCTACAGGGCGTGTTTTTCTATCGTGTCTCTTGCCAGTAATTTGGATGAAATTTTATAGCTCAAATTACAAGAGACCTATCCACTCCTTTTGACTCACCCCTCCCTGCCTTGACTTTATCTGCAAGACAATCGAATGAATTGAATGTATGCTGAAATTCTATATTATTATTATTTCGAACATTTTTAACGCGTGCAAAGTCTCTGTGTGACTGAATGCTAATCTGAGTCGCGTTTAGTCAGCCGCCAGGTGAAGATCAATTAGATTTCTCTATATGTATGAAAACCAGTGACAAGTAGTGAGTTTTGAGGCGTTTCTTGAAAGAAAGAGAAGAGGTCGAGCAACGGATAAACATTGATAGATGATTCCATTCTTATAGGGACTGCAACGCGAAATGCACGAGAGCCCATGGCAGTGCTGCATCTAGGCTGAACCAAAAGACCCATTACCGAAGATCGCAGAGTGCGTGGCGGGATGTAAGGAGAGAGTGGTGGTTGGTGGTAGGTAGGAGTGCACATTGGGAGGGTTTTATAGGTCAAACATCCAGTTTAAATCTAGTTCTGAATTATACAGGAAGCCAATGAAGCTGATGGGCCAGAGCTACTGAGTTTGAACGAGAAGATGCACGTAACAACACGCAATCCAAAGAATGTTGTATGCGTTGAAACCCGTTGACTTGAATATCTGACATGCCTGCAAACACAGGGTTCCCATAGTCAAGGCGAGAGTTCACAAGAGAATAGGCTATTGTCTGTGACATGTCTTTGGTAAGAGCAGACCCTATGTGATGTATTGCCCTGATGAGGTAGAAACAAGGTTTGCAAAGATTTGTTATGTGGGATTGGAATGTGCGATTACTGTCCAAAGTGACCCCAAGTGTTTTTACAGTCTTTGATATTGGAACAACAGTGCCAGCAAGGTCTACACTAAAATGAGAAAGGAAAGAGCGCAGTCGCTGGCGTGAGCCAAACATGATTGCCTCAGACCTATCTGGGTTTATAGCAAGACAATTGACGCAGAACCATGCACGCACTGAAGAGAGGCGCTCTTCTAGTATTACTTTACCAGACTGATCGGTTGGCGACATAGCGATTAAAAGCTGAGTATCATTAGCATGCTGCTGTAACTGGACTCTAGAGTGATTGGTGAGGTGAAGATGGTAAATAATAGGGGACCGCGAACAGAGCCCTCAGGAACACCAGCAGTACAGAGAGAAGGATCCGATCGAGCAGTTCCAATGCCCACTTACTGACACCGATTGCAGAGGAAAGAACCTAACCAATTTAAGGCAGTTCCAGAGACACCGAAGCTTTCGACGGAGTCTAGAAAGTAGAAGCTGGTGGTCGACAGTGTCGAAAACAGCACTAAGGTTGAGGCAAACTGCGAGGCACGCCTTTCCTTTATCAATAGATGAGAAGATCTTGTCCAGCGTAAAAGCGAGAGCAGTTCAGTAGTGTAGCCTGCGCGAAAAGCTGATTGGTTACGAGTGAAATTAGGATATGAAGTAATGTGTTTCTTGATCCCTGTGAGGAAGAGACGTTCGAGAATCTTAGAAATGTTATTATGGTTGGGAATGGGTCTAAAGTTTGACAGCCTTTTGATGTCCAGGTCAGATTTCTTAAGTAAAGGCGTGACTAAAGCAGAATCTTGATGGAAAGCAGCTTTCAGTAAAAGACAAGTTGGCCAAATGTGCAATAAGATGGGAGAAAACATCGGAACAGGAGACAAGGAGTGATGTAGGTATGAAGTCCATCGGAGATGATGTATGGGCAATATGATTAAGGAGAGACAAGACTTCCAAGTATGTTACATGTGGTCAATCGCTAAGGACAGTGCCAGAAAAGTCAGGGTCAAGCAGTAGGTCGTTCCATTTAAGATTGGCAGTACACTTGGCAATTTAGCATTTAAGATTGTCAAGTTTGCAAACAAAAAATGAAGAGACGTCAAAGCATAGTTTTTGGTTCTCTCGTTCCTGCAGTTCGTAGCATTGCTATGTATACGCTGTAACCTGTATATCTATTTTAGAATCCTATAGACAATTATCGGATCAGCATGAAACTAATTACGATGGGTTTCCAGAAACTGTTGGCCAGAACAATATCTACGAACCTAAACTGGGGAAACGTCACGTAGTGCAAAATCCAACTTTTGAATATGCAGAGCTTAAACAGGATGACTAGTTGAATGTCGAGTCTTCTATCTGAATATAATGCTGCATTATATTATGACTGCATTATTAATGCAGTCATTGTAACAACAATTAGCTTTCAGAGTATAAGTGTAGTCATAAGATTAGCCTGTGTTTGCACAAGTATTTGACACTTAGTCTAGTTTAAATACACTTAAACAAACTTTTGAGCCTTTATTGTGGTGAACATGCAACTCTGTGTAAGCAGAGAAAGTTACATAATGGTTTGTCTATCCTCTACTTGAAAGTTTCTTGTGCCTTAAGTTCGTAAAGTATTTTCTTTAAAGCTACATGCTATATTATATTGTTACACGTGCTTCTAATTGACTATTTGAATGTCGAGTCTTCTATCTGAATAATACATTTATTATAACTAGAAAAAAATAAGCTTTCAAGGTATACGTTTAATCAGAAGTATTTAGCATTTCGTCTAGTTTACATAAGTTGCACGTAAAAAGATTTTTGAACTTTAATTGTAGTGAAGATGCAACGCTTTTTTGAGCAGAGATAGTTACATAATGATTTGTCTGCTACTTTTAGGCTAACTGCCGAGTGCCCTTAAGTCCGTCAAATGTTTTCTCTGAAGCTATAGGCCTATGCTATGTTATATTGCTACATGTGCTTCTCCATGGCTTCCGACCTTTAAGCCTATCTAGGTTAATCTTAGAGAAATATAAACCGGACAGAATTGGTCTACGTATAGGAACGCCTAAATCTAGGATCTGCACTTTTGTAAGAGATGCAGCACCTATAGGCATCGCATGATTAAGATCGGCTAAAATGAAACGTATTTTATGCGTTGCTCTTACACAGATCAGTGCGTTCAGGCTTTTGTGAGTTGGTTCTCCGGCTGAAGGTTGTAAGCTGTTTCTGAATGTTAGTCGATGCAAAATGCTCTTGGATTAGAACTTGAAAACGTTTCAAACGGTGAACCTGTTCTATGTTGTTTGAGGAGTTTTTACGCAATATATGATTAGGTCGGTGGGTAACAACAGCCTTGTAATATTATCATTGCATGTTTCATGTTTACGGCATTACACTTTTTATGTCTTGGCATTCTAGGGAAGACTTTTATGATTTCTTTTAATAAGTTTTTTCATAATCATCATTGAACAGAACTCTGAAGTAGATACTGTTTATGTTTCAGAGTAAGATTGAGAATCTGTCAGACTAATTTTCAGCATCGTTGTCACTATAATTATACTGATTGAAATAACAATTTAATGTCAAAATGACTTCGAAAATATGGCAAATATAAAGAGCCTTGCGGTGTCCATAGTAAGCACTGGTGTCTGAATGATGGGCTCCCATGCCCATATTATGTTCAAACGTATGTAGTCAAAAGTTAAATGTTACGTTGAAATTTTGCTTGTGAATGGCAATTGCAAAATTATAATAAAATTCCAAAATAAATCCGTAATTGCTTATCAATTACTAGGCCTACATTATACAGTTACAGTTTAACACTTGAAAGATCTTAAACTCCAAGAAACTTAGAACCTAAAGGTGATAGACCACGCAAGTCGATGTTGGCTATTCAACACATGGTCGACGAGTGACGTTTCATCATCCAGAATTCCATACCCTGCTGCACAAGAAAATTGAAACCACGATTGGCACATCGAGCAGCCTAAGCGTTCTTCACCTGCCTTTGGATCATTTGGTTGCTTATGTAATTATAAACTTGCAGCAGTCATCTGAAATGTCAGTAGACATATCTGCATAACCTCGTTTGTTTTCTTACGATCTTGCTTTTGTTGATGCTATATTAATTTGTCTTTACCTTTTCCTCGCTTGTTTGCTTTTTTAGAGTACGTTTTTCATCTGAAAATTCTACACAAAATAAATGTTCTGGTTATCGCATTCGATTTGAAATTCCATTCTAGTTTTAACAAATATGCTAACTTGCTACGTTATATGTGAAGTGCGTATTGTGTGAAAACTAATAGCAGATTCTGAAAGGTTTTCAACTGTTTTCTAGTAGCACACAATAGGGGCCTAGTAAGTTTCGTTGTAGGGCCTATCTCGCACCGTGTCAAAGTTATTAACGTTTAGTTAGAACTCGAAATCGTCGTAATGCCGATTTCTCCGATAAGGAAGGATATTCCGAGGTTTGAAGAATGATTCTCAAAGACTAGTATAGGTTTCCTATAGGTGTTTTGCTGTAACTGTGTGGCTACCTTATTCCAGTTTTAAGGTGAGGACATGACGTCATGCTAAAACGTCCGTAAGATGGTGTTACCAAGAAGGAAAAATTGGCAACAAAATGTTTCTGCTTCAGAATTACCATACCAGGAACTTAAGCATCATCGCCAAGATTCTATTCAAAAGTTTCTTTCTTTACATACGCCGACGGACGAATTATCTCCGACAGAAATACAACACAACCAGTGTAGGTTTGCATTATGTTGTAGCAAATCCGAGTAGAAGGCTAGTCGTTCAAATAACACTGAGAAAAGATCTGTGAGTTTAACTGTTCAAAAGATAACACTGAGAAAAGATCTGTAAGTTTAACTGTTCAAAAGATGTTCTATTGAATCTAATTATTCACATCCGTTTGTTTCCCCCACCAACTTCCTGATTCAGGTCCGTGTTTTGCTGCAGTGGGCTTTACATCGAGTAATCCTATAGTAGAGAGCCTAGTAATTTTACACTTGCTAAGACAGCCAATGAATAATGGAAGCGTACGTAACTATTGGCCGAAGGAATCCACGGCCACGAATTTAGGTCAAGCGAAAGGTTCCGCATTCAGAGGTTAGTTGTACTCAGAACGATTGCTTCCTTCCACTGAATGAATAGTCAGTAATTTTTAATTGGTTGTTCGTTTAATTGTGAACCGAACGTAGTAAGTTCAGTTGAAGCGGATATATCTAGAGTCAGTTATTTTGACACTAATGATCAGCATAAAATGTGCAAAATGAATGACTACGCTGCAATGATTATGATTTGTTGGCTAATTTTCGCAATTATCCGAATCAGTGGTAAGTGGATTTTTCAAGTAGACTTACATGTAGCATATACCATTTTCGTATAATATTTTCCCTGTGGTCTTAGTAGAATCTTACAATAAGCTGAAATTTAGGGTCGTTGGAACTACACCTGTTAGAATTGTGGTCTTGATGTCTATTTCATGGTTTTCAGTATCCTAGAAAGGTCTGCGCAACATTATATGATAAACGGGTGAACATGTAGCATAACTATGGTTGACCTTTGGTTTCTCAAGAACTGCAAGCGTAAAATTGTGTTCATGGTTTTGTTTTGTCGAAGGATTACAGAAAATTCATACAAATGAGATCAGTCATTATACGTTGTGATTCACAGAAACAAAGGTATAGCAGGCAGTCTGCAGTAGGCCTACCTGTGTACGCCAATAAATAGTTCATTCTACGATAGTCGATTTACCTTGAATGTCAAGGTCATTTGAACTGCTGCAGATCAAATAACTTGTTACTTGATATCACAGATCATAGACTGTAGCTATCGAAGAGTGGGAGGCTTGTGGCTTTCGGATTTATCATTTCAGAAAACTTTAGTCTGGAGACCAAGATCGTCTAAGACTCTCTAAGACTTATGGCTGTGGAGAATTAAATGGTCACTTGAAGCGTGGCGTCACGTGATCCGTAGAATTTAATTCGCGCAAAGTGCAAACACGGGCTTGGCGTATTCCTGATATTCGGAAACCTTAGTCTAGACATCGAGGTCACCTTTCTAAGACAGATGGTTGTGTACATATTTATAAATGGCCACTTCAAACGTCTTGGTGAGTGAGGTCACGTGTACGCAAGATATAATTGCCAAAGATGTCAAAGATATGCTTTTCGAATTCCTCCCTCCCATAAATTCTAACTTGAAACCAGTATATATCCTCCTAAGAGCAATACTTTACGAGAAACCGTTGATCCAATGCAATTTCAACTGTGACGTTAAAGTTTGACATCGTGTCACACGGCTTCACGCAAGAGTAGCCTTACGAAACCAAAACCTTTCGTAGGGTAAGACGTAAAGGAAAATTCATTAAAGGAATTTTGAATATCTCTTTCAGTTCAAAAGCTATGCGTTAAAACCGCTCTGGGATAAATTTGCCTCCGGGTTGTGGCATGTAGTTAAGGGCCAATAGTTTCTGAACTTTACAGCTGGTGAAAAGCAATAAAAAGGTTTTAACAGTGTATATAGGCCTATATAGCGTTCAGCATTTGCTGTCGTAGTTGTGTAATTTCGAAATCGTATTCATGTACTTGGAATCTAAACAGCCTTTTCTAAGGCTAGGACCAGGAAGCCAGCTAACTTATCACGAGCGCTTCGTAAAGTCGGAGAGGTTGTCTAGCAATACCACGTGACGAACAAGATCCGGTTGTTGAGAGACCAGAGAACAGGGGTTGAGGAGCTATTTGTGTGGGTTGAACTTAGGTTGAGATGGGAGCGAGTGGATAGAGCAGGGTAGGATTTTTTGAAAAGGTAGGCATTGGTTTTCAATAGAAACCATGAGGAGTGATTGATGGGGGCTTGAAACAGATGATGGTGAGTGAATAACATGAGTGGTGAAGATACGGTTAAGAAAATCATGAGTAGAGGAAAAAAGAATAATAGCTGATCTTCGAAAAATTGAGTCAATTGGAGATAACAAGAACTGGTCTCGAAATCAAACATGGTCTATGATGTGAAAGTCACGATTATGTACGCAGTAGCTGTTATAAAAGTTGAAAATATAAATTGAAAACACTATATGTGGACAGATGTTGGAATAGATTTAAGTGGTAACAAGTGTGAATGAAGAGAACGTGGTGAAAATGTGAGTGGAGTAATTAGCTATCTGTGGACCGAAGAATCTGTGAGTTTTTTTGTCCAGTTCTGATAGAGATGTGATTATGAATTTATTCTTAACTTAGTTGGGACACCATGGGTCTAAGAACATCATCATTTTGTAAACATGATTTGGAGAGTTGGGTGTCATTTGCATGGTGATCTAGTGAAGATGGATTCTATGAGATGGCTACGTGGTTTGGCACTTTTTCTCTTATAATTTACTAGCTTGTTTTCCTCAATGAACGAATGTTGTATTGTATTGTATTATCAATAACTACAAGTCTTGTCGCGACATTGACTATCATAAAATTTCAAAGAAAACTTCAAGTGAAAATGATCTCAAGAAACTTTATCCTGAAGCACGTGCTACAGACCAAATATACTAAGGTTTCAAGCTCACTAGGGGGGTGCGGGAGGTGCGGGCCGCACCGGGTGACACCAAAATGACAAAATGAATGTCTCAAAAATTTTTGTGCAGAATTTCAGAAGAAATTCATTATTTTAAAATTAACAATAACAGATAACAACAAAAACTTTTTTCATAAGCCCAGCATATCTGTATCAATATACCTAAAGCTGAAAATCTATGCTAATTTACTTTTTTGAACCTTCTAATGCGGGTGACACCATGACTTACCGCACTGGGTGACACCAACCCTAGTGACGCCACTGGTTTCAAGAGTCACAAAGTACATGTGCGCCGTTTAACAAAACAACAACTAGGTCGCATAAAGTAGGAAGTAAATTTTCAATTTTTACATTAATTTCCGTTGAAAATTAATTTTTTTTCATAACAATTTTCATTATATTTTCCTCATGGCCATTACGATACGTTCTGTGATGAATATGCAAGCTGTCGCCCGCATACTAAGTCACTAGAGAATTCAGTGAAATCCCATACACGTATTTGTAAATAAAGATGCATTACTTCTGGCAAACTTCTTATTTTAGGTCAGCTGCATGAAAAGTACATCGGCTGCTTTGAAGACAGCGAAAAGGATCAGAAATTGGAGCCTGTTCTGAATAATATTTGTATTCAGAAATGCTACAATGAATCTAAATCGGAGATAACATTTGCCGCCCTGACTGTAAGTAATTCTGAGTATAATTATGTGGAGCTTCTCTTAATTTAACTTCCTTGGCGAAGCCTTTGCAATGCAATAAAATAGCGAATGTACAAATGCAGGAATGCATACGTTTACACTATACACTTATTCAAGTTACAAATATATAGGGGCGTCTACCCCCCTCCGAAGTCATTGGAGCAACTACCTACTTCCATTCTCTACCCTTCCCCCTTCCCTCCCCCGGTCACTAGACTGCAAATTCTAAAGCAGTCAATTGAAACAACGCTCAGAAGTTTTGTTTACAGTGTTTGAGTGCAAAAACTTAACAATCCAAAACAGTTACTTGCAAGAAACAATTCGATCTTAATCCACTGGCAGTGAGGGCATAGTCCATAGTCTAAATGAAAATGCTAAAGTACGCTGTAAGCAATATTGACGGACAGACGGACCAGATATTATTCAAGAAAGAACCATAGAATGAACCAAAGTAATGATGGCACACACACTGACAGATCTTCCCCCTCCCTTTTTCTTGGAAGGAGCATTTGCTCCAAGGTTTCCATGGTGTAGACGCTCCTGCAAATATATAGGCCTACATATATGAATGCATACATGTACATATAGAAATACATACGTATACAATTAGGGTGGTCCAAATACATAAACATTGAAATATTTCAGAGGCATGTTGTTTATTTTGTACATCTGGTACAAGAAACTGACAGTGCAAAATATTTAAAAGATTTGACTACATTTACAGGTCGCTCAATGCTGTCAAAGTTTTGATATACCTACTACAGTGTAAATACTGCGATTGGTAGGCCGAAGCGGCCAGTCAACGAGCAATGAGCCTGCAATCTAACAGTTTGCCATTTTATTGTTAAGAGTATACAGGGCAGCTGAAATTAGTGTCTAATTGACTGTGCAGTGTCTAGTATCGAATAACCATATGAACGCTGTCGGCATGTCACAATGTCACGCTGTTCAGAAAGTCTCATTTAGGAGGATGAAGACGACGGTGATGCTCCACCGTCTGGAGTAACGCTTGCTTTGTCTCTTCATCCCTCGTCAGTGAGTCGTTGAAGGTGCTGATCATGGCACCTCCTCTCTCTGCCCCATCATTCACGACTTTAAGTTTTTCAATCTTCCCTCCCTCTTGAGAGCCTTCATCTTGTTCCCACTGCTCAGGAGGAAGATCCAAGAACGTCTCCTTGATACGGAGAGATTTCAGAAACCTCAGAGATGTGGAAGAAGCAAGATCACTCAGGCTCGCTGTTATTTCCTCTCCATGTTTCACTTTAGGAACCCACCTCTTGCGATCCATCTTCTTCTCCTTCTTCATTTGCGTCACAATCTCTCGTTTCTCGTCCGTTGACAGTTTCTCAGAGAAAAGTGAGAAGCCAACAAGGTCGCTTCCTAAATACCAGAGATGGCATGTAAAAGTAGTAAATGCCGCCTGGGCGATCTTCTCGTTTACTGCATTGTAGCGTATTAGGTCGTTCAGGAGAGTACGGTCATTCACAGCGGCATCAAAAGCTCGTGAAGCCTCCACCCAGGTTCTGGAGTAGATCAGGACAATGAAAGAGCTACTTCACGGAGACCAGCTTCCTCAATCTTGGTTAGCTTCATGTGTTCACGAAACATCAGGAGTTTGAGTACATAGATGGCCTTGGCCATCCATCGTGCATGGTGGAATGCTCCAGGCTTTCTGATTGGAGCGTGAAGATCCTCTGTCAGAAAATACAGAGACAGTTGACTCAGTTCTGCATAATCGTCGCGTGTACTCTTGTTCTTCAGGCTAGTGTTCATGGCCACGATGGTAGCGTTTCGCCACTCCTTGTAATCATTTATTCTTGGATCCTGGAATGCATGGAAGCAGTCTTTTGGGATGAGAGACCACTGTTCACGGAAACGTTTGAATAGCTGGATATCTGGTCCAGAAGATGCAGCCATCACTGCTTTGAAGACTGTAGCCAAAATAAGTTCCATTACGTGATGTCTACACACTAAATGCAACAGAGGTCGTCCCAATTCTACCTCAATCAGTTGGCAACATCCAGAATGGATCCCAGTGTTGGAAGCAGTATTGTCAAACAATAGAGCTTCAACATGCTTCTCGAATGATCTGGACAGCGGCATTGGCCATGGCAGCTCCAGTAACGTACCTGATGGTAGCTTTGGAACAGCAAGGAGTTTCTCGAATTCGATATCTGGGCTTGAAACCAATATTGGCAAGGGGTCAACCTTTGTGCCCTCTCCATTTCCTATAAGGTCTGGTAGCAACTTGCCATCCCAGTGTAGAACAAAGGAAGCATCTTTCTCCTTGACATCGCGGATGAAGGAATCCCTCATATTGACCGCTGTAATGATTCGTCTGTCAATTCTGGCACGCCGAAGCGAGCTTCGGGAAATAGGTCTAGACCTTTGGCCAGACGCTGTTGCATTGACATTCAAGATGTGAACCGCACGCCTATCAGAAATTTTGCTACGGTCCAGCGCCGATACCAGCTCTGTAGTCAGTTTCAGTCGTTTTGAGACAATAGGAGATGATCGCTTCGAGCGTCGTTGAGTAGAGCCATGTTCTGATGAGTCAGAGTCCATTTCTGAAGAGGATGTATCCGATGTAAATGACTCAATCAATTCAATCTTTGATCTCTGAGCCTCCATCATAAAGGTAACATACCTGAATTCCTGCAAGACTGGATGTTCCGTATGCTGACAAAATGATTTTTCGAATAACTGTGGTAAATTTACTAATTCCAGAAAAATTAATATGTATCGGTGAATGACCTAAAAAAGGTGTTAACTGTCTCTACTATTAGGCCTACATAGGGCTACTGGAAGTAGTGGTGAAATTTAACAAGTTTCAATCTCCAGCTGGGGTGGAGCAGAATACTAATTTAAATTATGGTAAGACAACAGCCAAAAAGCTTAGCTTACCGCAGACCATTCTCATGTAAAATTTCGATGCTCGTGAGCGACCCCTAAATATTACATTTCTCACACAAAATTTCACACAGGTTCTTTTTAGATCAAAATGAAGTAATGTATCAACATGCCTCATGAATTTGAAAACAAAATTTTTTTACATGCGATTTTGGACCACCCTAGTATACATATATCCGTACATAGATACATACGTACGTACATATGTGCATGCGTTTATACATACATGCATAAACACATACATGTATACATGCATATATACAAACATTCTTACAAACGTATATACCGTCCTACATCTGATGATTCCTCATGCCCTAAATCTCGTCCACCGGTTCTCAACTTAATCCACACGTAAGTTGTGACTGAGGTTTGTAATTTGGATCTTCTAACTTCCCGACAATAAGCTTTGAAGTACAATCATAGTGTTCCATTAAAAGAAATGCTTTGAAGTCTTGACCCCAACTGTCCAACACCTTCCTGCGAAAGGTTGCATCATCGTCAGTTTTGCTCATGTTATTGTTTACCTATTTCTTAAAGGCTATCTCTCTCTTTGTCGAATCCGTGGATTTAAGCCATGTCTGTAATCCTCATTGTTATTCGAAACAGCATTAACGTTTTCATACTTTTGTTTATGTGAGCCGTGCTAGGGTCCTGTATGTAGGCTATATCAATGACATCCTTGTTTTAAGTCAAATATGAATCAAATATGTGTTATATTCGGTTCATGGCGTTTAATGTTTAAATGTTTCGACGAATTTCTGTTCATCGCTCAGGCAAGTTACATTTTCTATTCCGACATAATTGCATAATTAAATTAAAAACGAATCAAAGCAAATGTAAATCTGTTCTAAGGACATAAATTATAATATGTAATTTGCTAGAATGGACGATGGTGCACATGCAGAAATAACTTTGGTCAAAAGTTACGTGATCGAATGTGTAACGTGACATGTTCCGGAACACCGGTGCAAAATTGTGGAGGAAACCAAGTTGATAAATTTTATTCGCTTTACACAGGTGAGTTTAATATACATTTGCAATACTACACATTTCTTTGGTATTAGCATCCACACGACGGACTTTCCATGTATCTCGCCTATGCTTTTCGAACTATTCAAACATGTGGGGCGTAGTTGCTGGAACCAGGCTTCTTTAACTGATCAATCATTTATTGCGCATAACTAAGTAGTAGCCTTCAAGTCTTATAAACTTAAGAGACCAAAATTATTTAATTATAAAGAACCTAAAGGTATAGTAGTTTGCATTTAATTTAAAAAAATTACAATATTCTACAACTGCAGCAGTATATCTGAGCTGCACGCAGCTAGCTCGCTGATATAGCCTAATCACCTATGCTACTAGGTACTAACATGTTGGTTGTCTTCAGTGTGTTCTGTCGGTTACTTTGGTCCTAAATGTGACCAGTTATGTCACTGCAAGAGACATTCACCATGCGATCGAAAAACTGGGATCTGTCCAGACGGATGCAACGAGCAGTGGACTGGAACGAGCTGCAACAAAAGTAGGAAGAAAATAATAATCGATCCTCGTGTAGATTGCTTGAATATCATGTAAGAAGAGTAGACACCTAAACATCCACAGATCTCGTCTACCCGAATCAAATCGTCGAACAATACTGTTTTTTACCGACAGGATTTGCAAAATATTACAAGTTTTCTAATCTTACACATAATTTATGATTATTCAAAAGAGTCATAAATTTCAGTTAACAACAAGAGAATCAACGATATTTATTTCGGGTGGCACCTGTCCTGAACATAAAGCACGTTTGACGGAGGGTAAAAGGCAGAAAAGGAGAATAAAGAGTGATGCTAAAGATATAAGGATTGAATGGCAATGTTGAAATTGGCGCCAAAAGAAGAGAAAAATTATGAGTCAGAAAAGAGGAAGAACAAGATTGTTATGTTTACGACTCTATGTAAAGCTCGTAAGGTTTATAATTAAACACTTTTATTATTTATCAACTTGGTAAGTTCTTTAAGTGCAAACGTGTAAGTTACAACTATCATGTCCGAGTGTCCATATCGATATGTCATGGCCGATCTCTCGACTCGAGGTGTTCTGACGTCACAACATAGATTATCAATCAAGTGAGTACAACATGAAATGTACAGTTCATGACACCTTCCCTTTTAAGTAATAAAGTCCCTAAACCTAACAGGTGCTTTGACAGATCGTCCTGAACGAGTTGTCCGTAAACAACTCTTGACAGGTGGAGATGAGATGACTGGCATGGAGTCCACTGGAGGCATGACAACTGGGGTGGAGTCCTTTGAAGTCATGACAACTGGAGTGGAGTCCTTTGAAGTCATGACAACTGGAGTTCCGTTGTCAGTTCTGTTGTCAGAATAAATTTCATCTTCGACCAAAGGCCGACAGTCTGGAGATGGTTCATCGGTGTGAACCAAGTGACGACGATTCCGACGAAGGGTTGATCTATCTTCGGTCTTTATGATGTAGCTGCGAGGAGTTGTATGTTTATCCAAAACCACGCCAGAGTGCCAGACACCATTTTGATTCACACGAATGGTATCTCCATTGTTCAAAAGTTCAAGTGGTTTCGCATGTCTGTCATAAAATTTCTTTTGATTTGATTGACGCATCTTTAGTTCTGGTGCGGCATTCCTTGTCATTGGCTGTAGACGAGACGGCATAACTGGAAGCTTGGACCGTAAAAGGCGACTCATCAGCAGTTCAGCAGGACTATGTTGCAAACCCGAGACTGGTGCATTTCTGTACTGCAATAGTGCTATGTATGGATCGGATCCATCTTTCTCTGCTTTCTTCAGAAGTGTTTTGACTGTCTGTATGGCCCTTTCAGCCATCCCATTGGACTGAGCATAACGTGGGCTTGTAGTCGTTATTTTGAAGTTCCACGATGCTGCAAAGTTTTGCATTGCTGCACTTGCAAAGGGCATGTTATCTGCCACCATCTCACACGGTATTCCATGGCGAGCAAACACAGACTTCAAGTGAGGAATCAGTGAATTAGCTGTTTTTCCTTGAAGCAGACAAATTTCCGGGAATTTTGAGAAATAATCGACCACCAGTAAGTAATCATTTCCGAAAAGCTGGAAGATATCTGCAGCAACTTTTTCCCACGGTCGCTCAGGTACTGGATGAGGAATTAATGGTTCTTGCTGTTGCTGTCTGCAGAATGCATTGCAGGTGGTACATTTACCAACAAATTGCTCGATGTCTTTTGACAGTCCTGGCCAAAATAAACATGAACGTGCAAGACCCTTGCATTTTTCTATGCCAAGGTGTCCTTCGTGCAGCAAGGTCAGCATTTCAAGACGCATTGTCTGTGGCACTATCAGCTTTCCATGCACAAACAATAGTCCATCGAGTTCATAGATGTCTGCAGCCAGTTTCTGGTATTGTTTCAACTCAACTGGTAGATCTGCTTTAGCTTCAGGGAACCCTTCCTGAACCAGACTTCGTAGACGAGCTAAAACGACATCATTCAAAGTCTCCTTGCGAAATTCTTCCAGACGTTGTGGGCTGGCTGGAAAATCGCTGAGTAATGCATGTACAAGAACCTCAAGATCTTCTGTCAGTTCATCTGGAATTTCCTTGTGACCTGTGATGTATGCTCGGGACAAGGCATCTGCAATCAGCATTTTGCTTCCAGGTAAGTATTCAATTGTGATCTGAAATTTCAACAGTCTGAGCAACATTCTTTGAAGCCTAGGTGATGTATCACATATTGGCTTTCTGAAAATTGCTTCAAGTGGCTTGTGATCTGATTGGACAACTGTTTTTCTGCCGTAAACGTAATGTGAAAATTTCTCACACGCAAACACGCAAGCAAGCAATTCTTTCTCTATTTGCGCGTAATTTTTCTCTGCTGCTGTTAGAGATCTGGATGCATAGGCTATTGGCTGCCCATCTTGCAGTAGACACGAACCAAGGCCTGTGGATGATGCATCAGTTTGTATCATTAAAACTTTGCCTGGATCATAATACTTCAACGTTGCTGCTTCGCTAATCAATTTCTTGATTACTTGCAGAGCATTTTCATGCTGGTCTGTCCAATGCCATGCTATGTCTTTCTTTAGTATCTGCCGTAGTATGTCTGTGTGGGAGGAGAAGTTTGGTATAAACTTCGACAAGTACGTTACCATTCCCAGGAATCTTTGCAATTCTTTCTGGTTGGTTGGAGATGGCATGTTGAGTATTGCCTGAACTTTAACCTCATCTGGACGTACAACACTACTCGACAGAATGTGACCCAAATATTTGACTTGCCCAACCTTGTACTGTATTTTCTTTCGGTTGAACTTCACTCCATTTTGCTGTGCTCGATCCAAAACTTGTTTTAGGATTCGATCGTGTTCAGAGTCATCAGTTGCAGCTATGATGAGGTCATCAAACACAATGCTCACGCCTGGAATGTCACCAAATAGCCCATTGCTTCTCTTCTGGAAGATCTCAGGAGCCGAAGAGATTCCAAAAGGCATGCGCTTCATAGAATAACGACCAAATGGAGTGTTAAAGGTGCACAAGCGGCTACTCGATTCATCAAGCTTGATCTGCCAAAATCCATCCTTCATGTCAATAACAGTGAAGACGGACTTTCCAGACAGTTTAGCTATAACATCCTCACAAGTTGGGATGCGATAGTGTTCTCGTTTAATGGCTCTGTTAAGGTCTCTTGGATCCAAACATAAACGAAGGGAGCCATCTTTTTTCTCAACAACAAGCAAGCTGTTGACCCAATCAGTAGGTTGATCTTGCTTCTTGATTACTTCCAAACTTTCCAGTTCACACAGTGTTTTCTTTAATCTCTCTTCAAGTGCAAGAGGAATTCGTCTGGGGGAATGAACAACCGGTGGAATGTTCTTGTCTATTATGATGTGGTATGTACCTGGGATCTCTCCTAGTCCAGTGAACACATCCTTATAGCTGTCTAGTATGTTCGAAGCATTCTGTGGTTCTGACACAGAGTCAATTCTTTGCACAATGTTCAGTGCTATGCAGCTGTGCAAGCCAAGGAGAGTTGGAGCATCTTGTTCAATAACGAAGAAATCAGCTTCCACAGTCCTGCTACTGGTCTTTGCAGTAACAGAGACTAGTCCCACTGGAGTGATCTTGCTGTCACCATAAGCAGTCAGTGTGGTGTTACAAGGCTTTATTTTAGGACGGTTAGCGAGACTGTTCAGCGTAGACAGTGCCATAACATTTGCTTCAGCACCCGTATCCAGTTTACATTGAACCAAATCACCATTTATGTCCATTTCTTTCCACCACCCATCAGTTCTCTGTCCCACTGACAGTACTCCCACGAAGAAGTTCTGAACATCATCAACTGAATAAACCTCTCTCTGTGTAGGGATTTGTTTCGGTTTACCCTTGATATCTCTTCCCTTGCTTCTCGATTTCTGAGGACTTTTGAACCAACTATGTTCTTTCTGACTGGGTTCTTTGGAACGACAAACTTTCTGGAAGTGGTTTGGCTTTCCACATCTCATGCACTCTTTACCAAATGCTGGACATGCTCTGGGTTTATGTGTACCTCCACATTTTGAGCAGGCATTATCATTGGAGCGGACATTATTTATCCTAGCAGTAAAACTCGTCTCACCTTGGATAGACTGCAGTTGTGTCTTTGTCGACTCTGCTGCTCGACAGATTAGAAGTGCCTTCTGCAGGTCGAGATCTGGCTCGCGCAGTAAACGTTCCTGAAGACGAGCATCCGGACATCCCAAAACCACACGGTCACGAATCAAACTGTCGGTCTGTCCGCCGAAATCACAGGACTTGACTCTTTGACGTAGTGAAGTGACGAATGCATCAATCGACTCACCCGGTGCCTGAGTCGCTTTCCAGAAGTTATAGCGTTCAAAAACGACGTTTCTGCGAGGCGAACAATATGCTTCAAATTTGGAGAGTGCAGGCTCGAGTTTTTCAGATTCGGCCTCCGTGAATGCGAATGTATTATACACTGCTATTGCGTCATCTCCTACAATATGAAGAAAGATAGCCAACTGCACGTCTTCTGGCTTTTGGTCTGACCCCGACGCCTTCATGAAATTCTTGAACTTCTGTTTCCAGTTTTTCCACGACTCCTCCAAGTTGATACTGTCCATATTAAGCGGATTAGGCTGCTTGAAAATTTCCATTGTTCCGTAGCACGTGTCGATGTTTTTTCACTCTCCACGCTAACGTTCAATGTCAACTTTTGTTCACGACGCCATGTTATGTTTACGACTCTATGTAAAGCTCGTAAGGTTTATAATTAAACACTTTTATTATTTATCAACTTGGTAAGTTCTTTAAGTGCAAACGTGTAAGTTACAACTATCATGTCCGAGTGTCCATATCGATATGTGGCCGATCTCTCGACTCGAGGTGTTCTGACGTCACAACATAGATTATCAATCAAGTGAGTACAACATGAAATGTACAGTTCAGGGCATGAAGCAAGAAAGAGAAGAAGCGGTAGATTAAGACTTGTCCAAAGATGTCTGCAAAAAACAATCTAGGTTTTAAAATAATTTTAATTGAGAATATAATCTCTTATGACCAAACGTATTTAGCGATCAGAGTTACAAAATCTTGAGCTAGAACCAAAACGCTCATGTATTGAATTAAACAGTTACTAATGATTATGGCTAGTTCATAGTTTTAAATTTGCCACAGGTAACATTCAGAAGCAGTACATAGGATGTTACGGAGATGGTGGACAGAACGAGAGGGCGATGGATGTGGGAAATCCAGGTGGAAAAACAGGTGGACATAACATAACGACCAGAAAAACCAACTCGAATGAATTCTGCATAGAAATCTGTTCCAACAATAATTACACATATGCAGGAATGCAGGTGAGTCCACATACAGTCAAGAATCCACACAAAAAATCACTTTCTAATAAATTGACAAACAAACATGTCGAAATATGAATTCTATTGTCGCTTTTAGAAACTTCTGCAACTAAATCAGTCAGTGTTCTGTATGTCGGGCTATGGGCCCATCTTAATTTAAGGAAGTGTTGTAAACATGTAAAAATCATTTCTTAAAATGGTAAAAGTATTTTACGCAATAACTACGGGATGACTGCATCATCTCGGAAATAGTTTGGCTTTCGAACATCTTGTCATTTCAGACCACACTCCCCCATCTTCATACCAAACCTGTCTGCGCTTCGCGGCACATGCTCGGCTGGAAAAATCTGGACCGGGCGGCCTCTGAGCCGGCCTACAGAATGGTCACCTCTGTGGGGCCCTTTCGGGCTTAACTAGTTGCTTTTCAGGAGAACTGTGTGCCATGTATCAATCAATCAATCAAGCAATCAATCAATCAATCAATCAATCAATCATAGAATTTATATAGCGCCTCTTCAAGGGCTCTACTCAGAGACACTCCCAAGCCAGACCTGATCATAGAGACAAGTCTTCAATGAGCGTAAGGCAAGACAGGTGAGTACGAGGAGATAGGCGAAGGAGAGATAGCAAGTCATTCCACGCAGTTGGACCAGCGACAGAGAATGCTCGGCGCTGCATAGTAGCAGTGCAGGCAAATGGGACCAAGAAGTCACCCCGAGAAGAGGAACGGAGGGCTGAGCGACCCGTAAGAGAAGAAGAGGGAGTAAAAATGGAGCAGAAGTAGGAAGGAGTTATACCAAAAACACGTTGCCAGACGAGAGAGCAAAGCCGATACAGGATACGCTGCCGGAGGGGAAGCCAGTGAAGAGTATGATACATGTAGGAGGATACACTACCATAGCGAGGTATGGAGCCGCAGACTGAAGGACCCTCTCAAGAAAGGACAGGCGAACTTGAGGAAGACCGGTGTAGAAAGAAGAGCTGATCCTTGGGATAACACGTGAGTTAATATGCAGTAGTTTTGAGGAATTTCCAAAATGCTTAGTGATATGTCTCCTATCAATGAGATATTGATAAAGCCAATTGTATATTTGATCTAGAGTACCTAGCCGGCTAAGTTTATGCATAAGAGAAAAATGCCTAACAGTATTAGTCTATGTTAAGTAATGTGTTCTGTTATAGTACGGATACGACTGTCATTGTGGAGAAAAGTACAACAGACATGGAAATAAGACACACGCTGGCAAACAGGTCAACTGTGGTTTCCATTGTCCGGCAAATGAAAACCAGAAATGTGGAGGCGACTTTGCTAACAGTGTTTATTATGGTGAGTGCCGCGGTGGATAATATTCTTTAATCACATTCCTTACTTGGAACAAGGAACTTGCTGCTGTCCTCTCGTGTTCCACGGCTCAGATAACAATTGAATTCCCGATACAGTTGCAATTCGTCCAATTTAAAACATGCGATGCAACCATATTCAAAATAAGACTAAAGTTTGCGCATGCACAGCAGAACCATGGTAGGCTTATAACTGGGATATGACTAAGACGTCGCGCAATGCCAGCGGTGCTGGATGTACCTATCCTTTCAGTGGATATAATGTCCCAGAATCGCATTCCGCCTAGACTTCTGTGCATATTTTACTGTTTTGCTGTGTTTTGTCGAAAAGGATAGTTTCCACTACCAGACACTATCATACCGGCTCTTCGTTCTCTACGCTGGTTTCCTGTATGTGAGCGTATCACTTCGAGCTGGAACTTCTCATTTGCAAAGCACGTGCAAATCACCTACCATCCTATTTATCATCTATGGATACAATAATACATAGTTAAATTTTATAGCTCTGTCAAAGACCGATACTCTCTCCATTCAGCATCTTTGGAAAGCATATTTTCCCTGTTCACGCTTTGTTTTTGGCCACGTTAAGTCACAGTTGCTGTTCCCTACTTAGAGAATTTTTCACCTCCTCATGTTGACAGCCAACTCTTCTCTACAGACTCTAAACTAAACTCTAAACTAAAAACTCCTCTCTTACAAACTGTAAGAGATGAGTTTACAGTAACTGTTCTCCTGACACCTATTTCCCAGTGTCATTGTGCGCTTCTGAACGGATTAAGGATCTCATTATCAAATCGCAGTTGTGTTGCATGATTGTACTAAGTAAGTAAGTAAGTAAGTAAGTAAGTAAGTAAGTAAGTAAGTAAGTAAGTAAGTAAGTAAGTAAGTAAGTAGTATATGCTTTATTATACCACCTGCAAACAGTGCTCGAAATGGACCGGAACGCACCGGAACGCCGTTCCGGTTCGTCAAATGAATTAGCGTTTCTGTTCCGGTTCGTCAAATGAATTATTGTGGAAAATACTATGAAATTAACGTGAATGCTCCCATATCTTTGACTAGCGTTCCGTTTCGTAAAATTTTCCATTTCGAGCACTGCCTGCAAACGCACTGTGGTTAACAATACAGGTTATACAAATAGATGCATAAGAAACTGATAAAAATAGTAGCATACAGAAAGATAGAAGCATACAGAAAGATAGATGTACTGTACTGTACAGTACATCTGTCTGTATATTCTGTACAGATAGATGTACTCTACTGTATTGTATTGTGTAAGATGCAGTACAACGGACTTCAGCGTAGTTAAATGGCTTATTCTTTCTCGCTGCCAACATGCTACGTATTACAAACTTAATTTACCGGCCATGCAATGTTTCAGTGGAAAAAGTAAAGAAAGTTTGCAATTTGTTTAAATTAATAAATTCAAAGCTATTATTTCAGGCTACTGTCAACGTCATAACATTAAGAAAGCTTCCATGCCTGCTTTTAATTAGCACAATATGGGTTTGAAGCGTTAGGAACGAACAGAAATGAATTTATGCCCTTGCTTTTACCGATCTGATCTAATCCAATGTCTCTGGAACGCCTTTAGAGTAACGCACCAATCGTAGGTAGATCGAAGTGACACTATAAAGTAGGCCTAATCCGTTGGAGAATCTCTTAAGAAATCCAATAGGTCATACAGAGCCACAGGCAGGATCAGGTGAGTAAGTAAGTTTACATAGGTGTAACTGCAGATCATAAATTAAATTACGAAGCACAGAGAACTGGCATCAAGTCACAAATCTTCAGACCAACCGTCAGAAAGGCCGGAAAGCCTAACATGAGATTTGTGCGACCTACAAGAGTCAATGACATATTTATTGCTTTGAGGATTAGGTAATGAACAAAATAAGGTCGGCTAATATAGATGCAGGAATCTGTCAGATAGATTGGATTTTAAGTCAAAATAAAATTATTTGTTCTAAAGCAAGTACAGGTAATACAAATAGGAATTATGTTTTTATGACTCAACGATGCATAAAAGGTAAAATTATTACTGTGGACCTGTATTTCAGTTTGTCCCGTGGGTTTCTATGGACGAGGTTGCATTAACCGATGCAATTGTTCTGACGGAGGCCCATGTCGATTTAACGGTTCTTGTCTCCCTTCAATGCACCTCTACTGTATATCAGGATGGAAAGGTTCTGCATGCAATATTAGAGGTATTTTTGCTAGAATGTAGGTCGTTCTTTAGCTAAATAAAATGTAAAACACGATGCAATTGTGTATAACAAGGAAACTTGTGGTGACAAGAGTAAAGCCTAGTTGCAACACTTAATTTGGCTGTGATCTCATTACCAGCGACCTCATTGTGGGGCCTTGTACAGATGAACATAAATTAATGAGGTTCTTTTAGATTTTCTTTGAACGCGCCATCGAAGTGTCAGTTAAATTTTAAAAGTTCTTTTCCATGCATTGGTAAGCACGCTGCTATTTTATAATATCCCACAAACACAACCTAATCTACGACAGCGGGGTTGAGGTCCTTGGAAGATGTAGTTGTCAGGCCTGGGCTGAGACAGTTAGCTAAATAAACGACAGTAAAAACTTGCAAGCGGCCTTAACCTCTTCTCGTGTTATTTTGTTTAGCAATGTGCATTTGAGCACATTGTTTTAGAGGTTAAAGAAGGGCGTTATAGCTTTAACCCTCATACGCAATTTTAGATTTGATGAAAGCAGTGTTACAAGTAGTAAATTTTAGGAGCAATTAATATCTGAGCCGGCGAAAGTGACTGCATTAAAATGTGTGCTTCGAAAAAATATAACTGAAATAAGGTTAAAACTGTTTTGCTACATGTTTCTATGTTTTGTCCCGCTAATAGTACTGTTACTTCCTGGGTTTAGCTTACATTTAAATATACTAGTATACTGTATTACATTATGCATAAATACACCGGTGTTTTAGAAGTATTGAGCAAGTATAGATAGGGCCTACTTAACTTAATTAAAATTCATTGCACGATGAACAAATGATTCAGAGCTAAAATGGTTCTACACAGTTGATAATGAAGGCGGAGTTGTGATAGTTTGATTATTATTTGAGTCTTCCTGCTAGTCATTTATGTTTTCGTTGTGATATCCATACAATATTGGCAGCATAATGTACTCTGTTTGGACAGATTGTAAAGTCGACAATGGTGACTGCGGGATAGAAGAGCAATGCGAAACTATCGACTTGGGCTACGCTAACATTACTGCTTGTCAACCTGTATCAAGTTAGTAAATATAGTACTAGTTCTGTAATTTTAAGACAATTACATAATATTATTGAGCAAGTGAACATAAGTTCAGGCAAATTGCGGAGATGTTTGTGCTAGGCCTAGAATCTACTGTGGCGTTATGGGAACTAAGTTACGTGTGCATGCAATTGCAATTGTGCCCATTTATAATATAGATATATTATATCGCCTCTTCAGTAAACCTCACACAAAGATCTAATTGAATGGTCGTCACATTACAGGCTTAACACCATGGAGATAGCACCTTTGCACTGTAAGCAGACGACGTATGAGGCTTACGTCAATTTACATTGCAGTCTCGCCAACCACGGCAAAATTACCATAAGGCGTAATGGAAGAACGAGACGAAGGCACAACCAGAGAAATGTATGCTATAGAGCGAAGGAATTTGCAGTCAGGTTAAGATGATACTGAAATGAGTAGCTCTTTAAAGTAACCAAACCTATATCTGGGAAACGGGTTAATCCTCGACCTTCTATGTCAGTGACGTTCGAAATCATCTGTAGAATACAGTTTTTTTTTACTACACAGACAATTCAAGAAACATTTTCAAACCACATCGCTTTAGATCTCTTAGATTGCAATGTTAAGCGTCCCTGTGAGATACAATGCGTTCATTTTAATTTAAATATTTCAGTACAGTCAGTTGGTTTTCAGGAAAAAGTACTATATCTTCGTGCAAAAAATAAATGTTAGTTCGTCAATTCCGCTAGCGATGCCAAAATCCCACCACGTAGGAAGGAACACACTTTGTTTTATCAATAATGATGTCCTTATACAGCTTCAAATTACAACAAGATGTGTGTATTTCCGTACGTTTTCACTTGCTGGTCCTCATCCTCTTGAAATTGGCTGCCACGAGCTTTCAGGGATCTTTCTTTTTCTTGCATTTAACTTGGCGAGAAATTGAAGACTCACCATTTTCAAGCCATACTCGATTTTGAAGTGAATTCACAAAAGAAATTGACCTGTACGTATTTAATTAAATATTGAATTAAAATTAAATTCTCTCGTTATCTTGAAGAATGATATGTGTATAATTATATTCAAGCCCATTTATACAGAAACAACAGTTTGCAAGAATTCGGGTCGTTCAGGAAGCGTCAGGTTTAACATAATCTGGTTGAAATTGCAGGAAAACTTGAAAGGTATTACGTCGGATGCTTCCATAGCACTGAAATACAATCGATGAAAGAAACTGTTTTGAAGAACGCAACTGACTTAACTCTTGACAAATGTATTCTGGAATGTCGACGTCAAACTCAGCTCACATACGCAGGCGTCGTGGTAACTATTCTCCAGGAATACTTAAATGCCATCTTCCGCGCAGCAAGCACATCTGGGCGCTAGACAAAGTGCCCTCACTTTCTTTCTATTGCTGTTTCTCTTTCCTTCCGTCTTTCCATCTATATATAATGTATATCTCAGCCCATCCCTTCATTCCTCTCATTTTATCTCTGTTTCTCTTTCCTTCCCTCTTATCTCTGACTCCTCTTCATCGACCCTTCCATTCCTAACTTTTCATTTCAGTTGTCCTCCCTCCTTTCGTCTGCATATGCCTCTGATGTCCTCTCTCCTTCCTTTCCTCTCTCTATTCTGTTTCTTTTCCCTGTCTCCCGCCCTTTCGACCCATTCTTCCCTGTTTCATCCCATTCTTATTTAGTTCCTCCATCTCTATTTTTTTCTATTTCTTTATTTATCTTCATTTCTTTCCCTCCCTATCTGGTCTAATCGTTTTACAATCATCTTCTCTCGGTGACTCTCACGAAGGCGGTGACTATCGTGAGCAAACGCTGCCACGCAATACTAATACAACACAGTCGCCTACTTGGTTATCGCCTTTGGTCAGCTATCAACTCCGGTTGAACCGACTTCGTGTATCGACCTTGCACATGTTGTTTGCGCTCACATACTTCTGTTACTAAGCAGTATCGTTTGATGCCGGCGTAAGTTGGGACGATAATGGCAAGCCCTGAGATGTACTTGCACTGTATACGTCACGCTGTCATTCGTCCATTGCCGACTCAAGGGCGTAAGACTATAGGAACTGAGCGCATCCCCATTGTTCCAATGGACACCTGAGTTCACTTCGCTAGGCTTATCTTCAAAATATTCACTGAAGCGGATCGTTCCTTATCATGCATATCTGTAACTCTTATAGTACTATTCTACAACACATCGGTACTAATCGGCTCGTGGCATTTAATCCTCAAATATAAACTGCTGAACTATTGATCTATAATACACACGCGCTTTAAGAACTTTATGAATTAGAAGCAAAAAAGATATTATTTTACATAGCCTATAAGCCGATAGATAAAAAGGTTTAAAAGCTAAGATCCATCGAATAATCAATGTATTATGCAATATGCAATACACAGATCAAAACAAGAATTCAGTGTTTATTTCAGAATGGAAGCATGTGCTTCTGTAGTGATACACATGGTGTACAGCTTTCTCAGAGCAATTGCCGGATACGATGCTCAGGTTCAAATTCGCAGTTTTGTGGTGGAATGTTAAGAACTGCCTCAATGGCGATATATTCCATCTATACGGGTAAGTTTCAATGACAATGCACGGTAGATACCCTACTTAAATGGCTGTAAAATTATGATAAATACATTTACGACTAGGATCCTAATTTTTTGACATCTAAAACTGCTTTTACCTTGTGGTATTTATTTCACTGCAATGGGTTCCATTTGAACAAAAATTAAGTGTCAAACTGCTCGTTCTTCTTCGCTCTAGTCTGTCCAGTAGGAAACTTCGGCAATGACTGCAGAAAGGTTTGTCAATGCAATCGTCAATCACCGTGCAATCGCTTCACGGGTCGATGTCCAAACGGCTGTGATGAGAACTGGACTGGAACCAGCTGCAACAAAAGTAACATAACATTCAATCTAGGAGATTCCATGGAAATAGCTGGACATTGCAAATATAAATTGTGGGCAGTTGAAACTATAATTATGTATAGACATTATTATATATTCTACTATAAGTTTTCATTATCATTCATTCATTCATTACATAAATTTATATATCACCCTTTCAAGACAACTACTTAGAAGTGTTCCCGACCCCAGCGCGGCTAAGACAGCAGGCTTAAGATGAGAATAGAACGTATCAGAATGGATCCTGGGAGCAGACTGAGCGCCAGAGCAAGGCCGTTCCAGGCCGAGGGGCCAACAACAGAGAAGACACGGTTCTGTCTAGTGGAAGTACGGGCAAATGGAACAAGAAGTACACCCCGGTCAGCTGAGCGGAGGGAGCGCCGGTCCGAGCACCCAAAGGACAGGTAGGGCAGCAAAGCTCGCGGAGGTAAACAGGGACAAGGCCCAGCAAACAGCGTCACACCAGAACAGCTATCCTACATACAATTCGCTGCTGAAGAGGAAGCCAACGGAGAGCTTCCGACATATAGTCGGAGACGTGACCGAATTTAGGGATGTGCCCAATAAGGCGAGCAGCGGAGCGTTGGACCAGATCCAGGTACCCCAGACGCCTAGCCGGGGGGCCAATATCAAACAAGCAGCAGTAATCAAGCCGGGCTGTGACAAAGGACTGAATGTGAGTGACAGTGTTGCTAGAAGTTAGCGAGCCAGCACAAGGGTAGTAACAGCCTCAGATGAGGAAGTGGATATGTGGAGCAAAGGTAAGTTCATGGCCCAATTTGACGCCAAGGTCACTGACCACAGAGGAGAAGATGAAGTGAGGAAAGTCAGCAGCGAGGGCAGCAAGGTCTAGCTTGGTTACTGCCGTGTGCCCAGGCAGATTGATTGTTTTTTTTAGCCGCAGTCGGTTTGACGACATACAAGCCACCAAAGCATCCATAGCAGGTTCATAGCCCGGGCAGCCGCGGTGGCATAGGACGCCAGGCAGTGCAGGTAAATCTGGACATCGTCAGCGTACAGCTGATCCAGAACAGTGTGGGATGCGAGGAGCAAGGCGAGGTCGGAGGTGTAGATGATATAGAGAAGGGAACCCGAACGAAGCCCCTGGGCAGGCCGTTGGGGGTAGGAACCAATGAGGACCCAGTGGGCACATGGACCCCAAAGAGGGAGCGCTCGTGAAGGACCAGCCAGTCAAGAAAGTTGCCAGACAGCCAAATGAAATATGCAGTCGCTCAAGAAGGATTTCGTGGTCTACAGTATCAAATGCTGCGCTGACATCAAATAAAGACAGGAGAGTGAGCTGTGACATATCTATGGCCCAACAAGTGTCGGAGAGGAGGCGGAGTAGAAGGGTCTCAGTTGAGTGACCTTTCTGAAAACCAGATTAGAACACCGGAAGAAAGTTATTTGCCTCGATATTATATTATATGTAATAAGTCGCGATCATTTCAACAACTTTCGAGATGAAGGAACGTTTGCGATCGGTCTAAAGTTACATGGATCAGATGAGTCACGCCCGTCACGTGACCTTTTCTGTGACGGAGGCAAGGTGCCGTCTTGCAAAGAACGGTGACAGAGAACAGTAAGGAACAGAAGTAAGACGTACACGAACTCCTGAAGCAGGAATGTTGGCAGAGGGTCGAATTCACAGGAATGTGAAGCGGAGGTAAGGATGATGCGGCGGAGATCAGCGCTGTCGACACCAGTCAAGGCAGGATAGTTGCAGGCTATAGGGCTGTAGATCGGAGGAGAAGAGTTAACGGTATCCTTTTTTGGACCTTAGCAGCGAACGAGGCTAAGAAGTCGTCAGCCATAAAAGGTAGGACATCGGAAAGACGATCGGCTCGTCGACGGACAAGAAGGGCATTGAAAGTAGCCCATAGCCGCATGAGCAGCGATTTTAGACTCCCAGCGCGTCCGCTCCTTTTCTCGATAACGCCTTTGAATGTCGCGGACGAATTTCACCCAGGCGGTCGGCAGGCAACCTGGTGCGTCTGTACAGCCTCTCGAGTCGACGGGCCCGGCGCCGTAGGGACCGTACTCGGCGTCGAACCATGGCGTAAGAGCGCGTCGGCGGACTCTACCCCGGCGTGATGGAAGGAACCTATCAATAAGATCGACCATGGTTGCTTCATAGGTTGCGAAGATGTCAGCAACCAAGAGGTCGACCAGGATGGATGGATCCCCGATGGACGGAACATCGAGTAGCGCCCACCTGTATCTGGACATTGTAATCAACAGGGCACAGGCAGATCAGGTAAAGAACATCAACCATTGCGCACATTGTCATAGCCCAGAATATCTTTTTGGGACATGTGGCAAGAGCTCTAAAGAACAAAACAGTCGTTAAACATGAAATTACAGTTTCTTTCCCATTCCTGTACAGAAAACATCTGAACTTGAATTAAGAGCCTATATACTCGTATGCTTCTGAAGTTGATATGTTTCCTTCGGATTAGCAAACTGGCATATAAGATAGCATTTCTTATGGGGCTAAGGATTTCTTTCTTTAATTTTAACCTTAGCACCTGAATATTGGCCATAAAAATTTAGTTTAAAAGCACACCTGATTCTATTGTTTGGGTGAAAAAATAATGATGCATTAAAATAAAATCCTGCTTGTATGTAATTGTAATTATAATCGAGAATTTATATAGCGCCACTCGAGGTCAGAGACGCTCCAGACCAAGGTCAGTATCTTCACTGACAAAGATAAAGGTTCTCAGGCGCTTGCGGAATTGGACAGAAGGGAGAGTGAGGAGGTCAAGCCTTAGAGCCTGAGCAAGCGTCTCCAGTCGGAGGGGCCCACGACAGTAAAACTCCGACACTGGGCCGTAGCAGTGCGCATCCGAGGAACCGCCAAGTGGCCACGGGCAGAAGCAAACTGGATACCGGAGTGCAATAGACCCTGAGATACAGCGGAGCAAAGCCAGCAAGACAGTTACGCGTGAGGAAAAGGACATTAAATTCAATGCGTTGGTGAATGGGAAACCAGTGAAGGGAATCTCTATAAGCTTAGGTGCATTAGTAGATGAGAGGCCAATATAAACCGTGTTCGCGGAGTCGATCCTGAATGCAGATCAGAGCATGAACCAAAGTCGTGGAAGGGACTGGCGAATAACTCGGAGATGGAGTAAGTTGTAGAAGCACGAGCGAAAGACACTATTTACATGATCAGTTTGAGAGAGAACAGGGTCTAAAACGAATCCAAGATCGCGGACATTGGGAAACCTGAAGCGGAGGGAGTAAGCATCGATCCTTAAATCAGTTTTCAAATGTAATTAAAATGAGAATAATAAATCATAAAGATTATGATTATGATTGAGAAGAAACAGACATACATAAATATAAACATAAACCCACATTTTATAATTGTAATTCTTGAAAGTAATTAAACAGTTAAGAAAGGGTAATTTAACTTGCAGGCAACGATAATCAACAGTACATTGGCTGCTACGGAGACAACAAAAATATACGGGCGATGGATGCTCGGAATCTAGGCGGTCAAACCGGACCTGATAGAAATTTCACCAACAGCATTGAATTCTGTACACAGATGTGTTCGTGGAATAACTATGCATATGCCGGAATGCAGGTACTTACCTCTGATCCTACGTTTCTCTGATTTCTCACTATCGCATTATCTTATTCGCTCCTTCTCTTTCTTCATTCTCCATCTCTTTCTCCCTCTCGCTCCCTCTCCCTATCCTCTAAATATCCAATAAATATCCTCTAAATATCACCCTTTATACCAGCCGTCCATTCTTATTCCGAATCCATAATTTCCTATTTCCTAAACTTATCCTGTCTTCCTACCTTTCTTTTTCACCTGTCTCCTTTTTGTTATATGTAGACAGCTCATTCAGTTCCAATGACGTTTTTGTTTCAATATCTTGTATCATAAATAAAATAGTTCACTTTATTAGACGACACCTTTAGACAGAGCATATTAGTCATTAAATGGAAATAAATAGACCACAGTCTGTTATTTCAAGTTACATATTGTTAACTGAGAAAGTGTTGTAAGTGAATAATATGAACATTAACGCCCAGTGATGGGCAATAGTTAACTAAAAAGTTGCTAACTTTTAGTTTAACTAAAATTTTGTAGTTAAGGAAGAAGTTTAACTAAAAAAATGGTTTAGTTAAAACCATAGTTCAACTAAAAAAATTTAGTTTCCAACTTAAAAGTTTAACTTAAAATATGCAACTATTTTTCCACATTGAACATTGAACACTATCAGCAAAAAAACACAGACTTGCCCTACATACGTAAATAAGTAATCTTTTATTAACACGATACGCTCATACTTTACAAAAACAATACACACAGAGGCGAGAAGTAGCCTAGCACAATATCACAATATCAGTAAAACAAGACAAAAAACAGATGCAATACTTTAAACAGCTTCAGAATGTGTGATTTATATACATATATATCTAAATCTATAGCTACGATCTGAAGAACATAACATTTACTCAGGTCTACGCATGGAAACAGTTTAGATCTTGGAACAAACATTAAGACTATCATTAACCCATTTGTGATAGTCGTACAGTGAGCGAATGATGGAGTTCTTATGCAGCAGTTTATGAAAGTACCGTAATTCAAATGCATGCCCTCTTTTCGCAAGGGGTTGAATTCATGAAGGTGCTATGGAGGCAGTAATTGGTGAAGACAGTGATGTGGTGACGGGATGCTCTTGAAGAATTTCAGTTCAATTTTCTCACAAATCTTCCCAACGTTAAACTGTCACCGCTCAACAGGTTCCTGAGACCAGTCCTGCCCAAAAACGAATCAATATTTCCACCTACATGTATGCTAGATCCGTTAACAGGAAGCCCCCACAGGATGGAAGAGCGTAAGTTAGTCGGGAGACTACACATGCTTGAAAAATGTTCATTAGTTTAGTGGGAGACATTCCTTGAGATCTGAGGACTTTTAGAGGTATTGGCGATGGCCGTAAACCTTCAAAGTAACCATAATTGAATTTTAAATCTCCGAAAAGAACGCCCAGTAGTTTAACAAGTGTTACTCTTTCAACATTGTATGCACATCAAGACTAGTGAGAAGGTGATTCCAGTTAAAGTAAAAAAGGGTACTCTAAGATTGACTTCATTGATTGGGTAACTGCATAAAAATTCTTCAATATAGGCCTACTATCGTTCTAGTTTTATTGAACATATCTTAATGTCCTAAGGCGAATCATTGTGTGTGGAAATACCAGGTCATCGTTAGCTATGAATGATAACGGTTTCTTGATATAAACATAGACCACGCGTCATGTCGTCATATCTCACAGTAGGTCTATATCAAACGGGCTTCATAAGTACTACACATTGTGAAGTTAGTGTTGGCATACGGGATCGTGCTGCCAGTTCATCTATCTTGTTTTACTTTAATTTTATGTAGAGTTACTGTCGGTACGCGACAATTTTTTAAAATCGTTTGTTAGCAATAATGGGTTAAATAACACTAATGTCTTCCAGATTAAATTCGGTAATATTGAACACTTTTTCTTCAAATCTTCCTTTGGTCTTCCTCACCTCTATGAACACTCAAAAAAGCCTTATCTCTTATCATCTTATAAAAATGAACTCCACGTGTATTCCGTGCACAAAGAAACAAGAATCACTTTAATTAATATCAAAAAGTTTAATCAGATAATCAGTCGAATAAAATTATGTTCAGCCAGGTCAGCTCCTAGTCGAAATCCAAGTCGCACGTAACAACAGACAAAGAATAAGTTGAATTTAATATCTGCTGTCTGTAGGTTTGTACTTATGTGCCATCCATCACACAGGTATTTCTGTTTAGGATGTGAGTACGAGCGCCTGGGAAAAATTATTAATAGGCCTAGGTCTTCGCTATATTTAATTACAAGTAATTTTATTTAGCTTGGTTAATAACACAATGCTTCTTAAGGCTTCTTGCCTTATAGTGTAAAGTGTGTCGATTGTTTATTCAAAATTAACTCTAAATTACTTTTTTCTTTTAGTTTGGTTACGGCTGCCACTGTGGAAATAAATACGACAGATACGGTCCTTTGCCTAATCAAAACTGCAATTTTAAGTGCCCTGCTAATGGGCTGCAGAAATGTGGTGGACGCTGGGCTAACAGTGTTTATTATTGTAAGCTAATTTTGCAATTACATTTTAAGTGGATATTAGGAAGAAACTTCTTTTGTGGTCAAGAAAAGCGGCTTGGTTTTGAGCTTGATGTTGGAAACAATCATGCGCAAACAAATTGTCAAAGAGCGATATACAGAGACCGCTATGCTGCCCAAATTTGAGATGTGTTGCAAACAGTCTGCGAAACCTTAGTTGATTATTTACTGTAGGCCTATATCTCGGAAGCCATAAACTGAGCATCACCCAAACAAGTACGGCACTTAGGCAAAGACCTAAAATATTAATAATTTTAATTATTCGTATATGAGTGTTGAGACAACTGATGGATGACCTTTAAAATTCTTTCCTAATTAATTTTCTTACCCAAATGTATTCGATAAACTTTGTACGGTAAACTTATACACTCTTTTACATCAGTCAACCATCAATAATCTTACTGTAGCTTGTCCTCGCGGATTCCATGGACGAAACTGCGTTTACCGAATCCACTCTGTCGATGGACGACCATGCATTAATGGCTCGTGCACCTGCGAGCAAGGATGGAAAGGTGATGCTTGTAACATAAGAGGTTGGTCTGTATATAAGAACATTTAGTTGATGTAGTCAGGCGTTCCAAATAATATGAAAAGGTAATAGCACAACCAAAGAAACTTTTGTTATAAAATCTTGATTAGTGTGGTCAAATAAGTTGAATAGACTTATAGAAGGCATTTCTATTAGGATTAAATATAATGTAAACACCCTATAGACTTCATGTGCCTCAGTCTTTTATCGTGAAAAGCATATCGCAAGATGACTCATTATTAATGAGGGCAACATGTGCGCGTTGGTCGTTTCAAGTTGATTTTCATGTGCTTAATTTTACTCAGTCTTTTATCGTGAAAAGCATATCGTAAGATGACTCATAATTGCTGTATTGCACCTAAGCACTTAGCTTATAATTAAGTCATTCGTAGGCTTTGCACTATTAACTTTTCAAACGGTTTTATTAATCGCATCAAATTCGGCTGTAGTGTCTTCTCTGCAATACATCCTAATTGCATTATATGTATACACTACGTCTACCTATCATGCAATGACCTCTGGAGATGTGTAAACAATCTGATAGCCTTGTTTCATGTGTTTCTCCTGAATTTATAGATTGTGGAATCAAAAATGGTGATTGCGAATCGGACGAAATATGCGAAACCGTTGACTTAGGTTTTGCAAACTTGTCAGTTTGTCGATGTAAAGACGGATCCTACAGAGACAACAATACGTGCAGACTAGGTTAGTTCTTGAAATAAAATTCTCTAATAAATTCAATCACTGAAACGCCATGTTGCAGAAGATAGTACTAAACTCTACGGTGGCTTCCGGTAAGCATTAAGCAACTCTTTTCGCTAGCATACTAGGACGTTATTGACTTGAATTACATCAACGTTTCACGATGCAGATGCACAAAGTTTCCATAGAATGAGTACACGGGAATATTGCACAGGTAGACTATAAATGACCGGTGCGGAATAATCTAGTGGTTGGCGCGCTGAAAAGCAATCGCTTCTGCCATTCCATACAGTTGACAGATGATCATGCGACGCTAGTCATCCGCCGTTATACGGGGATAGCATAACTGATCTCTCCTGGTTCGTATTTTGCTTTTCTAATAAGTCCTTAGTACCATTATAAGTGACGACAAACATTTAATTACATGGAACCACGCAATACCATGGTGCAACTTCGAAATCGCTATCGGATGAGGAACTGCGTGAAAAGGTGGTCTATAGGTACCGAGATTGATCTAAGCTAATGACTGCAAATGTGACCTTAGTCAGTGGACTCAGCGTAACGACTTTGAGAAAAATTGTTCGCACACACTTTGTTCTGTCACCAAGATGAAGGCCTAGAATTGGATCCCAGAATAAGCCAGTTAATAAAAGTAAGCTAGAGAATCGCGCAACGAAATGACCGTTTGTAATTACTGGGTCTCTGCTCAGTACGAAGTGACACTAGAAACATTTCACGTTACTTACATCTGTTAGTTATATAGTAATGATTAATCTTTCAACGACGAGGAGTAGTTTTCCATGCATTTTAGTACACGCTTGTCGTTAAAGAGTTAAGTTAATATTTTCATGTACTGCAGATGTTGACGAGTGCGAATCGGATAATTCAACTTGTAATCCAACATCAGAAAACTGCGTTAACAATATTGGGAGTTACAGATGTGAATGTAAGGATGGCCTCGTAGATATATCTGGAAAGTGTGAAGGTACTTAACATTCTGTACGTTCTTATTGATTATGAAGCTATGGCTAATCGGTAAGGTCAGGTTTCCCTTTATCTTAAACGATGCTTACATAGGCTATTGTGAGCTTAATGCTTAGCACCCAGTAGTGCTTTTTTGAATTCGTTAAAAGTTGGCATGCACTCATCCGTTTATATCATTGCCTAGCTACAAGCGAATGGCTCATATGAAAAGACAAGCAGTTTAACATTTACCATTACACCCCCTACAAGACTTTCACGTAAAACAACTTTATCCTGCAGTTTCATACATTTTAGACTAAGACGAATGTAGAAACAATTTGGCCGTGTCTGATATTGTAACAGAACTTTGTCAAAAATCATATATGACAGTAACTAAAGTCTAATTCTGGATATGAAAACACCACCCTTAGCAAAGGTATATCTAACCGTTTTGCACTAGTTCTATAACTGCATAGATATTAATTTTTGCCTACTTGTAAAATTTAAGTATAGGCCCCTATAAGACGATAGAACTGTGGACAATTTGAGCAAAAGTAGCATCATTCAAAGACGCAAATGGTTAAGTACCAGTAGATGATGCAAGCATACAGAAACAATGGAAGGAACAGCGAACAACTTTAACGACGACCATTTACTAAGAGTGACTGGGAAACCAATGCAGCTCGTCGTTGAAGTGTTAAATGTCGAGACACAACAACCTACGATTCTCATAGAGTTGTCCATAAACAACACAGAACAACAGATGTCAGACTTTCTACAGGATGACGTAAAAGATGCTATCAACAAAATGAAGAAAGGATAAAGCACCAGGTAGGTCTATGGATGGAATTACTACGGAATTATTACGGAACTACTTCAAGGAGGAGCAGAAACAGGTGTTAAAGCTATGCACACCCTTGTTACAAAGATTCAACAAGAGGACAAAATACCAGAAGACTGGTCCAAATTGAAAATCGTCCTATATACAAAAAGAAAAGGCGAGTGACAAGATTGACAAAATTACAGACGCATTAGCCTACAGAGGATCTAAGGAAAATTTTCACCAAAATAATACAAAACAGAATGAGTAATATGTGTAGAGAGCACTTTGAGAATAGCAAGCTCTATTCAGACCAGGAAGAAGTACAATTGATCAACTATTCGCAATGAAACAGAAATTTGAATGGTATCCATGGCTACCTCTCTGTGTAAGCTCAAGGTATTCAAATTCCTTTTTCATCATATGGCAATGACCCTTGAACCACAAGTTGCATGGTGGTAATGTGCCATTTATGATAGAAGTTAAAATTAGGATTTACTGCAGATGTTGACGAGTGTAAATCGGATGATTCAACGTGTAATTCAACATCAGAAAACTCCGTTAAGAACATTGGTAGTTACAGGTGTGAATGCAAGGATGGATTCGTAAATATATCTAAAAAGTGTGAAGGTAGATAAATGTGATCACCGGTTTTCAGATTGAATGACGATGCTTTGATGAAGATAATTTCTGTACTTAAACACTTTAGCGACGAGAGTGTTGACTGGGAAGTCAATACAGCTCGTCGTTGCAGTTTTAATACAGTTGCCCTTCCATGCATCCCCGGCCGCGACGCTTGTCTACAAAACCCATCGTCGTAGATCTTGGCAGCAGTTCGACATCGACCGGTTCAGGTCTGACCTCGCCGCCTCCTGTCTCTGCGCCGACACCTCGGGTCCGTGTGCGGGCGGTGACGTCTCCACGAAGGCCCTACGGTTCGACGAGGTCGTCGTGGCCATGCTGAACGCCCATGCGAGATTACTTGTCGCGTGAGATCCTCGTCCGACAGATGGTACGACTCGAAGTTCCGCGATATAAGTCAACAAGTATAAATCAAACACCCAAAAAATTCAACGCTTGTAAAGGAACCGGAACTATACGAGCTCGTTACGCAGTTGCGCACAAGAATGAAGATACAAGAAAGTTTTTGGCGTGAAATATAATAAACTCGTCATTGCAAAATACTGGCGCTACAGAAATCGTTATATGAGAATGTGTCCAAAATGTCCATAACGGACATGCGCCACTAGACACTACGTGGCATTGGGCTAATTAGGCCGATAGGACGCAGCCTCTGTATTTCGTACCTGTGGTCTCGTGATTGTATGTTTCGCTGAAACTGCCCTTCCGTCGCTGCCTGAACTGGTGAGATTTTAATATCGCATGGCAAGAATACCTTGAGTAAAACTGGGGTAAGTAACATGCATGTCAAATAATTTAAATTCTTATAAATAATAATAATAATAATAATCTTTTCTTTAATTAAGCGCCTGCAAACGCACTGCGCTGTACATTGAACATACATGTACATATAGTAGAAACGGCAGCCACGCAGGGCGCCTTACATACATGTAAGATAGATAGGTAGAAGCACACATGATAACAGTTTTACAGGAGTCGAATATAACTGCTTATGCGGCAGCCACATACGGCGCCAAATCACGGTCTACTATTCATTTAACCAGCGCCGCCGGCGAGCCATGACTAAATAAAGTATGATACAATTTTCAAATCTTCAGTGCCGATTATGTCATATAGGCCTTCTAAATACACAATAATTTTAATGCGGAAAGCCATTTTGCAAGTGAACATTTTTATAGCGTCAATATTATAATTATCAGTGATGGCCACCAACTACTTACCTAGTAGTTATAACTACTTCCTAACTACTTTCGAAATAAGTAGTTATAACTACTGTTTAACTACTTTAGATGACAAGTAGTTATAACTAGTTTTGTTTACTACCAGATTAGTAGTTAACTACTTTTCAAACTACTTTTCTATAGTTATATTACCGTTATTACGGTGCACTGATATTCACCTAGTTGCATGAGAATTTATTGTCTGTATTTAATTACTGATATTGAACACAAGTAATGAAAAAGGTAAAAAAACAAAACCAAGTGGCAAGCGACAAATCTAATTGTAACAAATTACTCCATATATCAAACAAACTAACAAGGGACAGGAACTGCTAGAACATGCTACAAGGCAACTTGATGTGTTCATTGTCTAAACAGTAACAAATGCCAAATTGTTATAACTACTAAAATGTCTAAATTACAAAGTCTGCAACTGTTAAAGCTCTTAGTATATTTAAGTGGACGTAGAAGGTATACCCCTAGAACAGCTCTTCAAGAAGGCCATCCTGTAGAACAGTTTGTCCGACATTCTGCATCTTCCTGGGGTAAGTAGGCTATCATGCCAGAAACCCTAAAAAAGACGCTCAACTGCGGCGCTGCTCGACAGCGTTGAATTGGCTTTCTAGAATGGCGATGATTTTAACTTGTTCATGATAGGTGAATCTAAACCGTTATTACTAGCATTGTCACTAAAATGTATTAATTCTACTGGACTGATAAAGCTTCAGCCATTGGCCTATGGTCGACGGCGAATCAGATGTTAGGACAGAAAGTCTCTGTTTACATATAAGTAAGCAGCAAAATTATATAATACTTTATATTTTACGATATTTCTAAAATTTTATTCCAATGGATTTCTGGATTAAAGTATTTTAGATAATTAAAAAAATTCAGCAAGTCCTCTGTCGTCTGCTCTATTTGGCCCATGGTTTGCCTTAACTGAGCGATAATCCGAAGTTTCACAGCCCATTAGCTATCTACTAGCTACCAATAGTGATTACTGGGCATTGTCCAGTGCCTTCTAGATTCTGTCTAGAAGGCAATGCATTGTCACACAGACCAAAGACACACGCAATTCTAGATAGGAAGCCCAAATAGATAATAGCAAAATTATATAGCGCTATTTCTTAAAATATTTATGGACAACGTCTAAATTGCAGAAGTTCTTGTAAGATGGAGCTAGCTAAAGTAAATACTACATAGGAAAATGTAGTTAATACGAAATATAGTTGTTAACTACAAACTACTTGATAAAAATAGTTATAACTATTTTTAAAACTACTTCTTAAAAAGTAGTTATAACTACTAGACAACTACCTTTATAGTAGTTATAACTACTAGTTAGTAACTACAGTAGTTAAAATTGCCCATCACTGATAATTATGCTTGCGACAATGTGGCGGATCGAGTTAATATTCTGGCCACATGGTAGGCCCTATCGGATTCAAAACCCAACAGTCCCAGATTATTTTTAAGCATTTCCACTTGGTTGTTCAGTAGTATATATATATATATATATTATTTTTTTTCCACTTGGTTGTTCAGTAGTATATATATATACTACTATATATATATATATATATATATATATATATATATATATATATATATATATATATATATATATATATATATATATATACTACTGAACAACCAAGTGGAAATGCTTAAAAATAATCTGTATAATAAACATTTCGAAATATATACGTATGTGCATGACAATTAATGTTGCTATTATTTTTAGAACTAGTCTGGAGATAATTACTATCATGCTGGAAACTCATGGAAGGAGGCAACGTCACATATCTGGTAAGGCTTGACTTTGTGAATAAGTTCGTTGGCAATAACAGTCCCAACAACCGGATAAGTAAACCCATACACAACTGTATCGTATTTTATTTATTCCTTAAATTCTTTACACAACTGAGCCACAGAGCTGTTGCGGTCAACATGCAGGGAGGGCGATGGGCGTTTGATGGGCGCGTGGTAAAAGCATGTGATTGGAATATGAAATTGAAATAGTCGCCGTCCTTGGTCCAGTGTTTGAACGAAGAGGTTGTTTAAGCGTTCCGCCTTAATCAGTCTGAAAGATACTTGAAAGCGAGGCTAGACGCTAATCATTTGAGTGGCATATATCCGGGGTTCCATCTCTTAGATATAGGCAACAGGATACAATGAAAAATAGGCCATAATAACTGGGCAGTCTAGGAAGGATAGAATAGAAGCTACCTGGTGAAACAGTTGTTGTCCACTGCCTTCAAATTGTAGGGCGATATTTGTATCAGGATATCAGGAACGAATAATGTCTCTGGAGTGGAGGAGTAATATCTCTGGAGTTTTTGCGAATGGAGGAGTTGTCTGCAAGGCCTAAATCACAATGGATCATTTTTGCTGCCTCACATGGGTTAATCGTCGAGTAGGTAAAAGAAGCAAAACAAGAGCACGAGTAACAACATAGGCATAAGATAAGGACCCATAATAATATGTACTCAAACGCCTAACTGCGTTACAACAACGGATGACTTATCAACAAAGTTTTATATAAAAATCGATAAAACCGCAAATCGAGCGACTTCGTGTAAACAGCATGTATAGTAGGCCTAACTAAACAGACAAACACAATAATATACTCTAAATATAATAACCTATAATAAGCAAATATCTAATTAAACCTTTCAGACAAACTAATGAATTGTCTTAGTTACAAAGACTCGTATATAACTCGACCACCTCGTACGTAGATTGAACAATTTAAAATCATAAAACTTGAACATATTATAACCAGAAAAATTACCATCTTTAATCACATTATATTATAAAGGAGAAGGAGAAGGAGATGATGCTGGCGAGCGGAGAAGGGGTGAGGAAAATGGGTCGCCCGAGAACTCGATGGATGGAGGAGATACACAGGAGGACAGCGATGAACCTTGCACAACTAAGGGTCGCGGTACGGAACAGGGAGGAATGGAGAAGGCTGGTCATGACGGTCGCTAGGGTTCCACGAACTGACGGCACAAGGTGACAAGGTTATATTATAAAAGTGTAGATGCTAAAATAACGATGATCGCTCAATCGCCACATGCTACACTTCGATTTGATTAGCGGCCTATAGAAATTACTGTCTTTCGACAGTGCAGGTAGGTAAGTAACAAAGGTAAACATCTACGGCTCCGTGTGAAGAGACATAGGAACCTTGGACTAAAAAATGTTTAGCCGAATGGTATAACCCTGGTATTAAACAGCAATTGGGGCTTAGTTGGACTTGGTGCCCTTGCTGCCGCTTTCCCACACTTCACCTTTTCCACTGTCGTCCGTGACCTTGGTGTCATCCTGTACCAAGAGCTCACTTTTGCTTCTCACATCCACCTTTGCAATCGTGACTGCTTCAATCAACTGCGTCAGCTTCGCCCTGTCTCTTGCTCGCTTACACCCTCTGCTACATCCGCACTTATCAACTCTTTTGTTACATTCAGCCTCGACTATTGTTGTTCGCTCTTCGCTGGCCTCCCTTCTAGCCGCTTGGGGGTGCTCCGATCGAGGCCTGAGCTCTGCTGCCCGCCTCATTGGCCGCACACCTAAATTTGGTCACGTCACTATCTACATGTGCGACGTCCTCCATTGGCTCCCGCTTGAGCAACGAATCATATAATAGTCTGGCCGCCCTGGTCTGGCACTGCTACTTGGGCATCGCTCCGGTCTACCTCCGCTAGCTTTGCTGCCCCGTCCTCGACACTACTGCTACCTAGTGATTACTTGATTTGGTAAATTGAAATAGGGGAAAGGCTTGTATTATGGGCCACCTAACAAATTGTTAGATTATTTAGTACAGGAACAATTGGGTGTATAGTTTTGTTTATTTCATGCATTACTTGGCATTAGTTATGAACAAATGTAAAGGAATAATTGCTTAATCGATGTAAATAAATTTTTAAATAATTATTTTTAAAATACCAAAAATGGCCCATATTACACAACCACGTGTGTAATATGGGCCACCATTGTACAGATAAAACAATACTGTTACACGTGTTAGACAACTGCCTGATTTTGCAGCAGAAGATGAAAATGATTAAAGTTTTGAAGCAATTATCATATTTCAGAGCTTGATATTCTCAGTTCATGCAATTTGCAACGTTTCCGAGCTGTTTACTGGTATTATATATATGTCAGAAGTTTCTAGGCAAAGGCTGGCAATTGTCACAGAAGTAAAACTTAGGATGGTTTAAATTTGTACAGTCTTCATGCGACCAGCGTTGACATGTTGTGCACTGCACCCAGTTCTCTTCGTATGACTCCCCCACACACTACAAATTGTGAGATCAGGGATGCTCTGGTCGTTTACGATGTCTCCTTTAAACTTGTATTTTGTTTTTATTTTATTTTATTTTGGTCCATTTCTTTAGCAAGGTTGATTTAGATACGATTGTTTTGGTGGCTCTAGTCTTTGTCACAACTTCCGCATTGAAACTGCCCGTAAAGAGCGTGTAAAACGAAAATAAAATGAAAGAAATTGCACTTGAGAAATCAGCTACAATTACCATGTATTATGGCTCGTGTAATATGGGCTGGCCCATATTACACAGGCCATAATACATGGGCCTGTGATGGAATGTGTAATTTGGGCTGGCCCATAATACACATTCCATCGCAGGCCCATATTACAAATATGGTATGCTTCGGGAAAATCAGTTATAGCGTGACCGTCGAATGTTTTATAAACCCAGCAAAGCTATTTTATTATTTGATTAAGAAATTGCTACCTTCTGAAACCACACGGCATAGCATAACTGAAATTCTAAGCTACACAACAGCTCTTGAAGTTGAACCAATTTTATAAGCAATATGTACCAAAACTTAAAATTGTTACCATTCGTGCAGAAGTTATTGCCAACAGCTCAAATTCACAACATGAAGTTGAAATAAGTAGACGGATCGTTTCGCACGGTAAGAGCTCTTCGCAGACATGATAGGTGGGAAAAACAGCCGAGGCCCATATTACACGGTGGCCCATAATACAAGCCTTTCCCCTATATTAGATATATTAGAAGTTGTTTAGGCTGCAAGTGTTGTGAATTAACCTTGTGGCCTGAAAAAGTAGTACACTAGAAGTTGACGTCTATACAGGGCATATTTTAAGCAAAATTCATCACTGCACATGGCGAGCGATGGAGTGCATAAAAATCATAACTAATTATGAAATTACAATTCTTTTCATGCACAAAGAGCTGGTAACAGCCTTTCATCACTGCACATTTTGTGTATCATTGCACGTTAAAACAATCCCTGCGTCTATAAGTAGGCTTACGCAGAAAACCACTATATTCAAAATCATGGCACAATCTCGCCTGTTAAGTAGGTTTAGGCCACAAATAGGGTGTTGTTAGTTAGCGAACATTATAGCTGAGATTTCATATCCTTGTTTGTTATGTAACATCATGTGGAGCGATAATTGTTCAAGGCTGAGAACGTAACTGCAACACAAACAGGATGCGACATAACCGTAAATTGAGGCTCTACCGAGCACTTGATGTGCAGCTTATCTGGCAGATATACCACACAAACCGTGTATGTTGCAACGTTGTATTATATTGTATCTAGAAATTTATAAAGCGCCTCTCGCAGAATAACTATTCAGAGGCACTCTCAGCACAGAAGCCCCGGGGAAACAGAAATGCCTTTAGGGAACGTGCGACCGATGAGTACCGGTAGTTGTATGTATATATATATATATATATATATATATATATATATATTTATATACGTTTGGATGTGTGCATGAATGCATGCATGCAAGATACATATATATAATATATACGTATGTATGTATATAAATATAGATGTGTATATGTATGTATGTATTTATGTATTCGTGTATGATCATTTTAACGCCGTTCAAGATTCCACTCGATCAACACAGCACTTAATCTGTGCAATTCCTCTTTTAATTTTATACTTCTGAATATTGATGTAGCGCATTTATTGAACTTCAATAGACTCGATGTAAAAGGTGTGAAAGCAGTATATCTCACAAATTGCTACGCTTCAACACTAGACACTACTGCTACACCGTGATTACTTGAATTGGTAGTGTGAAATATATTATACACTTCAGAAGTTGTTTATGGCACAACGTTGTGATCTAACCTTGTGGTATAAAAAGTATAATGCTAGAAGTTGGTGTCTATGAGTAGCCTACGCAAGACACCACTGTATTCAAAATTATGGCACAATTTTAACTGTTGAAAGTAGGTTTAGGCCACAAAGAAAGTATTATCATTTAGGGAGGATTATAGCTGAGATTTCATATCCTTGTTTTGTATAAAAATGATGTGGAGCGATTATTGTTGAAGCTGCGTACAAAACGATAACACATACTAGGATGCGAAATAGCTGTAAACTGAAGCCTTACTGCACACTTGATGTGCAATTTACCTCTTGCAGATACACCACACAAACCGTGAAGGGTGCATTATATTTTTGTAATGTCGGGTAGAAGGCTCCCCAATAACGCTGACCATTACAAGTACTTTGAGCTAGTCTCATGCCTCTGCAGTCAGTCCTAAATGCAGCTGCTAGATTAACAGCACGTTTGCCACGCTACTCACGCATTTCGTTTTTCATGTTTGAGCAACTACACTGGCTTCCTCTGTCTGCACGTATTAAGTTCAAAATCCTCATTCTGATGTCCAAGACACAGCGGGGTCTTGCCCCTAGATATTGAACTGATGTAATTCACCGACCTCTTTCTGTCTCCTCGCATCGTCCACTTCGTTCCTCGAACAGACTGGATCTTTTAGTTCCTCATAGTAGAACAGCTATGGGGAAGTCCCGATCTTTAGCCTCAATTGGTCCCTCTCTCTGGAATACACTGTCTCCTACTCGCTCTCAAATTTTAATTGGTAACATGTCGTGTTCTTTTGCTTTTCTCAAAACCTATTTCTTTTCTTGTGGCCTTGCGCACTGGGAGCGCTTCTGAACGGTTCACCCTACTAGAGGCGCTTTATAAATGTTTAAATACAATAAAACAGTTCAGAGGTGGGGAAACGTTTTGCACTTTGGGCCACATTAAAGGCCAAAACAAATTCGAAGGCCGGGTAGCAACTGTTCAACTTTTAATAACGACCAACATGAACAATTTACTTATTTAAAATTAAATATATTTTGCTACTAGTGAGATGTATGCAACGGTGAACATGCATTACAAGTTTCCCATAATCCGGAGTGATGCACTGGTTGCAATTGACAGTATTAAGTTCAAGTTTAGATCAGTTTACTGGGATCTGTACTTCAATATGTTGAAAATGGCGACGGCACGGAACTGGGGCAGATCGGCAGGATTAATACCATGGTTGATACATAGAGTTAGTATGAAAGACAATACCGAAATAGTAAGTAAGAAAGCAGTGTCATGCGAGTGAAACGAGGAAAACTTCTCGAGGTCTGAATTTTTTATTTTTCTGAATCTTCCGAAGAATCACGCGGATAAAAAGTGTTGCCGGCCGGATCTGGCCCGCGGGCAGTAGTTTTCCCAGCCTTGAGCTAGTTAATTACTCTAAGTGTTGTTTTCGTGAATCCAATTATTTGTTCACCAACTTCCGGACCTATTCCCGTGTTTTCTGGCGGTTTCATTACAGAAAACTAGCAAATTAACACTAGGACAGCCAATTAGTAATGGAAACGTAGGCAGTGGATTCCAGGGTAATTAAAATTAAACAAGCTAAAGGTTTTTCTGCATTGAAACAAACGTTAGTTATACTGACAAACGATGGCCTGTTGCAAATGACTGGATAGTCAAATATTTTCCAACAGTCAAATATTTGACTGTTGGAAAAAGTTTGCATTTATTTGCCCATTAAATTTAGGTTTTGTCGATACAGATAGCTAAAAGTCAGTTTACTTCAACATTCTAAATCAATATAAGAACGTCTAAAATGATTTATTACGCAGGATTAATTGTGTTTTGTTTGCTACCACTCCCAACTACTCAGATCACTGGTAAGTGGATTATTAAAGAAAGCATAGCCTGCATCGTTGTCATATACTATTTGCCAGTGCTCATTGCATGCAGTCTTACACTAATCTGTAATCTAATGCATTGATAATGTATTTTACCTGATGTATGCACTATGCATATATGCATATATGTATGCAAGCATGGTGGTGATGACGATGATGATATTAATATTAATATTAATAATAATGAGGCAATGAATTCCTAATAGAACTAGGGCGCAAGATGACCACCGCCTCCGGCGACCCTAGGGAGACCGCACATTTATTCCAGCGCCTCTCAATCTGCACACAACATTACAGTGCAATTGCATTCCTAGGCACATTCATGCACAACACCGGGGACGAGGACCACCACATTAGGATGGCGATCTGAGGCCATTTGGAGAAACTTTCATATCCCTACATTTTGATCCTTTTGATAATTGTATAAATAACTCTGGGTCCCACGTCGGAAATATCATTAATTATTATTAGCAGCTTCAATTTCTGTAGCGCCTGCATCTCATGTACTTAGTATCAACTGATGACGCACCAAAATGAAGCTTCAATCACGTCAATAAACCAAAGGTTTGTCCACTGGGAAGACAAAGAGACCGCCTTCGGCTGATAAGCGAGATGAAAAAGTTTGGTCCAAATCTCTAGCTTAGACCGAAATAACTGTCATCCTTATCCATCCTTTTGTAACAAGCAACACATCATTGCAGTTCGATTGGTCTGCCGCTTGGATTAATTGGCCGCCTCTACAGGGTTCTTCGGTCAGCTGCTCGGTTCATTGGACGCATCCCGAAATATGCCCCTATCTCTGCATATATGCGTTATATGCTGGATAGCTCCCTGTCCCGCAGCGTATCTGCTATGTGGTTTCTGTATCGATCTGGAGCTGTCTCTTTGGCTGTGACCCGGCTTATCTGTGTGAACTCTCTGATTCAGTTGGCTGCCGTGCTCTTTGATCTTCTTGGGGAGAACTTTAAGTCCTCCGGGCTCGCTCCACAATTAGTCAACGCCGGGCTTTCTCTAGTGCTGGACCCTCCATTTGGAATGGTCTTCCTTAGAGATTCGCACACTCCCCAGAGGTAACACGTCTACTGTTTACAAGCCGCTCAATTCTAATCTCTATTGCCGTGGCTGTTCTGGGCGAGCTTCTGAGAAGGTTTCTTGAGGGTGCCCTATATTAAAATTTCCGAATGAATTACTGAACTGAAAAGCATGATGAACAGAAATTACAGATGCCGGCAGAGAATTTAGAAATTTAAATTCAGCAACCGAAACAGTTCGTCCAATGTCCAACACGGGTGCGTCGAAGCTGACTTGGCCCAGAGCTCAATGGACGCTGCATATTCTGTGTAAGGTCTCAGTCCGCCGCACAGTTACGGAAAATATTCGCTATAACTCGGACAAGATGTACAACACAGCAACACGGTTCTGGATGATAGATAGAGGAGTATGAAGGACGGGTTCAAATGACGGGTTCAAATATCTCGTTCTCAACGAAACCCTAGGTAACAGCTGCTCTGCCTCTCTCTGGTCTCTCTGGCAACCGGACTCGGACGACCAACGGACATCGACTTCTTGACAACCCCTCGGATACGTCGCAGCGCTCGTGAATAAGCTGCTGCTTTGCGCTCAGCTTTACAGTGGCGCTTTAGAAAATTGGAGATTACGATTACGATACGAATGACCTACCCCTAAATTCCACAATTTCTCAGTTCCTCCATCATCATTTGAACCCGTCCTTAATTCTCCTTCTCATGTTCCTCTATCTATCATCCACGGGCTTTCTACTCAAAACTGAAGTACTCCTATCCTGACTTACCTGATCCTCCGCCTTCAAATTATTCTCGCCATAAACGACACCCGCCTTGACAGCTGCAGTGCCTCTTGTCCTGATCTGGCTCCATGGAAAGCGGACTCGGACCTCTTTTGGACAACTCTCTGAAAATCCCCTTTTGATTTGATTTGGACTTCTGCAACCGAACTCGGACCTCTTTTGGAATACTGTCTGGAAAACCCTTTCTTATTGGATATGGCCTTCTGGTAACTGGATTGGACCTGTTTGGACTACTCTCTGGAAACTCCCTTTGATTTGACGTAGTGCTCGTGAATAGGCTGATGCCCTGCGCTTGACCTTCGAATGGCGCTTCAGAAGTTTAGAAATTACGATTACGATTACAAATGCTAAAAATCTCGGGGCTGAGTAGAATATTAAATATTAGATTACCTTCTCAAATAAGAAATTTCATATATTAAATTAAAAGAGACTATCAAGCGAATAAGGCTGATACATACTTTCTTTTTGGACTATAATAGTTAAAATGGCTGAAACCAGGAAGTGGTAGATGGGGAGCATCTCCTACACCTGAAAATAAGGAATTACCATTCCTTACAGCCACGGTGGGAGTAGAAGAGGAATGTCATAAATGCCTAAGCAGTATTACTTTTGTCCGCGCTAGATAAGTTCTTCATATGTAGTATTTTAAAATTGTGTGAGGGTCTCGGTAGATACAGGCTATTGCGGATGTTGCTCTGCAGCTGTGGATACCAATAAAATACAGTCAATATTAAGCACAATCCACACAGAGTGGTAAATATGCGGATGGAGGAACATAGCTGAATCGACACTAGGATGAGACAGGGCAGCTGTCATATAGAATAAGTCAGTGCACTTCCTCGATGATATGCAATTAAACGCAGTCTCACACATTGTAATCCAAGGTACTGCATACTGTGGATATTGCACTCAACGCGACTGTTGCTCAGATAAAAAGGTCGTCTATATTATTTTATGACAAAGTTTTCTGTTGCAAAAAAATGAAGCATTTTAAAACTTTTGAAAATTAAACGTGTAGCCCTCTTCCAAATTTATTGTCATACTTGTTATAAAGGAAACATTCAAGACAGATATATTGGCTGCTACTACGACGACGTGAACGTCCAACCTGGGCTGCAGAAAATAGCTCTGCAGAATAACACAATTGTGACTATAGAGTTGTGCATCCAGCAGTGTCTACTACGAAATTCAACATATGCTAGACTCAAGGTAATTGCTTCTTAAGTCATTTTAAATTACACCTTGTAACAGCAATTTCTACATTTTCTGATTCAGAGATAATATAAATAAAGCGCTGTTCCTTTCTTTAACATGCATTTTATTTCCTTAGTTTGAAGCCTTTTACTAGGCTTTACCTCGGCCGTAGTTGCCTTTTCAGTAATTGTCAGTATTTCGACGAAGCTAACTAAACACACAGAGTGTACTTTATGGTTATTGTCTTGCCTGTGGAAACCTTTTCAATAGAGCTCAATCTTGTATCTAAGCTATTGGAGTGTTACTACCTTGTGCAAGTTTAATTTTACGGTCAAAGTAAAGCAAAAATTTGTGAGCATAGGCATTGCAGAATTGTTAATTTGCATTGAAATATACATCATACATAATTTCTAGAATTCAGAGACATGTCTGTGCGGAAACAACTTGGGTGTCATATTACCGGATACTTCATGTAACTCACTGTGCCCTGGCAATCAGTCACAATATTGCGGATCGAACGGTCAAACAGCTCTTTATTCACTCTACGCCGGTAAAAACTTTTCAAAGTTATTTGCAACACGTCTCAGCTGTATTACACAGTAATTGAGAAATGAAAATTAAATTAATCCTGATTCGGTTAACAGTCTTTTTCAGAGGTCAGAGTAATATTGCTGTCCACAGAGACATACTCATAACTGGAATGTTAATCCTAAATATTATGTTGTGATAATCGCTTGCAGTAGATTGACTGCTCTTTCTTTGCATCATCTAATTATTTGTTCTTAGAGTGTTATTGTTTTCTTTAGAATTATATTCAACAGCCTAACTTGTTCCAATTCGTTAATTAGGCGGCAGCTACCAGAAAAATATCACAGCACTAATTTCAGGACTGTTATACTTTCGCAAGCATTCAGCTGTTTTGAGCCTCGTATTTGTAATGAACTGCTACAAAACAGCTGGCTCTCCAATTCATAGTCGTCCTAAAAAGTCGATTGTCAACTATATTCGCGCCTGAAATCCATATTTACTTACTTTAAGCGCGTACTACAGCCTATAAATAAATTTTATTAAATATAAACACCTGAACTGCACCTGTTATTGTGAAGATCTTTTACTTTGGACAGTGTGCGGGACAGGCCAATACGGCTGTATGTGTGATCAAATGTGTCTTAATTTTAACAGTGTTCCAGATCGGCTATTACGGTTACACGTGTGGTCGAATGTGTCTTAATTTGAAGAGTATGTGAATTCGGTATTTAGGGTTATATGTGTGATAGAGTGTGTCTTAATTTGAACAATATGTGAGTTCCAATATTAGGGTTACATGAGTGTGTCCTAATTTGAACAGTCAGTTCGGCTATTATTTTTACATGTGTGATCGAACGTGTCTTAAATTGAACAGTGTGCGAGTTCGGCTATTACGGCCCCATGTATGATCCATTGTGTCTCTATCTGGACAGAATGTGAGTTTGCCTATAACTGCTACATGTGTGATCAAGTCTGTCTTAATTTGAACAGTATGTGAGTTCGGCTATTACGGCTACGTGTATGATCAAGTGTGTCTTACTTTGAACAGTATGTGAATTCGGCTATAACGGCTACATGTGTGATCAAGTCTGTCTTAATTTGAACAGTATGTGAGATCGGCTATTACGGCTACATGTGTGATCAAATGTGTCTTAATTTGAACAGTATGTGAGATCGGCTATTACGGCTACATGTGTGATCAAGTGTGTCACTGCAGAAGACAAGCTCCTTGTGATCGGACGATCGGACTGTGTCCAACTGGATGCGAGGAAAAGTGGTTCGGAGCAACTTGCAGCGACAGTAAATATTCAATATTATATTCCTAATATTCAAATTAGTCCTGTAAATTTTATCCAACAGACAATTGGCCAGTTTTAATTAAGAAGATAGTGTCAATAGTATTGAAAGTGGTCTAAAAGAAGTACAAGTGCCGGTGTCACGTGACAGACTATCCGTCCTAAAACTATACGGGGATGAATAAATTTATCCCCCCTAATGGAATGTACCGGTTCAGAGTATACGGGGGGTAAACCATTTGTATCCCCCTTCGTGTAAAATCGTCCCCCGGGAGATAAAATTCACAGATGTAAGGTATTGTTGAAAAAGCGTTGATAAATCTATGCTGTAATGAAAATCCAAAAGCGTGATTCGTAAGTGTTCTAAGCAATGTTCAGAGCAAATCAAACCCTTACAGTATTAAGGATAACCAGACGCGGCAGTGGTTTTCTTCCTAATCTATGAAGTGGGATTTTGGGGGAGACAGCATTACGTTGTCTCTGAAACATTTCTCAAGATGTTTTCGCATTTCTGAAGGATCACTGGTCAACATCCAGCGTGGTAGAATCGGAAGCAATATCAAAGGCATAGGCAGCTGCGTACAGTAGTAGGCCTACTCGGAGTCAGTCGCTAAGGATATACCAACTGACTTGATAAGTTAGCGGCTGACAGCATTTCAGTCGACTTAGTCGCATGCTTATCGAATGACTAAGTCGCTTAGACTTATCGCCTGACTTAGCGACTTGCTATCGACTTCTCACGTAATCAGATACGTCTCTTGAACATACCTAATCACTTAACAATATAATACATTTTGCCGCTTACTGTACTGACCGTGACATAATTTCCGTGGGCATTCGATAGGACCCAAATGAACTCTGTACGGATCCAATATGGGAATATGGGTCCTAAATGGGCTCCGCTCCACGTGGCACGCTGGCAGGGGACAGACCGATGACTGAAAATTAATGTTAATGTGAATTTGTGACGCATTTACGTGTATAAAAGGAAAATAGCATACCACTAAGTCTAAGCTAGTGATATTTCAGTTTTGAAAATAATTACAGTTTCAGTTTTTTTAAGTTTGGGGTTCATAATTTTCTATTTTAGTTCAAGTTTCAGTTCTGAAATAATTTCAGTTTTTATTACAGTTTCAGTTCCTAAATCATTTCCGTTTTAGTTTCAGCTACTGACAAATTTCAGTTTCAGTTTCTAAAATAGATTATTTGCATTGATAGAAAACAACGTGGACGTAGGCCTACAATTGAGTCATTGAAGTTGGTTCATTGCCTCAAATGGCTTCACTGGCGTTGCTGCTGTAGGCCTACCTATTGATACGAATCAACCGATATCAAGCGCGAGCTACCAACTCACCTCAGTCCCTTTTCATGACATGTCGTTTGTGACTGCTGATACTTAGACTTCCTCGTTTTCGAATCGACCGATATCAATGTCACAACTTGCCTAAGAGTAAATAGAGTATAGAGCACAGAGAAAGTGAGAGAGAGAGAGAGAGAGAGAGAGAGAGAGAGAGAGAGAGAGAGAGAGAGAGAGAGAGAGAGAGAGTGAGACAGAGAGACAGAGAGAGACAGAGAGAGACAGAGAGAGAGACAGAGAGAGACAGAGAGAGACAGAGAGAGACAGAGAGAGAGAGATAGAGAGAGAGAGAGAGAGAGAGAGAGAGAGAGACAGAGAGAGAGACAGACAGACAGACAGACAGACAGACAGACAGACACAGAGAGAGAGAGAGAGAGAGAGAGAGAGAGAGAGAGAGAGAGAGAGAGAGAGAGAGAGAGAGAGAGAGAGAGAGAGAGAGAGTATAATGAGAGGATCATTGACTTCACTGGATTCTTTGCGCATCCATGCCAAAAATAAGTACACGGCATATCGCTTTGCCCATAATCACGACTGATCAGTGGTGTAGTGGGGCGGGAACGCGGGGGAACGCCGTTCCCGCACTTTTTTCCAGGGAGGGAACGCGATCCCTCACTATTTTGCAGCATTTCTGCTGAAATAAATGAACAAAGAAGACTTCAAGACTCACAGTTTCAACTGCTTACTTACTGGATCCTTTCGCAGTTTCGCAGATATATTTATATATGTGTTGGCTTTATACTAAATAACAAATTCCTATGTATAAATTTACATAATTACATTTATTAATTTTTTTTTTTACATTAAACAGTTTCAAAAATAGCAGCGCTCACACTATGCAAAATTCTTGCAAGATTGCACTTTTTGCTGCAGTTGCTACTTCAATTTCCAGGCGTTCCCCCACTTCATTTTTTAGGACTACACCACTGCGACTGATGTAGTTCTAAACTGACTTAAATCGCACAATTTATAATTATATTTCAGGGGGGATACTTTTTGACCGGAGGATAATTTCGTACGCCTCATGAGGATACGTTTACACGAAGGGAGATAGTTCCTCCCGTTCACATTCATCCGGCCATATTCTGTTCTGCTAAGGGATATACTTGTACGGGGGATAGGGCCTACTCTATTAATTTTTGGTGACAGACAATTTACCTCTCAATTGAGTGCATGATGTCGTTATGAACAGCAAGAAGGCAGTTTTTCTAAAGAAAAAAACTTATAGTATGAAGACAGTAAAGGAGAAATTAAATTGATTGATAATTATATGAGTAAGTAATCAGGATGAACAGTGGTATGAGTATTAACAGACGAGAAGGATCCTTCACCCAATTAATAGCTGATGTATAGTGTAATGTTTCAACCAATGAGCCCCATTTAAGAAATAATGTAGGCGTACCATCAGAATGTGAGAGCTAGATTATGTTAGAAAAACATGAGCTGAACTCAGCGAGAGTTGTTGACTGAAATTGAAGGCAATGCTTGAGAGACCGCGATGACCGATGATGATGATGATAATAATAATGATAATAAAGATGCTGACAGTGATAACGACAACGATGATGACATAGGAAGAAATGTTGACAATAGACAAAAGACCTGGATAAAACAAATTTTAAAGCATCGCATTATCTTTATACTAAAACCCACTATATTTAATCATGGTTTACTGTAGCACGTTTGTCAGATAAGTATATCGGATGCTTTCGGGATAACGAAATACGTGCCATTTCGCCAGAATATGATTTTGATTACCGCATGACAGTTGAATTTTGCACTAACACCTGTATGTTGCGAAACAACTCAATTGCAGGTTTACAGGTAAGCATGCTACAGACTCGAATATTAATGGTTTTTAAGAACGAGGCCAATCATGGATTTCTATTTATCTGAAGATAAAAAATGAATACGCTGTACAAATCTTACTTAGGCTTGAATTTAGGCTGCTGATGTGTTTTTCCGAGGTTCACCTGTAAATGTAAGTAGGCATAAGCTTTGATAATTTATTATGCCTATTTTTAGAGATAAAACTATTTGCATGTAAACCAGCAGTGGTCTTTATATTATGCTATCTTCTTCTTCTTCTTTCTCCTCCGTCAGTTATACGCCGACGATGAGGCTTCGACAAGACGTCTCCAGGTCTCTCTGTCTCTGATCTTATCCATAGCGTCTCTCATATCCATTCCTTGTGCTTTCAGATCCTCCATTACATTGTCCATCCATGTCTTTGTCTGTCTTCCTCTGCTTCGCCTTCCCTCCACATGTCCGTAGAGCGCCATAGCTGGTAGTCTGGTGTTGTCCATTCTTGTCACATGACCAAACCATGTGAGTCTTCTTTTCCTGATCTTGTCTATCACTGTTTCTTTTTGATCCAACTCTTTTCTGATCACTTCGTTGCGGATTTTATCCCATCTAGTTCTGCCCCTTATTCTTCGCAGCCAGCTCATTTCTGCTACGAGCAACCTCCTTTCGTCTTCTTTGCGCAGGCACCAGCACTCGGCACCGTACAGCAGGACTGGGATGACAAATGTTCTATATAGTTTCAGCTTTGTTTTTATCGATATGTTGTGTGTTTTCCAGATCTTATTCAATTTCCCGAACATTGCTGACCCAAGACCAATCCTGCGCTTTATATCTCTTGTGCATTGCCCATCTTCTGTTATTAGACCTCCTAGGTATACAAATTCTGTCACTTGTTCTAGCATCTCGTTTTCCAGCGTAACTTCTAGCTCCTCGTGTTGTTTCCCAATGGTCATTGCTTTTGTCTTCTGTGTGTTGATTTTTAATCCAAATCTTTTACTACTCTCCTGTACTCTGTCAGTTAGCCTTTGTAATTGTCCCTGCGATTCTGAGACCAGGTCGATGTCATCTGCAAATCGTAGGTTGTTAATCAGCTGTCCACTGACCAGAACGCCGGCCTTTTCCGATCTCTTTGCAAAACTCATCATTGCTTCCAGGAGCATGTTGAACAGGTCCGGTGATAATCCACATCCTTGTCTCACACCTACCGTGACTCTGAACCACTCCGTCAACTCCCCATCTACTCTTACTGCGCTCACCGACTTGCTGTACAAATCCTCCAGCAGCAGCACCAGTTCCTCCGGGACTCCGTAATTCCTTAATACCTGCCACAGCCCCTCCTGCCATACACTATCGAACGCCTGTTTGAAGTCTATGAAGTTGTTATACAGAGTTCTATTCTGGCCGAAATACTTTTCTGACAGTTGTCTAATTACAAACAGCTGGTCTATTGTTCCTCTTCCAGCTCTGAATCCCGCCTGTTCCTCCGCCAGTACATCCTCGACATATCGCCTCAGACGCTGTTGCAGTACTCGGGTGTATACTTTCCCTGGGATGCTCAGTAGGCTAATTCCCCTGTAGTTGCTGCATTCCTTCCTGTCGCCTTTCTTGTGCACTGGTATAATTACAGCTCTCCCCCAATCCTCTGGGCATTTCTTTTCCTGATATACCATTCTCCAGACCAGACATAGCCTCGGACCACAAGCTGGTAATGGCCGGAATAAGATTAAAGCTGAAAACAATCAGCAAAGAAAGACTGGGAAGAAGATTTGATGTAGAAAAACTTAAGGAAGGAGCGACCAGACTACAGTACAGCAACCTGTTACACGACAAGTGGAGGAGGGTTAACACAGAGGACCTGAACACAGCGGAAGAAGTATGGAGAGAGGTTAAGACCATCTATACGGAAACAGCGCAGCAAGTAATAGGCTATAGGAAACAACAAAAGAGGGCTCCATGGATATCACAGGAGGTTCTTGATATGAGTAACCAGAGAAGAGTCCGGAGGGCAACAAAAACACATAGCGAGGAAAACAGGAAAGGGTATAACAAGCTGACTAGAGAGATTAAAAAGAAGGCAAGACAATGTAAAGAACAATGGCTGGAGGACAGATGCAAAGAGGTGGAGAGCCACGCTGGAAACCGGAACACTCGAAAACTGTTCCAGGTAGTCAACGAAATCTGCGGTACGGTTACATCAAAATCTGTGACAGTAAAGGACAAGGAAGGAAAAACGTTGGAAAATACAAATGAAATCAAAAATAGGTGGAAACAATACTATGAAGAACTATACAATGAAAGTAATCCCGTGGATATGACACTACTAGATGAGCTACCAGGAAGCAACCAACAGGAACATATGGTGGATATCCTTGAGTGTGAGGTAGAGACAGCCATATGGAGACTGAAGGCAGGGAAGGCACCAGGAGAAGATAACATCATGGCGGAAATGATACAAGCTGGAGATGGATGCTCAGTGCAAATGATGCATACACTATGCAATAAAGTATATCAGGAAAAGAAATGCCCAGAGGATTGGGGGAGAGCTGTATATTATGCTATCCCTTACTACAAATACAACTGAACCTTCCACACCCATGGGGAGCGTACGTACTGGACACGGGGGAAGTGCATCGCGGGACTTGGAGTTTACTTTCCCGCTTACATGTACGTTAGTATCAAATCATAGGTTCTACTGCTTGCTGACAGAAGCACGTTCGTACAAGTAATTTGTTCATGGTCGCGTTACGTAGGGTGCAACCTACAACATCAAGATCATCGATTACGCATATTACCACAGACCATTGTGTCGCACTATATTAGATTTTGCTGAAGATTTAACATAGACACAAATATGCGCTGGTTGCAAGTTAACTTATTGCCGAATCGTGAGCGTAATCACAATCTCTAGCTGATAATAGTGAACTCTTTCAAATTACTTAAAACCAATGAACTTCAGTGGGGAGATACACCCGATTACCGACTTGATCAAACGGTTAGTCGACACGTTGTAGCAGAAACTTTAGGACTAGACGAGTTTAAATGTTTATGTTTACCACCATTTCAGAAACATTTTGTGATGTAATACAAGTAAAGTGATCTGTTAAGAGAAGTAAAACGATTGTTTTGTGACTTCAGGGTGGAGGTCGTTGCTTCTGTGGAGAAAAATACGCAAAATATGGGCTAAGATATGAAGGACTGTGTAGTTATCCATGTTATGGTAACGAATTCCAAAAATGCGGCGGAGAATGGACCAACAGCGTCTATTCTGGTTGGTAAATTGGACAACCGATGCTCTATTTGACAATTGCTTGGATTATTTCATAGTATAATACTTAGAGCACAATTGGATAATGCTTTTCTTATCATTTTATTAAGTAATTTTATATGAAATATCGGCATTTATTATTTTGTCACTTTATATTTTTTAGAGATCTATAACAGTTACAACATGAAATTTTATGCTAGCTATAATATTAAATGTGGAAACAGTGGCTGTATGGTGTGTTGGGATTGAAGTACCGGACGTTAAGTGGTTACTCTGTAAATGTCGTGTAGAACAGAGGTATTCAAACTTTTTGGACCAATGACCCCTATTTGTTTCTAGGCAGAGCTTGCGGACCCAAGTATTTAAAAGGTAAAATCTCACATAAAATTATTTCAAAATACTATTTCCACAACACAAGCTTGCTTATGACGCTGAGGACTATTAAGTCTAACATAAAAAGTAACACTGAATAAATTGCTATTAGCTTCCTGCAATAATTATGGAACACGGGCATTTTGTTAAAGAAATCAATAACATATCGGTTTCGCCAAAACCCAGTAGGCCTACCGGTAATGTCAATGGGAGGGATGCGCTTGCTTTGTACAGACTGTCAATTCTTAGTGCTATTTTGGATAACCACTGTTTTCTTACTTTTCAAAAAGTTATCCATATATATATATACCCTGCTACAATAGAATCCTGCATTCTGCTGCCCGCTTTGTAGGTCGCACCCCCAAGTTTGGCAGAGTCTGCGTATATGGGGGATGCCCTCAACTGGCTCCTCTATACCTCTACCCACAGCGCATCACGTACCGAATCTCTGCCTTGGTCCGACGGTGCATTGAGGGTTTCGTCCTTCATACCTGCGGGAGCTCTGCTGTCCCACTTCATGTTCGCAGCGTCGTTGCTTTCTCCGCTCAGGTGCGCAAGCTAAACTTATTGTTCCCCGCGTGCGGACAACCATACGGCAGCGCCGCGCCTTCCCTCTGGCTGCCCCATGACCTGGATTGGGCTTCTTACAACGCTCTGCCAAATACCGACTGGTCATTTTACCATGTTTCCTGCTGTCCTCAAAACTGTGTTGTTCGACCGTGGTCCTGAGTAAGCAATCTTGAAGGGGCGCTATATGAAACTGCTTTAATGATGATAATAATAATAAAAATCAGAGAAATTCCACAAATTTTTACAAGTCCAGATTTTACACAATCAGGAAATAGACCAGCATATTACACATAGGGCCTACCTACATCGCGCTTACGTAGAGTGCAGAAATGATCAACAGTCGATAAGCAGAAATAATTTATTAAATTTTAATAAAACACACATTTTATCAGACTAGAAATGTAACGTGACCATACATCTTACTTTCATCACTGTAATACGCCAAGAATAACTAAAATTAATACCCAGTTGGACCCGTATGGATCAAGCACTTACATGCATATTGTGAGTAGTGTATGAATTTGAAAACACAGGGTTTTAATGCTAAAAGCTTGCAGCATTAATAAATATTTTCAGAACGCCCTCGCGGACCCCCACCAAATCCTTCGCGGACCCCTCTTGGTCCGCGGACCACAGTTTGAAAAACTCTGGTGTAGAAAATACATCAAAAGAGGCATTTACTTGGTTACCTCCCCAGTAACACAATTCATTGAATATCTCTAGATCGGTAAAGAAACTTTATAACATTGTAGTGTGTACGGCTGGATATTATGGTCGAAAATGTGGCAATCAGTGTCACTGCTACACCAACAGTCGATGTGTCTACCTGACTGGTGAATGCAATTCTACTTGCAAAGCTGGATGGATTGGGAACAGTTGCAACATTCGAGGTTATTTAATTATTAATTATATTAAAATAAGCCTAATTTTTTTTATCTGGATATGAGTTTCTCGCTTGTTGCACTTGCAAATACTACCGAGTTAAAAGAGCCTTTTGCTTGACGGAAATCTCTAAATGACGTAACATATTACAGGACTTGTGCGGACTAGCTTCACAATCATAACAGAGCTGATGTCAGTGCCCAGATCTCTCAAAAAGAATGTGATTTGCAGTCTTATAAACTCTTATCCTGGTTCAAATCGATCATTTGAATGTCGACATTGTTGACCTGGTTCAATGTAGGACGGGGTTAGTCTGCAAGCGGTCATTAATGTTGCTGCTCGTCTGGCGGTTCGAATAAAAACGATCGACCACATCACACCCGCGTTACAAGAGCAGTTTTAATGTCTCGGGATGGAGTAGGACTGATGAGCTTATTAATAGTGGGACAAACAGCACTACGCGTGCTAAGGAGTTTTGATGTGCTGCATCCTGTTGAGTTCAAGGTGTGAGAGACCCACAAAAACCGAATTAGAATAATGAAGGTGAGATGAAACAAAGGAACAAGCTATGGTTTGCGACATATTCGTAGTGAGAGCCAAAGTGATGTGACGTATTGGCCTGATATCATAGAAACAAGATTTTAAAAAGTTTGTTTTCTGCGGTTGGAATATGAGCTTACTGTCCACGGTTACCGTAAGAGCAATAAAAATTGACGAAAAATTACCGTTTTATATTTGAGATTCGCTTTAGGACTGCACACTTGTTAGTTTCTGCTGCTCAGCTTTAAGGAAAAAGATTTTTAAATAATTTCACCAAATGAAACAGACTTTCTCATAAAATCATTTGAGTAGTTCACCATAATCATTAAAAAATTCAATTCGTATGTAATTATGAAAAAGAATCAAAGTCACATCCTTCAGCGAACGCTCATTATTACTTCTGAAACAATCAGATTCATTAATTTAAATATTTCTGACTCGCAAGGAATTTTTGTAAATGTGTGGTCTTCACGGATGGATCAGAATTTTATTCGGAACCACCTCTTCTTCCATAAATTTTTATTGGTGTCCCGTGACAATGCGCTAGAGATAAAATGAAATTTTACGTCTTGTCTTACTTAAGATTTATTGACTCATAGCCTCTACACGGGTAGCTCATCGAATGGCTTTGTTAATCCACTGAAATTTCTAAAAAAAATTAACCTGAAGTCACGAAGGACATAATTTACATTTTACTTACTAAGTTTCCACATACAGTCTGATACAGACAAAATCTCTGCTTTCATTTGAGTCTACAACAGTACGCAATTGTATTGGCCTATACAAAACACAGTTAAATATCACGCTTCATACACTGTCGGCTCGATACTTTTCTTACACATAAGTATTAAGTAAGATATAAGCTACAGTATGCATCAACCTATGTCCATATGCCAACGCCGATAAAGGCCTAAGTTGAGTATCCCATAATCAATGCAATTTATTTGGGCTTAATGAAATAGCTCTTTCCAGTGGTTGCAGTTAATGCTTATTTTTACTTGTTTGTTTATCTTTAAAGTGCTTAGATTTGCAAATTGTTCTAATAAATGAAAAATAATATTGTCAGCTCTGATATTTATACGAATGCATTATTTGCTACCTTATCTGCTTATCTACCATGCTATACTTTCTTCCGAAATGTACAGAATCTGATAACCCTGCATTATGTTTAACTTCAATTTTATAGATTGTCAAACCAGCAATGGTGATTGCGAATCTGACGAAGTGTGCCGAAGTGTTGACTTGGGGTTTGCAAACGTGTCAGTGTGCCGATGCAAAGACGGGTTTTACAGAGACATCCACACATGCAGGCGAAGTTAGGATTTTTAAAAGAAAACTTTTAAACGAGTACCATTAATTGAATCAGTATTAAGCGATCGTGAATACGCTGGTGCTTTTCGCTCAGCTATACAGTAGCGCTCTAGAAATGTGAAGTTTACGATTACAACTAAGACTGCGATATGTTGCAAGATAGATTCAGAAGTTTTACGGTGATTGCAGTAAGCATTATAAATTTCTAATATTTCGTGCCTAAGAAAACGTTTATCTCGGTCCACCTTTTGTAATACTGTAAATGGAACTGTGATAGAACGGATTACAGATAATTCTTAGCGTATTGTTACAACTAGCTGTAACCCGTGAAAAATCACGGTATGTAAATTTAGTTTAAAAACTTTAATGTGCTTGCGATTAAAAAGTGCATGACTGTCTTAACAACTTCCCATGGAGAGAGCGACAGAGACAAAGAGAGACAAAGAGAGAGCGAAACAAAGAGAGAGGCAAAGAGAGAGAGAGAGAGAGAGAGAGAAAGAGAGAGAGAGAGAGAGAGAGAGAGAGAGAGAGAGAGAGAGAGAGAGAGAGAGAGAAACAAAGAGAGAGGCAAAGAGAGAGAGAGAGAGAGAGAGAGAGAGAGAGAGAGAGAGAGAGAGAGAGAGAGAGAGAGATAAACAGAGGGAGAGAGAGTGGTCAGATGGACCCCTGTAGGTGCTTGCATCATGCAGGAAACCAGCCGGGCATTCTTCCAGTCGGGCTACGCCTGGGAGAAGGCGGGAGCTTTCCCCGACTTACTTGGACTCGTGTGCCTGCACTCTGCAGTCAGCCAGCTGGCAGCTGGCAGCCGGCAGGAGGCGGGGTGGGTTTGCACCCGCTTTAGCGTATAGCCCAACGTTACACGACGGGACATCGAAATTATAATTTGTTTGATACAACTTATTCACGACATTGAGTTGAACAGTACTTCGTTAACTGAGCCGAACTATACAGACTTTACTTTTGGTTTTTGGCATCTGAGAGCTGTTTAAATAGTTCTATTTCAGAGGATTTTGCTTCTGTGCGAAAATATAGAATTGTGACGTATAGGAAATTGAAGCGTAGGCGCTATAGGGCCTACAAATGTCATAACACTTTAAATTCATCCTCTGCCGTATTAAGCAAACAAGAAATGCTGGAGTTTTATAATGCATTACTTTTGTAATTAAAATAGCTTCTCTTCACTACGTTGGCTGCTACAAAGGAAATACGACCCAGTATGTTGCTGTTGAGCTACCAACAAACGATACATTGACCATTGAATTCTGCATACTGAATTGCAAACAACTAAATAAGACATACTCAATAATTCAGGTATTTCTTCAATCATTCAATCAATCAACGAAATTTATATAGCGCCCCTTCAAGGCGACTACTCAGAGGCGCTCCCGACCCAAGCCCGGTCAAAAAGGAAAGTCTTGAGTCATGACTGTTTATATCGGTTCATCTTCATCTGATAATAACAATTCTACAATCCTTAAACAGTCTAACACTGTAACAACGAGTTGCATTGGTTTCTTAGTCACTTGTAGTAGCCTACACTCTCGTTATTGAAGTGTTTATGCGAATGGACACCACTGAAATATTTTAACATTATAAATTAAATGTTGCAATATCACAATATAGGCTACTAATTTGTTAAGCATGAAATAATGTGTATTGCTATCAGGATGGAGCAACATGTCACTGTGGAGATTACTATGGCCAGGTTTCACCAGATGGTGAATGTCAAGTTCCTTGCTCTGGAAACAAACGGCAATACTGTGGCGGAAAAAATACGATAGATGGAACGCCGATTTACGCCGTTTATACAGGTAGGCCTATGTAGGGCCTATCAATACTGTTTGAACCAGAGATGGCAACGGATTTATGCCGTGGCCTTGGTAGGCCTACATGTAGACAAACAGGCGATCATAGTTCTTTTGACGAATTAACATCGCCGCTTAAACAGAATTTTAACTTTGTGTTATATCATGCTTTGGATTTAGACTCAGAAGCATCATATTATTTTCTGCACCACGATTTATGTTTGGAAAATGTTTCATCGACAGTCAAAACATCAGTCTGGGCAAGCAATGGAAAGTTGGACCTTCAAAGTACTCAAAAGTAATTGATGGAACGCTAAAGTAAAATTGTTGTGGATATAATAACGCAATTGGCAAAACTTTCCCTGTAGCACACAGTGACAGAGGGTGTTAAGCTTACTTTTGTTCTATTTAATTCCTCTGTTAATCTGTGCGCAATGACCTACAACAAATACTTTTGCCACTTTACCTGAATGGTCATTTCTACTGGGGTGGTTCAACGTCCACATGTAGATACACTAATAATGAAGTCATAATAGAAATATTAAGTAGGCCTATTATAGATATAATTAACATCAATATCGTAAGAAGCTATAGGTTCTTAGTTGCAGTTAGCGCTTAGGCCTACATGGGTCAGATTCGGTTCAAGAACGAAGTTCATAGACATAGGCCCAAAAGGAAGAAACAATAGGCCTCTATTACGGATGATGTTTGCGATAGCAGTAGGCCTATACACGAAAAAGTCTTTAAATGCATTAGTTTACAGGTACCTTTGAAAAGCGAGTCTGTGGGAGTTTCATTAGCTATCCTGAATTATGCTTCTCGCAAACACATAGCCTATTTTGTAGAAGTATGATGAGTTAGTTGATTTTAGGCCTTTTCACTTGAATCCTACTTTTGGTTCGATAGCAAAATCGTTTTCACGGCAGTACATTGGATGCTATAAGGACACCAGAATCCATGCAATGGAAAGGAAATTCTATTGGGAGAATGCACGAAACAACACGATAGACTTCTGCATAAGACACTGTGGCTCTCTTAATTACACGTACGCTGGATTACAGGTACTCTGACTGTTATTTTTAATTGCTTAGTTATGCCCATTTCTACGGTAAAAGTAAGTATTTGAACCCCGGCCTCTCGATTCACAGTCCACACGCTAACCATTACACTATCGAACCCCTTCCTATAGATTTTGTTTTAACCGAGCGCCTGTATTAGGCTATCCTATCTAAAGCCAAGTCGCGGAAAGCAGATTATATATGTAACAGGCAATTCGTAAAACCAGGGATTTTGTAAAATCCCTGAAATTTTTAGGTACTTTGTAAAATCCCTGATTCACTCAGGCACTTTACAAAATCCCTGAAAAAACCAGGGATTTTGTAGAATCCCTGAAATCAGAAGACGAAAATTTGACAGATTGCCTGAAATGAAAATGACGAACATAATCGATGTTTATTACGCAAACAAAGCCTATTTTCAAGGGATCGACAGTTGAAGATGGTATTTTATTTTAAGTTTAGTTCTCATGTTGTACAACCAGGAATTTTGTAAAATGTCTGACAGTTTATTATGCAAAGAAGTCTTATTTTCAAACGATTACCATTTTTAGATGGTATTTTATTTTAAGTTAAGTTCTACATCAGTTTTTGTTGTTACACGACATAGCCTACTCGAATGGTTTCGACACTTGACTTTCCCTTTGAAAATTTTTAACTTTGAAGTTGCAAATTAATTGAAGTTGTTGATACATCACAATTTAATAAACATTCCGGCTCGACAACTTTACTTTCCCTTTGAAAAAGTTGCAGCTATTTGTCTTGCAGCACTCAGTAGACTTTGAAGGCTTAGTTGCAGGGTAATTGAAGTTGTTGATACTTCACAAATTAGTAAACAATACGGCTCGACAACTGCACTTTCCGTTTGAAAAATTTGTCCCTATTTGTTTCGCAGAACTCAGAGAACTTTGATTGTCTATTTACTAATATTTCTTTGATGTGCCGTCGCAATACAAGTTGACCGAAATATTTTCCGATTGGCTGAGATTAACTGTGGTCAGACGAGTACCCTTGCTATAAATTAAAACCCAGCAAGAACTATTTCATTTCTGGTTATCCTTTGGTTAGGTCAGTTCTAAACAAAATGGATAGTGAGCATAATATGACAGAGGTAAAATTTATGGAACAGTTGCTTGTTATGATAAGAAAACAGCGCTGATGAAGAATGAAACGTAACTTCGATTTGATTGATGAGCTGAAAGAAGCGATGAAGGATACAACAACAAAGACCAACAGACAGTACTAAGTTTACATCCTAAAACGGTTAGTGACATCAGATAACTGTATTGCGATCATTCCTACTGGTGGGAAGAACATATATAATAAGAACATGCATAATAAACTTTCAGACATTTAAAAAAATTCCTGGTTGTACAACATGAGAACTAAACTTAAAATAAAATACCATCTTAAACTGTCGATTACTTGAAAATAGGGTTTGTTTGCGTAATAAACTTCGATTATGTTCGTCATTTTCATTTCAGGCAATCTGTCAAATTTTCGTCTTCTGATTTCAGGGATTTTACAAAACCCCTGGTTTTTTCAGGGATTTTGTAAAGTGCCTGAGTGAATCAGGGATTTTACAAAGTACCTAAAAATTTCAGGGATTTTACAAAATCCCTGGTTTTACGAATTGCCTGTAACATATACAGCCGTAGAAATCTCGAGCTTACGGTTGCGTTACCAGTATTTGTAAGCAAACTAACGCAATAGCACGACGAAAAATAAACTACTTACATTTAAATCTCTGAACTTTCGCGTCATTTCTAGCGATATGCCCTCGATGACAAAACTGCCCCACTCTTTCAATCTCGTCCGCCATTTTTACGCAAGGCTCTTATTCTCGGCTTTTATTTACATAGATATAATAAACCTGTTTACTTACGTCGGCCATATTGCATCGATTTTATCTAGAGCGCACTAGATAAGTACATAGAGCGCTCTAAATAGTTATCTAGTGCCCACTAGATAGTATCTAGTGCGCACTAGATAAATAGAAAAAATCGCATGTCATTTATGGGCTTCCGTATCTTTCAATGCGTATCCGGTGTTATTTTTCTCTGTTTACTAAGAGTTGTTGTAAATCACAAACATGTACCTGCATATTTTGGACAGTTTCATAACAGCTTTTCTTTGGATCACTGTAAAAGAGTCAATCACAGTCCCGTGTAGTTTTATTGTGCCAAACAGTAGGCCTACACCGATATAGCTAGGGAAAATACATTGATGAAACACGTCCAAACACTTAAGACATCAATGGTGGTAAAACATCTGTAGGCCTAGATTTTAAAGTGGCTCCATTTCTTAAGGCATATCCCTTGTCTTGGTATGATTGTTTATAAGTTGCTTGAGTTTGCTTACGACATGTTCTGCATTGATATTTCTGTGCTCATCTTGTTTCAATCAATGTTAATTGTAAGTAAGAGGGACCCTGGCATCTTCAGATTGTGCCTTTTTATATCCTCACCAGCTGCATACAAAGATGTCGCATTAATGATGAATAAAAAATTGATGATGATGATGATGATGATGATGATGATGATGATGATGATGATGATGATGATGATGATGATGATGATGATGATGATGATGAATATGATAATGATAATGATAATGATAATGATAATGATAATGATAATGATGGTGATGATGATAGTCGATGAACACAAAGACGACGATAATGATTATGATGTACATAGAGCATCGAACCGATTTCCCGACATAGGTCTACTTAATATTATTGAGAATTTGCAGGATGATCCTTGTCTGTTGCTGCGATCAAGGTTTGGGCATATTTGTTGTTTCTGCGAAACATCTCTAGCGTTGTTATCGGTGTTTGTCACCAGCGAGCTTAGAGTGATCTTCTGATCCCATTGTTCTACTTGTAAAAGAGGGACAGATTCTCGCCCGTCGAGTCTCAGATTAGCCTACGTCGTGCTGTCTACAATATGGATATCTGGAAATCAGAAGAGACATGGCGTAGAGTCTGGAATCGTGTCTCCCACAAATCGTACGGCCAGTTGGTCCGCCGTCGACGAATGTCTGGCTGTAGAGATCTTTTGGTTTGAGAGTTAGGCCTATTCAGACTCTGCTGATTCTTTCATAACCGGAAGACTGCTGAACAATGAGGTAACCGTGTGGCCTCAGTGGAAGACCACATTGCCTGTCTTCGTTATTCACCGTCGACGTCATTCGGTTCTGCATCTCTGATCATATACTCGATTATTACCGAGAATGAGAATCAGTGGTTTAAGCTTCACGGGTTGGAACACGGCATTAGTTTCAAATCTGGTTATCTAAGCATCCGATGAAACTATATTTTTACGCATAGATCACTCAATAAACTTTTTAGGCGCCGCTATGCTGATTACAATTACAGTTATTAGCATTAACTAACTTAATTGAACATTGTAGTACAGCTTCGAGTGCTTCTGTGGAAATTCCTACGATAGATACGGTCCTCTACCCGAATCCAAGTGTAATGTGAAGTGTTCTGGCAATAATAGTCAAATCTGTGGTGGAAACAATGCAAACAGTGTGTATGCAGGTTAGTTCATACCAATGCAACTCTCTTTTTTCCTCCATGTTGACTAGCACTCGCAGTCTAAAACAAGAAAACGCAGTGGCGTCACTAGGGCTGGTGTCACCCAGTGCGGTAAGTCATGGTGTCACCCTCATTAAAGGTTCAAAAACGTAAATTAGCATAGATTTTAAGAAAAGAGGTGAAATTTGATGACCTTTTAAAGGAATTCGTCCCACAAAAAATCTGATGACCTTTATTAAAGGAATTCGTCATCTTACAAAAATGACACTTGGTGTCACCCCCTCTGAGGGTGTCACCCGGTGCGGTCCGCACCCCCGCACCCCCACGTGACGCCACTGAGAAAACGATTACACTGATAAAGTATAAAATACCTCGGAGTCTTAATTAAATTGTATAACCTCATAGAGAGACTTCTTTGTATCATTTAGTGTTTTATTTGGGTAGAAATAAAACTTTCTAAACAGGGGGATAATTGTTCAGTTATTCGCGTCTAGGATAAGAAATTCTTTACAAAAATTATGTTGATCTTCATGGTTAGCAAAGTTGTGCATTTATTTGTAATTTCTTCTACACTTTCCTCTGAAATTATGTGCATTTACTGTGTTCTATATATAGGCTCTTATACTGTATATAGACAGAAAGACGCAGCACTATATATCTGTGATATATTGAGTGCCAGGGTAAAAGACCCTGAGACTTAAGAGATACAAATCAAATGAGCTTAAAATGAGCACTCCTAAACATTTAGAATCAAAACGCCTTACTGCAGTATTTCAACAGTGCTTTCAATTTTCTCTTCAAATGAATCATAGCTTTTGTGACATATGGACTACTAATAAATTTACTCCAACCAGTAATTTAGATGCCACTATCGCTGTGAAATTTGAGATAATTTTCGCAGCCCAAGTTTTGTGTTTTTCCAATATTACAGTACTCTCTAATTGGCCATAATATGTTCTCCATTCTGCTGAAATTGTTCAGGCATTTCATGCAGAAACATTAGGACTACATCTATATGTGCTTTTTCGTTAACACTCCTCAACGCCCTAATAAATGAGGCAACATAGTTTTTGTTCCTATACACATTTTTAGCAGTTACCTAAGAAATTAAATAACCTTAAAACGTGATATTACTATCAAATAAAACCGAAACATGTATCCTGATAATTTTAGAATATACCCAGTTCGAACCAATAGTTCTATACCAAAGTTGTCACAGTGTGAACTGTTTAATGACACGAGAGGTATCACAATTGGTGAAGTTTAGAATCGCAGTAAATTTCAACATCAAAACACTACAAGACCAAGATATGAACCATGAACAGTGAACAATGCCCACACTCATTAGTGATTTGCAATTAATTATAGGATATGCAATTATGATGGGGATTTCTCATTGCTGAGCCTATCATTTTTGTGCATAATAACACTCGACTCAGATCGTCACACTCCAATTTTTTAAAACCATCTTAGGATTTCTAATAGAAATCTGTTATCTCTTCTTTAAACGCTTAGGAAGAAAAGGCCTATCCCAAAGCAATTAGACATAATAATTATTAGCAATTAGATGGAAATTGTATTGCACTTCACACGCTTTCAGTGACCAAACCTGTTCCGAATAATGTTGTAGTCAGAAAGTAAATGGCACGCTGTAGCTGCCAACATGAATGCTTCTGATATTAAAGTTCAGAAATGTCTCAGGTTCGTTCGTATTTGACTGATGCTCACAAAAATGAAATTTCAGATGAACATAGGGCCTACACAGAAATTGTATGTGATTGGTATGTTTGTAAGTAAAATAATGAGAATTTATTCAAGCGAAGTACGAGCACGACTCCTATCGCCGTACTAGATAAGAATTTACGCAGGACACTTACTAAAGCCTCCGAGCAAATTCCGAATTGCACATACGACGCCATATAAAATTTAGACTTACAAATACAAAAACATATAAAAGAAAGTTTAGTCCAGAATAAAGTGCGCGACTTAATTTCTATTATTTTTCTGTGTTGTCCAGTGAACGACATACTATGGTGTTCGAGTGATGCAGGCTGCAAACAGAACGAGGCTTGCAATGTTATTGACTTGATTTACATGAATGTCTCACGATGTCGATGCAAACAAGGTTTCCATAGAATGAGTACATGGGAACAATGCACAGGTAAAATATTAACAATCTAGTGGTTGGCGTGCTGAACAGTAAATTGAACGGACGGAGGTCTAAATACATGGTAGGCAGAAGTTTGTTTCAAGAATTTGACTCCATAGCCATTAGCCATATAACATAATAATGACACATTTCATTGACCGTACACAGTCACTCGGAATTCGAGGGAGAGGGCTGTCATCCGCATTCGTACGACGAGGAGGAAAAGAAAGTCGATTGCTATTCATAGGTGCTGCCTCTTTTAGAGTTAATAATTTGACTTCATTAATAACTCCTTAAGATTCTAATAAGTGATGATAAAAATATTATCAGAAGGCATCACAATGCCATTGTGCAACTAGGAAATCATGGTAAGAATTGTGTGTGTTTGTGGTCCATAGATCACGCGCCTGACCATAATCGATTGACTGCGGGTAGAAAATTGCTTAGTAGACTTAAGGTAACGTTCTTGTCGCCAAGCAGTAGAATTTGGTCCCTGCATAAACTTAAAGACATCTAGTAATTACTAGAATACTACTTAGCATGATATAACCGCAGAAGCATTTCACGTTCCTCAAGCAAAACTTCCAACTCCGGTAATTTTTAAAACTGCGTTAACAATATTGGCAGTTTCAGATGTCTATCCAAGGGTGGTTTCCAAAGTATATCTGAAAATTGCAAAGGTAGGTAACTGATCGGTTCTCCGAATGAATTCCGATGATTTGATGTACGGAGTATACTGCATTTTAATACCACATGCACATATCTGGTGTACGAGCACGACTCCTATCGCCGTACTACGTATTACGAAACTATGTTTAAACTATAACGTCAAAATCATCTCTTTTTAACCTCAAACTGTTTAATATTGTGAGGGTTTATGTTATAATATTCTGCAGATGTTGACGAATGTAAAGCCAGTACACCGTGTAATCCAACATCAGAAGACTGCGTTAACGACATTGGCAGTTACAGATGTGAATGCAAGAGTGGCCTCGCCGCTAAATCTGGAAATTGCAAAGGTAGGTGAATGATCGGTTCTAATAATGAATTACGATGGTTTGATGCACGGAGTTTACTGCATTTTAATACAACATGCACATATCTGCCTATTACGAAACTATGATTAAACTATAATTTCAAAATCATCCCGTATTGACCTCACACTGCCTAATATTATAAGGGTTTATGTTAGAATATGCTGCAGATGTTGACGAATGTAAATCCAGTAAACCATGTAATTCAACATCAGAAAACTGCGTTAACAACACTGGCAGTTACAGATGTGAATGCAAGAGTGGCTTCGCAAATATATCTGGAAATTGCAAAGGTAGGTGTATGATCGGTTCTCAAAATGAATTACGTTGGTTTGACGTAGAGTTTCTATATTTTTAATACAACATCATATATCTGGTGATACGTGGTCATTACAAAACTACGGTCAAACTTTAAAACCAAAATCATCTCTTAGTAACCCTTAACTGTATAATAGTATTAGGGTTTATATTATAATATGATGCAGATGTCGACGAATGTAAATCCGGTAAACCGTGTAATTCAACATCAGAAAACTGCCTTTAAAACATTGGCAGTTACAGTTGTGAATGTAAGGTTGGCTTCGCAAATAAGTTATATCTGGAAATTGCAAAAGTTGGTAGGGCCTAAATGATCGGTTGCCAGAATGAGTGACCATGATTTTAAAAACACTTGCACATATCTGGGAATATGTGCTCATTGCGAAACTATGATTAAACTCTAAAATAACAATCACATCCTATAAACTTTGAACTGTTCAATATTATATGGGTTCATGTTATGATATGCTGCAGATGTTGACGAATCTAAATCCGGGACACACTGTAATTCAACATCAGAAAACTGCGTTAACAACATTGGCAAGAGTGGCTTCGCAAATATATCTGGAAATTGCAAAGGTGAATGATCGGTCCTCAAAATGAATTACGATGGCTTGATGCAGAGAGTTTCTGCACTTTTAATACAACTTGCACATATCTGGTGATAAGTGCCTATTACGAAACTATGATTAAACTCTAAAATCAAAATCATTTCTTTTTTACTTTAAGCTGTTTTTTATTATAAGACTTTATGTTATTATATGCTACAGATGTCGGTGATTGTAAATCCGGTAAACCGTGTAATTCAACATCAGAAAACTGCGTTATCAACATTGGCAGTCACATATGTGAATGCAAAAATGGCTTCATGAACATATCTGGAAAGTGCGAAGGTAGGAAAATGATCAGTTATCATGATGAATGACGATGGTTTGTTATACAGTGATTCTGTACTTTAATATAGCTTGTAAAGTTCTGCTATTACAAGTCGTAGGCGTAATTGGTAGCATCCATTTCCTCTGTTCTTTTAAAGTCATAAAAGTTACTGCTCATGAAGAAAAAAGAAAAGCAACATAAATAATTCTATCACTAAAAGATGTTTGAACATAATATTTCCTAAATTTTGAAATATTGTAGACGTAGACGAGTGTACGAGCGATTCCTTTGTATGCGATATTGAGACAGAACTTTGTACAAACACTGTTGGCAGTTACTTGTGTCACTGTAAGCATGGATACGAAAGAACGACCTTTGACAACTGCGCAGGTAAGTCTCATTGTGTCTATCTGGTTGTATGCTTTTAAAAGAGTTTGGAGAAATTATGACAGCAATCGGTTCTGCCATTCCAAGCAGTCGCTTGTCTAACATGTTACTTTTATGGTTCATTTGCAAAGTGTTGCGAATTCTTCATGTCTTAACTGAATCATCCTGATATGCGCACTTATTCTCGCATGGCTTCTCATCAATTTCTTCTGTCTTTATAAGCATACATTTGAAATATATAGCAAACATGATACTCGAAATGACCCAGAGACTTGTAAATTCTAAGATTTATTCAAATGCATTAATAGTAGGCCTACTTTTTATAATAAAGGCTGCCAAGAAAACGCCAATGACATGTCAAGGACAACGCTTATTAGTTTTCTGTCTGTGCTTATGTAGGCCATACTTTTTACCGCAAGTGCCAAATGCAGATACGAAGAGATAATCGGTTGTTTTCCAGCTCAATTAACTCATTAACTATTCACTTGCTTCACTCTTTCCAGCTTTTAGAATATTCAATTAGAAAACTGACAATGCACTTCACTGCAAATTGCTATTTCATCTTGCAGCTTCGACATTATCTGTTAGCTTTGTATTATCTGAAATAGTTGGATAAAAACTTCTGTCCGTAATTTCTCTTATATAGGCCTATATCTTATATCCAATGTATCTTACTAGGCAAGTAAGTAGCCTTTATTTACATATGACAAGTGCACGTGCATTACATTGAATAGAACTATTGCACATATAACATAAGAGATATGAGAGGAGTTATGCTCCTATTGGCTAATTCCGACTATTATAGCACGGTGGGCTGCAACCCTCCATGATCTGGCTATGAAAATGAGCGCTATCACTTCATACCTATAGATGCCTCTCTTGGTGAGCTCAAGGCGCAGCACTTCTATTTTTGTCAGTTGACAATGGCTGCTGAACTAAACCTTACTTTCGCGCTAGCTTAGAGAAGTACTAACATGTAAGCTTATTGCCTGTCATGATGCTTGTTTCACGATGATGTTTATGCTCTGTTCTGGTAACCTTCATATGAGTAACTAAGTAAGTAGAAGAAAGACTATACAGCATATTATTTCATATTACATATTACAATCAAACAATGTAACCAATTAATTTGTGACGATGTCTCTGAACTACACTTTTAAGAGAAAAGTTATTAAAAATGAATACGTTAAAGATACAAAGGATACAAAAAGTCTATTTGTATAGCATCCTGGTAAGGAAGCATTTCATTTCATTCATATGACGAGCTGAGAAAATAGAGTTGATTACACTTTTTCGCATAACTGTATCTCGTAGAGTTTTTTAAAATAATTTTACTTCATTAATAACTACTTACGATTATGATAAGTGATCATAAAAGTTGCATCACAATCCATCATTCAATACTATCGTGAAACTTCGAGATATTGGATCTAGAACTATCAGTACGACGCTCGGCCTGAGAGCTAACGGTTGCGGAGTTGAATCAGTTTAGCGCACTTAAGCAACAGAAAAAGTTGTTTGCGCACACTTCACATGTCTCGAGAATAACTCGGAGAGCAAATGGCAATTCTAATGATATAATAGCCTGAATCTATGACCTTAGTGATTGGTTGATTACTATCTAGCACGACATAACCAGAGAAACGTTTAAAATTGCACTTCCAGTTCTTTTAACTTTTTGATAGACTGGTTCATATGGCCAAGTTTTATATTACTGTACTTTAATGCAACATGCAGATCTGTAAGCCAGGTTTATTACGATGCAATGACTAAGCTCAAAGATCAAATCATCTCTTTTTAACAAAATATTTTGATGTTTAAATTACGATATGCTGCAGATGTCGACGAATGTCAATCGGGTGCATCATCGTGTAATCCAACATCAGAAAACTGCATCAACAACATTGGTAGTTACAGATGTGAATGCAAGAATGGCTTCGTAATTATATCTGAAAAGTGCGAAGGTAGGCAAATAATCGTTTCTCTTATTTAGTATTGACGAAAGTATGTAGACAGCATCAGATTCAACAGTTGAAGGCAACGTGTACAGATTTGCAAACATTACAGATGCATTAGCTTACATAGCATTCCAGAAAAATGTTTCACCAGATTGATTCAAAACAGAATGAAGCATTATGTGGAGAGAGCAAATGGAGAAGAACAAAGCCGGGTTCATACCAGAAATAAGCACAATAATTGATAAACTATTCAACGTGAGACAGATACTTGAGAAAACATTTAGCACAACCAAAAAGTCTTCGTCAAATTCATAGAGTATAAAAAAAGCATTCGACAGTATATGACAAGTTTTAATGTGGAGAGCGATGCAGAATGCAGGAGTACCAGAGCAAATGATCAAACTTGTACAAGAAATATTTTTAAAATTATCAAGTGCCATAAAGTAAATAAAAAGATATTTTCACACGAAAACGGATGTACGACAAGGATGTATCTGATCCCATACCTATTTAACTTAGTATTCGGAGCAGTAATGTCAATTATTTGACTGCGAAAGATAGAAGGTATTTCAAGCTACAGAAAAATGAACCGGTGACATAAGGTAACCAAACGACTCTGCCAGACAAAGTCGTTCAACGAAGACTCCGATGGATTGGGCATGTAGGGAGAATGCCAGTTGACCGAATCCGACACAATGCACTACAAGGAACATTCGAATGAAAAGGAAACAAAGCAGATCAAGACTATGCGGGATGCTATTGAGTAAATAACATCACTTCCACTAACACTAAGAGGAAAGTGACTAATGACGAAGGACAATGGAGATCTATTATTCGTACCCATTGTCACCAAACGGATGGCGTCAGGAACTGATGATGATGATGATGATTATGATGATGATGATGATGATGATGATAATGATGATGATGATGATGATGATGATGATGATGATGATGATGATGATGATGATGATGATGATGATGATGATGCTGCTGCTGCTGCTGCTGATGATGATGATGATGATGATGATGATGATGATGATGATGATGATGATGATGATGATGATGATGATGATGATGGTGAAGATATGCGAAGTTTTATGCAGATACATTAATCATCCAGTTACGCTTAAGTACTATAGGAGTGTAAATGGTTCCCAAGAAAACTCACCGAGATGTGAACGACAGTATTTATAACTCATGGGCAACCGTTTGTGGGTCATATTAATTCTATAATGAGAGCCGAATGCAGATACGCTACTATCTGTGGTTGTGCGGCTTATTGCCATAGACGCCGACTTTTGCTTTGGTCTCTGGGTGCCTGGAACCTTCCCCTTCCCATTCTAATTAGGTAGCTGAGTTTTAGCGGATTTTCTGAGAAAGAAAATTGTTTTCTTGTTAAGGTTAACGAAGTTGAAAAAAGTATTGGAAACCGATGTTAATATTTTTTTTAATAATAAATAAATCAGTCCAAATTCTTCTAGGTGCCAGGCATCCACTGAACTTTCTCTCTGCGTCATTCGCACCCAAGCATCCCAAGGAGTCGGCGCCAATGCTTATTGCAGTAGAATGGCTATTTTTGCTTCACTTCTACCTGCCTTTAGAATATTCACTCTGAACCCCGACAAAATATTATGTCGTGGAAATTTAATATCGTCTGTGATCTTCAGTGTTGGTTAAACTCAGACAAGAAATGAGTTAAATCAAAACTCAACTCATGCACCTCAAAATGAGTTTAAACTTAAACTCAACTCATCCTAAGTGAAATGAGTTAACTCAAACTCAGTTGTTAAATGAGTTAAATCATAAACTCACACGTTTCATACTAGCACGTTCTATTCGAGCAACAATTTTTCCATCACGCCTACTTTTAACAGAAAAATATTTTCCATCAAGAATACACGGTACTTCAGCCATGTTGTTCTTAACTGCTCACAATATACTAGCAGTGTTTACGACCCTTCCGCCGTCACCACTCACCAGTATGGAAAGCCGACGATATAAAAAAAGGCTTGTTTCAACATAATATGTGCCGAGTGCTGAAGAGCGAGTTGAGTTTAAAATAATTGACAGTTACAACTCAAACTCACAGAAAATATGAGTTAACTCAAACTCATAACTCACACTCTTCAAGGTGAGTTAACTCAAACTCATAAATCACAGCCAGTGAGTTAACTAGTGAGTTTAAACTCATCTGAGTTAACTCATACCTAACACTGGTGATCTTTGATACCATCTCTGACCTTTAAAATGAAAACTTTCGTCGAAAATGTTTTCGATCATTATTTTGTCTTTTCTTATTAATTGAAGTGCGAGATAGTGTAGTGGTTAGCGTGCTGTACAATTTAGCGGTTATTAGTTCAAATACTCACATGTGTCAAGAAGATAGTTCGTGATTTATGTTCGACTTCCGCCGTTAGTTATATGTAGACAAATCTGTAACTGAGTTAAGCTATTGACTGTTGATCATCCCAAATGATTTAACACGGTACACAGCAAATGATTAGGTTTAAGAAGGTCATAGTGAATATAGAAATAACCAAAAAAGCTTTATAGTTTGGTCATTGGTCTTCTAAGTTTATTAAAGAACTGACCACATCTCTTATTTGGGGACGCCGGTGGAACTGCAACACTGACCGTACACTGTCACTGAGAAGACCAGGTTGAAAGATAGCCAGGCTACCTAGCCATGTCACCCTTCTGACATGCATGTGGTAAAAACGAAGTCGCTAATACTTCATACCGATGGCCATCTCTCTGTGTGAGTGTAACCTATTGGCCCTATATTTGGTTATTATTTCTCTAGGACCTAGCACTGATCATGTACTCGGCTACTTGTAATTCAATCCTACTTCTCATTCACATGCAAATGGGTCAAACAATCCCAAACAATCAACCAACGGAGAGATGTCACTGGCAAGCATTTTTGAATATGTAATTAAGATAAACGCAGATCAGTCAATGCAGAGTTACAATAAAGGAATGTAAAGATTTCTAGATGAATATAGTTTATATGGCCTAATTTCTTACTTATGACCAGCACTATTATTGTATGTTTTATATCACACCTAGGCTAACCTCCCCATGTTGAATGGTTCCCGTTGGATCGTAGACCGTAGAAAGTTAATCGTTCCTTCCTTTCGCAATGTTTATCGACGGTCGCAGATGGCCATCTTCGTAGAGTGGATGATGGTCATTGACGTCGCTATGTCGGCTCGTTTTGTAGATATTTCGATCCAACGATGTTCAAGCGATGAATGTTCGATCAACGTTCCTCAATTTAACCGTATAGGATTCACTCCTCAAAGTTCGTGTCGTCTTGTCGCTATTTACTAGTTAGGCCTATAGGCCCTATTCTACTGAGAACGTTCGCCGTTATAACCTCTTTGGCAAGGTCTTTCGCTACGCACCGTTTATACTCGTCTTTAGCTCGACAAGTTATGCAACTAGTTCCCCTTCGAATGAGTTCACACAACTCCCTCGATAACTGATCGTAGAATGCCACCGTTCAAAACGATAGTCTATTCAACTTCTCCTTCTGATCAGGAGTTACAGACGCAAATTTCGACAGCACGTCCAGTGACTTCGAGCACGACGTTGCAACTAAAGCCCTCCTCGCTCCATTAGTCCTCATTTACATACCAGAAGACGACTGATGGCAGAAACCGTTACAGTTTGATTCTGGCCTATAATCGTTCGACAACGAAAGGTAAATAGTCTCGCCTCTCGACAATATCCCTGAATCTTAGTTAAATTTTATACCCTACTGCTGGTCATTGTGCTGGCCAATTAATTAAAATTAATGACTTTATCTAACTAATGGCTAATAACACCTATGCTAGGCCTACATTGTCACTAAACATCAGATAAGTGTATCTGTGTGTTGAGAGGATTATACTCATTACAGTAAGGTCGAAGTGATGAAATTCTGTTCTCATACACTGTAGCAATGAACGCTGAACCATAAGTTACAGTGTGGTAAACTGTTTTCTGATGCAAGCTAATATTATGATTTACTGCAGAAGTTGACGAGTGTAAATCGGATATTTCAACGTGTAATCTAACGTCAGAAAACTGCGTCAACAACATTGGCAGTTACAGCTGTGAATGCAAGATTGGCTTCGTAAATATTTCTGGACCATGCGAAGGTATGTTAAATTGTGTGCCTTTGTTCTTCATGTCAATTATGCAGTCATAGCAAATCTTAAAATCTAATTCACCCCTTTATGTAAAACGATATCTGCATATATTAGGGGTTTAATGATGAGCATCTATTTGGGCTATTTTTTTAATATTCGTAAAAAGTTAGCATGCATTTTCATCTGTTTTTTGTATCATTTCTTACCTACGAACGAATAGTTTGTCAGGAACAACACACAGCGTAAAATTTGCCAGTATAAGACTCTTTCATAAAACACTTTATGTTAAATTTTGATATAATTTAGATATAGACGAATGCAGAGGCGATTTGCTCGTGTGTGATACTGAAACAGAACTTTGCCAAAACACAATTGGCAGCTACACGTGCCATTGCAAGTCTGGATATGAAAACACGACCTCTGGGGTCAAATGTACAGGTATATCTTGTCGTTTCACACACGTGTTTTAAAACCCTATAGATATTTTCCTGCGTGTAGATTTGAAGACTGATGCATGTGGGGCGTGGTGGCTCAGTGGTAAGTTCGGCGCCTTCCCAGCTAACACACCCACACGGGTCCCATACGGGTTGCCACACGGGACCCGTACGGGATACCCGGCGGGATCCCGCCGGTTTTTGTCCGCGGTTTCCGTACGGGACCCATACGGGATATCCCGCCGGGCATCCCGGTTCTTTCCCAGTTCATTCCCAGATGACTAAAAAGTGATACCCAGTTTAGCACAGTTCATGGGCGGCAATCCCAGGGGTCCAGAGGGACAAGACCCCTTTTAACAGTGGGGGAGGACACACCATACATCTGCCCCCCCAAATTTTGAAGAAACACCAAAAAAGTCACCCCAGTTTTTTTATCTCTTTTTGAGCAGATCAGTTCAAAACTCTTTTTGACCAGATCAGTTCAAAAGGGACAAGACCCCCTTGAACAGTAGGGGGACACACCATACATCTGCCCCCACCCACCCCCCCCCCAAATTTTTTTTTAGGAAACAGCAAAAAGTCACCCCAGTTTTTTTTAATACCTCTTTTGAGCAGATCAGTTCAAAACTCTTTTTTTGACCTGATCAGTTCAAAAACGTCGCCCCCCACCTGTCAAACAAGAACTCCACCAGTGGCACAGTTTACAGTATAGTATGCAAACTGTACTGTAAACTGTGCTATATAGTTAAAGCAATAAATAATCAACAAAAGCGTTAAATGACACATCAATTTAATAAAGTCAATTTAATAAAGTAAAGTAATCATGCAGTCGATCTGCTCTGTAATTTCATGTAACAATAATGTCATCAGCAGTATTGGTGATCTCCTGATCAACACTGATCGACTCTGACTCGGTCTCTTTGAATGGCGCCGATTTCAATAGTTGGCAGCCTCCAGTGCCATGATCCCTAGCATTACCAAACCAACTGGCCAACTCGTCTTCAACCATTTTCCTCGTGCTGTCCTTTGTAGCAATATTATGTTTAACCGAACCTGAAATTTCAAACATGCAACATTTAGATTTAAAATAAGAAGTTACAAAGAACAAGAATTAAGAATTTGATGTGCTCTGATTTGTATTGTAAAATGATATCATTCCAGCAACTCTTTCTGTTATTAAATGACAATATTTAGAGACACTGCCTGCACAACGTTCAAGATTAGAAAAGTCAAAACAATGTCGAAGATGTCTTAGCCTAAAAAATGCAATAAGTAGTGTTTCAATGGTTTAGCACTTAATAAAACAGTCATTAGACTATTGAATTTTTTTATTTGAAACAAGCATAAATAGTTCCCACATGCCAACTGCATCATTTCGTTTGACGTCATAACTTGATGAATTTTCTTTACTATCATTAGCAATATCTCATTTATTTGAGTAACAAAGCAAAACATCCATTGGAAGCAAGAAATAAAGCTGAAATTGATAGCTTGCAATTGAATTATAGTCAGCTGTTCATCAAACTTTAATGAGTGACAAGTTATTAGCAGTAAAAATTACACTTGATTCAAAAAGTATTATATGCAAAATACATACCATAAATGTCGAACAGCTTCAATGACTTGAATGTCCTCTTGCCTCGCTGCCCTGTCACACCGAAACGTCGAGCTGGATCATTTCCAAAAATGAACTTCATGTTTCGTCTGATGAATTCTCGCAAATCATTTCCACTGTTATCCACGAGTACTTGTATCTAAACAATAAAAGAAGAAGCAGATCAAAGCAGTTTAATCTTAACAAGAGCATTCTTGTTGTCCAAAGTCTTGGTCTCCAGTTCACTCGAGTTCGTTTTAAAAAGTCTTGGTCTTGAGGTTGAAAGTCTTGGTCTTGAGGTTCAAAGTCTTGGTCTTGAGGTTCAAAGTCTTGGCCTTGGTCTTGGTCTTGAGGTTTAAGGTCTTGACAACAAGACTGAACAAAAGACAATGAAATCTTCTAATATTGCAATTTGACATGTTTTAAGAAAATGCTGGCCTTTTCAGTTAAATGTCGATATTTAAAAAATATTTATGTACACATCTAACTTTATGGACACAAAGAAATAGAATTTAATACAACCTATTAACAGCAAGATAAAAAATTGTATGCCCTAGAAATTAGCAGCGAATCATACACGAGGCTTTAAAAACCATTTAAACAGTAAAAAGACTCACCAATATTTTCACACCAATATTTTCATCGTTGAAGTGTCAAGCACCTTGTCCTCCACGCTCGACAAATCATCCTCGGTTTCGATGGGAAATTGCATGGCCTCAGGCAGCTCCGTTGCCGCAAGTCCGCCTGCTGCATTCAGTTGCCTCGAAATCGACTGCAGCGTAGATGAATGTAGTTTCTGAGTTTGCTGCAACTCCTCCAGACTGGCGAGATATTTTTATCATGAGTCTGCTACTAAAATCGCCACCTACAAAATCAAGTCTACACAGATAACCATCATACTTCGATTTATGAACACTACGGTGACAAAAGAAATCTTCAAAAACGTAGTAAGTGATTAGCTGTAACACAAAAATGTGCTGACACTTTTGATTGCAATGCAAAACTTTTGGGAATCCCCAGTGCTAGCATCCTAAATTCATATTTATGAGTTATGAATTACTACACAAATTTGATCAGTGACTATCGGTACTATGTGTCAACACACTTAAGGGGCTGAAAGGATAAATATATTCAACAGCTTATAATCCATGGCAAACAGTAGTAAAAACAATTTGATAATTTAAAGACACATTCACGATATGACCACACAACTACTGAATCATTAAAAATTGATAGAAATGAAGCAACATAATTATTCCTTATAACAAATCAAATGTGTAACCACTAAAGATAGCTAGATTTTAATCAATGTAACAGAACAAGAAATATATGTTGCCTGATATAAAAGAAAATTGGGTGATACAAGGGAATATTGATAATATCCAAATACTGCTCTAAAGAAAATTTTTAAAAGAACCGCTTGGGATCAAATTGGTACCATTGCTTCAGTATTCAACACGTACCAGTTGTTCGAATGACTGGTGTCTTTGAAGCACCAAGAGGCCTTGGTGATTGGCAGTTGATATTCTGAACAGCCTGTATGGTTGTCTGGACGACTCAGCAATTGGTAAAGCCCACTGCACAGCGTTGACTAATGTAACATAATAAAACAAAATGTAATCATTACACCCGTCAATCACACAGGCTGTTACCAAGCTACTAAGAACTAGTGAATGCAAAGCTTAAGAGTGAATCATTCATATAAAAGTAACTAAGAAACCATTTCATTCTACAGAATCATGGCCTTTTTAATATGTTTGTTCAACATGCACTCCCGTTTAAAATATTCTAATTGCACCTTGTTTTCGATTAGTTGATTAAGGATTGCAGAGATATGATAACTACATCACAAAGACAATTAAATGGTTGTGTACTTGAAAATTTCTCAGACTAGTCTTCAACGTTGTCGACTCTTGTTCCATGAAGCCCTGCAATATCGTCATTCTCATCTTCACAGAGTGCAGTACTTATTGATCTCGACAACTATCCAGTTTTGATGGTCACGGCAGCTGCAATGTTTAATTCAGCAGCAATGACGCTAGTTTTCAAGTTTATTGTAAACGTTCAACAATGTATAAGCTAAATTTAAAGGATACTGTGTTCAAATGAAACTTTAAGCTAAATTTACAGGAAGTTTAAGCTAAACGTTCAAGTATAATCTATGAAACTTTAAGCTACATTTATTGGATAAATGTTCAAAATGTTTAAATGAAACTTTAATGTGACTTAACTGAGAGATGTCAACATCTAACACGGATAAACTTGAAAACTAGAGTCATTGCTGCTGAATATTTGTCGATGTGCTTTCATTTAAATAGCCTTATTGGTGTCTGGGCGCTAACTAGTGTCAAGGTCCCTCGTGCAAGGACTTCGATGGCTCAGCATCGTGCTTTTGCCATCCTTGGCCCTTCCCTTTGGAATGACCTGTCCCCCTCTCTCCGTAGCAAGATATTGCTTGGGATCTCGCCTTCTTCTCTCCGCTGCCTAAAGACCTTTCTTTTCCCTCGGGGCTGACACGCTGGGAGCGCCTCTGAATAGTCTATGCTGTGAGAGGCGCTTTATAAATAATCATATTTATAGATAAGATAAGATAAGAAGGTGCGACCTCTTGTCACACAGTAATATATAGCCCCTTGAATTTGAGTCAGACCATAACATAAGGACCCTCATAGCGCAAGTTTACCGTACAGTCCATAACCTTAACCAGGGCTGTAGTCGGGTGCGGCCTGAATCCCCGAAACGAATTTCGGCCGGATCCCCGAAATCGATTGTAGACTAAAATTACAAATAAACACGTGAATATGCATTATATCGAGGTACATCAAGGCCACGCTAGGTCTATGTCATGTATAAGAGTTTACAATTTAACTTTGAATAGTTTTCTGGAGTTCGGCACTTTCTATAAGCTTTTTTCGGGAAATCGGGCTTTAGTGTATTTTCAGCGTTTTCGGGGATTCGGGTTTCGGGGATTCGGGCTGACTCCCTGTAGTCGAGGGTATACGCGGGTATACACTATACAGTGTGTACTCACCTCTAGAGACCGTATACTCACCTCCCAAATAGTTATATTTATTTATATACTGTAGCGTATACTCACAAAATACTGTAGCGTATACTCACCTCTAATTTGTTTCGGAAAACTAACCGGTAGCGTGTACTCACCTCTAATTTTACCACTACAGCCCTGACCCTAACCCACTGCAATCTCCGTTTCGCTATCCCGACCACAATTAAATACAGCATTTACATAAACTGTTAATGTACACAGATATAGGTTCATTAGAATAATAAATATAACGTAATCTTACTTTTCACAGAAACAAATCGCGATCTGTCAAATATTTGTACATTCGAAACGGCAGGCACACAAAATGGCGGACTGGCGGTAGAAATACGAATACCGGTAGGAGGCGCCACTGACACGGGGTGGACCGCAAGGGTCCCGTGTGTAAACCGGGGACAAAAACCGCGAGAATCCCGTACCGTCAAACCGGATGAATCCCGCAAGGGACCCGTACGGGTGTGTTTGCTGGGTTGTGACCGGAGGGTTGCAGGTTCGAATCCCACTCTAGCCACTGCTTACGGACCTTGGGCAAGTCCTTCACTCGGAATTGCTCGTGGCGCTTCGGCGTGAAAATTCCGGCACAGTATCAAATGCTGTAGTCTGGAGCGCCTCTGAGTAGGCCCTAGTAGTTGACTTCGAGAGGCGCTATAGAAATATCCGGAATAAATAAATAAAAAATAAAATAAGTATATTAATCACATTTTATGCTCAAACACTAGGGATAGAAATGGTTTCAAAAAGTAACTGATACGTGAAGACAACACTTACTAATTCCTTGACATCCGTTTTGCAGGTCATAGGCCTACTTCAGTTCCAATTGGAGATAGTGGCATCTGCAGTTACGAACATCAACTAACTTGTTTTACAATTTTTTTCTTTTCTACCCGTCTTTAGAATATTTTTTCTCTTTTGAAACCCGATAAACGTTGGTGTTCAAATTTAAATTATATCGTGCAAATTCGACATCATCTGTTATCATTGATGGGCCTATTACGCCTGTAACAATTTTGACGTAAGCTTCCGTTGGCTATTTTTCCGATCATTATGTTAATTGGAGTGCGAGATAGTGTAGTGGTTAGTTTCCTGGGCAGAGGTTAGGAGTTCAAATATCCGCAAGCGTAACACAGATTTTTCGTATTTTCTGTTTGACTTGCTGCGCTAGCTGTATACTGCAGACAGATCTGCGATTGAGTTAGGGGCGCCGGTGGAAGTGTATCAGGCTGTGAGGAAGCCTGGATGACTGCATTGAGGAAGCCTGGATGACTGCCATCCCTGATAGGCCTATGCTTATGCTAAGAAATACGAAGTCGCTAATACATAATACCCATGGCTTTTTCTATGGGTGAGCTCAAAGGAATGGTTTTCCTTTGTAACACGTGTCAATGACCACTGAACCATAACTTACATTCGCAGTGGTTTACATAAGTTCATACTTGCAAACGTTTCGCCTGTCATGATGCTCTTTGCACTATATAGAAGTTCATAAGTGTAAACTTGTTGTCTGTCATGATGCTGTTTTCACGATAGCTAATTATAAAACTTTGTTTCTTTTAAATCTCAATTTACTGCAGATACAAAGAATGTATACTGAGTACATACATCATTATGCCATGACATTTCGGAATCATATATCAATAGCATTAACAGTCGCAGAAGTTGTGCGAGTCAAACATGTATGCACACATACATGCTTATTGCTTAACTGACATTACATAGATTAAATATGCTTACAATTATTTTGTTTAGTCGAGCTAACATTTGTTAACAGAGTGCAATGGCTCGCCTACTACCGGAATAATTTTGGGAACTTTTCTGGCAATCAGTTTGCTGATCATCGCACTATTTGGAGTCTACCTAATGAACCGTGCAAAATCGAGAAAGCCAGGTAATTGATGGGTGCGTTCGAGTGTTCAGGTAAAGTGAACTGTTTAAATGTTACTTCTCTTCAGCGTAACAAATGAAAAACAATTCCTTTAGACATCACTTATTATCTTATCGTTATCGAAGTCTTAAGTTTAACTGTTCTACATCTTGAGTTTCTACTAAGTCTCATTGCATACAAGTTGGTAAAGTGTGTTACAAGTAGATTGATGTCACTGGTAGCGCAGTGAGTTTCTTGGGTTTGTTTCCTTAAGTATTTAGTAGTTGGGTGTGCATTTAGTCGGTGGCTTTGGAGGCGGTCTTTTTTCTTGGCGTTTTATTGCTCGCGTCTCTTGCCACTAATATGGATGAAATTTTATATCTCAAGTTATAAGAGACTCCTTGCCCCTTTCGACTTTCGCTCTTTCAGCCTTGACTTTATCAGCAAGACATTCGAATGAACAGAACCGTTTGCTGAAATTCTATATTAAGAAAATTAACAGGAAAGTGTTAAAAGTTTTATTAATGACCTGGTCAGACTGAAATTTACTTTTCACGCTAAAGTATGTTACCGTAAATTGTATTTCCCCCATTTGATCTTTCCCGTAAATGTTGCTATTCGTAGTCTATTGTGGACATACTCATTAGATAATTACCATAATGATGATGATTGCCTTGTTTTGGTATTCGTGAATAAACATGGTGCCTTTACGAACTGTGTGTCAAATCTGATGACATGTGGTCAATGAGCCAAAATGCTGTTAACTCTATTTGACGCGCTGTGCTTTTCTTTTTGTATCGGGTTTGGCTGTTGTTTCTGCCGCTTTTAATGTAGCATACTGAAGGTCTTCATTATTAATGAAGAGTGTAATATGTTTTCTTATCACTCCTAACCCAAACATGCTCCATTCATATCTGTTGAAGAAAATCTCAGGTTTTAAAACAAAGCAACTCCAATTTTTGTATTAATGTTGTGGAAGGTATTTAAAAGCGATACAAGTATTTTAAAGTATATGATATGTGGAACTGCATGAACCTTCTCTTTGGTTCAGAATATTACTGTCATATTTATTTATTTTGATGTTAAAATAAAGTGTTTAAGGGAAGTCATATAATTCAAATGAGCCACTAGGCACTGGACAGAATGGAGTGGAGAGATATTGTCAGGAAGGCATCGGGCATCTATACGGGCGCTAATCCCACGGTTATTGATGTTGACGACGACGATAATGATGATGATAATGATGCAATTGTTCCTAGTAGTAGAAATTCCTGCAATTTGTAGCATTACTATGTATACACTGTACCCTATATATATTGTAGAATCCGACAGAAGAGTATCGGATCAGCAAGAAACTAATGGCGATTGGTTTCCAGAAACTGTTCATCAGGATAATGTCTACGAACAGTTCTCCTTGGAGCAACGTCTAACTGCGTAAAATCCAACTTCTGAATATGCAGAGCTTAAAGAGGATGGCTAGTTGATTGTCAGGCCTTCTATCTGAACCTTGTAGAACCTTTATAATTATAACAAGTATAGTGAACAAGCAACTCTGCGTAAGGAGAGAAGGTTACATAATGCTTTGTCTATCCTCCAAACTGTCGTGTGCCCTTAAGTCCGTCATATATTTTATTTAAAGCGACATGCTGTATTATATTGTTTAATGTGCTTCGATTTGACAATTTAAATGTCGAGTATTTTTGAATATACTGAATTTATTATAAGAATTAAAAAATAAACTTTCAGAGTATAATTTTATCACAAGACTATTTGAAGCGTCGAGTCTTCCATAGATCTGAATGTACTGCATTTATTACAATAAGAAAATATAAACTTTCAGGGTATAAGTTTAATCATAAGAGTAGCCTGTGTAGTGTGTATGCACAATTTAACATTTCGTCTAGTTTAAGTAAGTTTACACGTAAACAGATTTTTTAGCTTCAATTGTAGTGAACATGCAAAGCTTTTAAAGAAGAGAAAGTCACATAATGATTTGTCTATATTCTAGTTTAATCCTAATTGCCTTATGCCCTTAAGTCCGGCAAAATGTTCTCTAAAGCCATTAGATTATGCTATATTATATTGTTACACGTGTAATGTGTTTCTCAATGGCTTCAAATTGAATCTGCCTTCTACAATGTCAACCCTTCATGAAGCTCCTGTAAAATACGGTAAATTAAACCTTCCAAAAGCAGCCAAAGAAAACATTCATAGCAGCGACTATGATCGCTTCGATTCACCTTTGAAAAAAGGGATCAGATAGCGTTTTATTACTGTCTTGTCCAATTTCTCTATGGATGATGTCGTTACACGTTCTTCTGTTCCTTGTCACCTTCAACACATTGTCAAACGTCAATTACATAATGCTGTCCACAACACTGAGTCTATAAGGGTCGGTAAAATAAGCAAAAACGTTTCGGCTTATATAAAAATTATACATAGGCCCTATTTAATTGTAAGAGAGATTCTTTATTATTTTTCTGGTTTTACGGAGAAACAGCTTTGTACTTGCAAAAACATCTGAATTGTCTACTTAGATGGTTTTTGTTGTGGGAAAGGGGAAGATGTTTAGAAACTCTTGTGACAACAGAAAGAAAGCAATTATAACCATAATGGCCGAATGGAGTTTCCGTAAGCTTCACTTCGTGTTAAAGTTACCTCGATGCTAGTGTTAAATTAAGGAGTGAAATAGTTAAAAAACCAGGAGGTTGGATGATGACGATGGAGGTATTGGTGGTGATGGTCAGTCGGTTTGGCGATGTTTGTGCTCTCACGTCAGGGCGAAAATGCTCGTACCGTGCTTTTGCACCTTAAAGAGTTCGTCGTGTCTTCTCCTGTGTTGGACCGTCGTCTTCCTTTCAGTCGGCTCTGTTCATCATATATTTTCCAGCAAACCTTAGACTACACTCGTTTAGATCAGCGTTGTTAATAGGTTAGTAGGTACTTAAAGGTACCTGTAATGATCTCCCAAACCACACAATGATTCCCAGCTACACAACATGCTATAAGATGTTATAGTGTAGAGAAGAATCTATTTAGATTATATAATGTAGGATAGTAGAGCTACATAAATGTAACTTAATTAAAATGCCAGCAGCTAAGCCAGCATTGTAGGGATTAATTAATATTAGATACGCAAAGGACAGCAGACGATGTGGACTCACCTCATTGGTCAGGATGAACAGCTGATCAAAACCGTTATGGCGAAGCGGCTGACGACTCGGTAACCAAGCAACCGTGGTGACGTGGCGTGGAGATACGGCAGTTCGATTTTTGATTTCAACTGAACAAGACGTTCTAGAAATCTTGAGTGGATCGACTCGGTGGATGTTGGACTAAGTCGATGAGAGGGCATCGTTAGTCAGTATGATCGGTTTTGCGAAACGATCGATGCAGTTGAGTTTATAAGTCGAGACGTTGGACAGCGAGGATCGATTAATTCGAGTGAAACGCTCTCGTAACAAACCGTTACGAGGCGTGACTTTCCATCATAGGAAGTCGACATTTGCGAAACGATCTTGTCAACGGACTTAAGGAGTTATTCCGCGAGTGAAGTGTACGTTACTCTGGAGTAGTAAAGCGCACACTCGGGTTGTAACGACGGTCTCTTTGGGAGAGACATCACGCTACGAGAAGTCACGAGAACGGTGGACAGTCGAGCTTCGACGAGGGAGAAACAAGGCGATTTGCGAACGGAGCCGCGAACTCATCAGCTGAACAAACGGATGAAAGACAGCTTTTCCACGAGGAACAAACTGTGAGAACATTCCGTGCTAAAGGGTCTTACTGGGAGGTAGCATTAGGCAATAAAATCTAGATAGCAAAGATGCTGGCTAGGTAGGGAATAAGGCAAAGTAGACATAGGATAACTAGACATTGAACTGTTACATGCTTTAACTTTGATATACATTATATTCATATTCATTTAAATGCATACACAGGTGTTCAATGTTCTTTTCCCTAGTCAAATAGATAGGCCTATGCATTTCCTTGTCCAGTAAAGACAAGATGAAACAAAACTAAAGTAGTCGTGGGTGTATTCATAACACTAAGCACTCTTAGTATAGGGTGGCGCTACAGTACCAACACGAGTATTTGTGATGCAGACATAAACACATAACCGGAAACAATGACAATTATAGGAATAGTCATATTACTATGTTGAGAAAAGTTGTTCTCTAGTGGGAACCGCTCGAGTCGTCGCATGTTTGCCTTTGATGGTCGATCGCTCTGCGCTGACTAAATTCCCACCCCTTGCCCTTCTCTTTTGGTATGTACAGGCGCTCAGCTCTTTGAAGGTGTCGAGTTCTCTCTCGCTCGTCATGTCCTCCTTCCCTCCGCAGCTCTCTTTCGCCAGTCATGTATGTCCTCCATCCCCACCTGTCTCACCCACTCTTCTGCATTTGTCGGCTGTACCTTTGAGCTCTCTATTGTTAGTCATGTCCTCCTTCCCTCCGCATTTCTCTTTCGCTAGTATTGTCCTCCCCTCCCTACCTGAATATCTTCTTGTTGCCTATATGAAGAGTTGGGAAATGAACACACCAGACATGAAGAACATGATGGTCTTGTGAAGTCTAGTTGTAGGCAAACGATAGATTTAACGACGACTCTTTGGTCGTTGATATAGGGGAGAGTTTCGCCGATTGGACCGTTGCCTCAATTGGACCACGGCCTATTTACCCCCTAGATACATATATAGCCTCGTTTTCAATTGTTGTATTCTTGCGCACTTGAATATTGATCGTGTTGACACAGGCAGTTTGACGGAAAACTATATATTTTTAAAATTGCGGTTAAAAGTCTTTTTCATGTGGTGCTGATCTAATTTTAGACGTACCTGACAACGAGTGTACACATTTCAGATAAGCTTTTAAAAATGAAATCATGTTTGTTTTAGCTATAGCCGGGTTTCATGTTTGAGCGACAATAAGTTATTTTACGCTAAGACTGATGAGCGTTGAACTATCGCAGTGTAAACAGAAGTAGTCCATGTTGCCTGAAATGGACCACATTCAGTGTCCTGAATTGGACCGATAATATCGCGTGGTACATTTAAGGACACCGGCACTTGCAATGTTATATTTTGATTCTTTAAATAATAATAATTACCATTGGCTTGTATTATGTCAAATAACATTTTCTTTCTGTTGTATATGCATCACAGTATTTGTATATGTATTTGTGCCCTGCTTGCTCGTGGTTTTGTTTGTTTTATTGCATGTCTTTTAGACAATAGGCCTAAGTGTTTTTGTGAAGGTGATTTTTACCACGTTTACAGTATTTTGACACTTAGCTAGAGACTTTTATTGTATGTTTGTAGACAATAAGTGTTTTTAAACGTTTCAAGTGTGTTTTTTTTGCAAATTATCTTTAAAAAACATCTTTAATATGATGTGTTCCATTCAGGGCAACTGGTCCAATCAAGGCAACCATGTGGTCCAATCAAGGCAACAGGTTGCCTTGATTGGACCTATTACAGCTAACGCTGTTTTAGTTATTTTTCATATTTACATGAATACTATCTGTTCCTTGCTTATTAACAACATACTTGACATATTAGCCCATCATGTGGCATAATTTCTTTTTAGAAATTCAGTAGCATTCATTCAGAAAACCTCAGTTTCCCTTAAGTGGTCCAATTACGGCAACTCTCCCCTACGAATTGCAGCACGCCTGGTGTTTTCAGTGACGTTCTTCTCTCGTGAAGTTACTGTTTCCAGTTTCGCCAGTTAAATAAAACAGTGAATTGTTCGCTTGTCGATCTACACGAAGCAAAAGCGCAATGGTCTAACTTCGTACAACAGGACGAAGTCAAATAAAATCAACTCTTGGTTTTTTTCCCAAACCAGTTGACACAACGCAATTGTAGCAATCATTGTTTAATAATTAAAGTGATTATAATCCCTCAGCTGACACTAACTCATTATAATGTAAATACAAATCACGATACAAAACCCTCGATATGAAGTTTTCGTCATTCTTAATTGGAAGGGACAAATTGTGTGCCCGAGGGGGAAAAGATAAGGAGTTGGCAGAGGCGGTCTTTGACAGTTTGTGCTATAGGCCGCTATAGGCAAGCCGCAAAGACTAAGGTGCCGCCCCTTTCTCAACACATATATTTCCATTTAATTTCTTATTGACTAATTATATTATATTATTTTTATTTTGCCAGAATTTTCCTCCCCTTGAGAAATGCCGCTGTAGGCTGACCACATCTTTAGCCTCTCTCGGTCTATAGTTTTTATCATCTATGACATCTTCGTGCTGTCCGGCGTTCTGTTCCTTCCTCCACTTTCTCCTCCATGGTTCATGCCTTTATCTGCTCACGCATTGATTATTGTAATTCGTAACTTTACGGCCTGCCGAAATCCCATCTGTCTCCACTTCAATCGGTCTTAAACGCAGCTGCTCGTCTGATCGCGCGCCTTCCACACTACTCTCAAATCTCGACTTTTATGTCTGAGCACTTACATTGGCTTCTGCTCACTGCGCGTATCCAGTTTAAAAGCCTGTTCCTTACCTCTCGAGCGTTCCAAGGCCAAGCTCCTCGTTATCTCTGTGATCTTATCTGTCGACCTCTTTCGGCTGCCTCTGGCCGTCCTCTTCGTTCTTTAGACCGACATGACCTGTTGGACAGTGTTGGTCCCTCGGACCCGGACCTCTATGGCTCAACACCGTGCCTACGCATCTGTTGGCCCGTCCCTCTGGAATGATCTTCCTTCCATGACTCGTTCTCAAATCCTAACTGGGGCATTGCTGCTACTCGCTGTCAGGACTTCTGTCCCGTTTGTCAACCGGGGCACGGGGTCCTAACGTGTATGACATTTGTATGAATAAACATCGTCAACGCAACGTGTTCTCTCTCTGTTTCAATCTACATGTACATCTAACGGTCACTCAACACCCGGACCCGCCGCTACATATGTTATTATGTATAATTATGCACATGCGAATTTATGTAAGTGTTTCAGGACACTTGATGGAACGAAATTATGTATCTCACAAAAGCGCTGCTTTTTGCGTGTGAATTTTATACAAGTATGTATGCGTGTATAGGCCTATATTAACGTTTGGATGTGTGCATGAATGCATGCATGCAGGATACATACACTAGACATTAATGCTACACAGTGATTACTTGAATTGGTAGTGTGAAATGCATTAGACATATCAGAAGTTGTTTAAGGCACAATGTTGTGATCTAACCTTGTGGTCTAAAAAGTATTATGCTAGAAGTTGGTGTCTATTAGTACGCAAGACACCACTGTTTTCAAAATCATGGCACAATTTTAACTGCTGAAAGTAGGTTTAGGCCACAACGAGAGTATTATTATTTAGGGAGGAATAGGCCTATAGCTGAGATTTCATATCCTTGTTTTGTATACATATGATGTGGAGCGATAATTGTTGAAGCTGCGTAGGCTACAAAGCGATAACACGTATACGAGGATTCGAGAGAGTCGTAAACTGAAGCCCTACCGCACACTTGATGTGCAGATTATCTCTGTGTAGGGTGCATTGTATTTTTATAAAGTCGGGTAGAAGGCTTATAATTGGTAGCCAATTGGAAGTGTAGTTAATAATTGCTGGCTAATTGGAAGCTAATTGCTAGTTAATCGGAAGTTTATAACTTAGAAGGCTCCCACATAACGCTGACTATTACAAGTACACTGAGCTAGTTCATGGGTGGGGAAACTTTTTGCACTTTGGGCCACATTACAGTCCAAAAAATTCGGAGGGCCGTGTAGCAACTTTAAAGCTTTTAATAACGACTAATATGAAAAAGTTTACTTATTTAAAATTAAACATACTTTGTTCTAGTTAGATGTATGTAACTGTGAACATGCATTAACAAGTTTCCAATAATCCGGTGTGATTGCACTGGTTGCAATTGGCATGATTAAGTTCCAGTTTAGATCAGTTAACTGGGATCTGTACTTGGATTTGTTGAAAATGGCGACGGCACGGAAGTTATGAAAGACAACACCGAAATAGTAAGTAAGAAAGCAGTGCCATGTGAGTAAATTGAGGAAACTTCTCGCGGTCCGAATTTTGTGATATTTTCTGAAAAATCGTGCGGGCCGGATAAAAAGTGTTGGCGGGCCGGACCTGGTCCGCTGGCTGTAGTTTTCCCAGACCTCAGCTGGTTAATTACTCTAAATGTTGTTTTCGGGAATCCAATTATTTGTTCACCAACTTCCTGATCTAGTCCCGTGTTTTCTGGCGGTGGGTAGGCCCCTATATGTCTCGAAATAATTATCATTAAATAAATCTAGTAATTTAGCGTTGGGACAGCCAATTAGTAATGGAAACGTAGGCAGTGGATTCCAAAGTAGGGCTAACAAAAGTTGAGTAAGCCATCAGTTTTTCTGCATTAAAACAAACTTTAGTTATACTGACAAACGATGGCCTGCTGCAACTGACTAGATAGCAAATGACTGTTGGAAAACGTTTGCATTTATTTGCCCATTAAGTGTAGGTTTTGTCTATACGGATAGATAAAAGTCAGTTACTTTAACATTCTAAATCAATATAAGAACGTTTAAAATGATATATTACGCAGGATTAATTGTGTTTTGTTTGCTACCACTCTCAACTACTCAGATCACTGGTAAGTGGATTATTAAAGAAAGCATAGCCTGTATCATTGTCACATACTCTTTTCCATCGCTCACTGCAGTCTTGCACTAATCTATAATCTGATGCAATGATAATATATTTTTCCTGATGTATGCACTATGCATTTTATTATTATAATTATCATTATTTTATTATTATTATTATTATTATTATTATTATTATTATTATTATTATTATTATTATTATTGTAATCAGTGCTTTTTTCTAGAAATAAAGGTTCTGGAACTGAACAATTATGGAAGGGCTAAAATCCCGAGAAAAACACGATTGGGGGTTGGTAGGGGTCTCAATAAACACTGAAAACAGTTCACAACACTGAAATTAAATTAAAATAACTAAATTATTGTTTTTATTAATAAAATAAATAAATAATTTTTGAGTAGCGGCTGAAAAATGCACTGCCTGTATATAAGGAATTATCATTCTTTACAGCCAAGGTGGGAGTAGAAGAAGAAAATACCATAAATGCCTAACCAGTATTACTTTTTATCCGCACTAGATAAGTTCATCATATGTAGTATTTTACAATTGTGTGAGGGGTCCCGGTAGATAAAGGCTATTGCGGATGTTGCTCTGCAGCTGTGGATACCAATAAACGACAGTCAATAATAAGGACGATCCATACAGAGCATTAAAATGCGGATGGAGGAATATAGGAATGGCTTGTAGCCGAATCGACATTGGTATGAGACTGTCATATATATAGAATAAATCAGAGTGCACTTCCTCGGTGTCATGCAGCCAATTACTATCTAATATACAGGGTGGGCCAGTGAAAATGCAACCACTTTGACGCCTTATAACTTGAAAACATTTTATCTGAGCGTCTTGTCCGATATATCAGATTGAAGATAATTATCCATTTTATCACTCTGCAAAATATCTACGAGAAACTGTTACGATATTTTGAGATAATGCTATTAATATTCGATGTGCCATTTTCTTGCCATAAAACTCCAAGAAGAAACAAAAGTCTGAAACTGAAGATGTCAATTCTAAACAATCACTTAGTACTAACAATTAATATCTTGAGTGAATTTACCATCAATTTATCGTGTAGCCTTCTTCGAAATTTATTGTCCTGCTTTTATGAAGGAAACATTCAAGACAGATATATTGGCTGTTATTATGACGATGCGAACCACCAACCTGGATTGCAGAAAATAGCTCTTCAGAATAACACAATTTTGACCATAGAGTTGTGCATCGAGCAATGTCTCCTAGGAAATTCAACATATGCTGGACTCGAGGTAATTATTTTTGCGCCATATTAAATAAAACACCGTAACAGTTGTTTCTAAATTTTCTGATTCAGAGATAATATAAAATAGAGCGCTGCTTTTTTCTAACATGCATTTTATTTCCTTAGTTTGGAGCCTATTTACTAGGCTTTACCTCGGCCGTAGTTGACTATTCAGTAATCGTCAGTCTTTCGACGAAGCTAATTAAACACATTGAGTGCACTGTATGGCTATTGTCTTGCCTGTGGAAACCTTTTCAATAGAGCTCAAGCTTGTATAGATCTATGCCATCGCAGTGTCACTACCTGTGTAAGTTTAGTTTTTATACTCAATGTAGAGTAAAAATATTTTCGGGCATAGGCATTGCAGAAATGTTAACTATCAGACTTCTGTTGCATTGAAATGGGCATCATACATTATTTCTAGAATTCAGAGGCATGTCTGTGCGGGAACAACTTCGGTGTCATGTTACCGGATACTTCATGTAACTCACTCTGCCCTGGCAATCAGTCACAGTATTGCGGTGGATCGAACGGACAAACAGCTTTTTATTCGCTCTATGCCGGTAAAAAGTTTCAAAGTTATTTGCGACATAATACATATTATTCGGAAAATGAAAATGAAAATAATCCTGGAACGGTTAACAGCACTATTACGGCTACATGCAGAGCGTCTCAATATACCGCTCGCCTAGCCGAAGGCGTCAAACAGTCGGTCGTCGCTGAATGAGTTTGAGTTAGACTCCAATGCGATAGACGAACCTGGAGCCAGACCATTAGCTTATTTACCTAATACCGTATACATTACTTTAATTTACTTAGCCTACTTGCGGCAGCAGTGAATGCGTGCCGTGACCTGTCCTAATTACTGGTAACTGATCAACCCAGTATCGTGCAATATGATTGTTTATAACAACGCGGCCGACAACTTACGCGGCATGCCCCGTGATATCATTCGTATACTCGTCACTAATATCGGAAATAATTTTAAATAAGAATGGCGACGAAGGTGAGCAAGTCGAATTACAATGGATAAATATACACTTGATCACGTATCTGTCGTGGAAATTAGGGGACTCGTTCGATGTCGATGTAGTCGAGATAGAAAACCGTCGGACTGTGAACAAAATTTACTGCGTCCTGCAGCAAGCACGCCGACAAAATGCGACTAGACTGCTGGCTGATAGGTCAAGCCAAAAAATGAGTGTTCAACGTATGCCGAAGTCTTAGCCAACGTTGCGAAATCAGCCGTCACAAGTCATCTTACGCTTATGGTAGGATTCTAGTGAATGTTCATTCATTTATTCACTTTTATTATTTATGTAGCTCCTCTTGAGAGACCTACTCAGATAACGGAACTGAATTGAGATAGGCCTTCTAGATAAGTATTAAATGCAGCTATCGAATGCAATACACAAAATATGCTTTACATAAAAGCTCCCGAGATCGACCGCGCATCGCTCGCCTACACGATCCAGCACGATCGATTTTCAGCTCGCCAATTATTTTCAAACGAGACGCCCTGGCTACATGTTTTATCGAGCGTGTCTTAAGTTGAACAGTATGTGAGTTCGGTTATTATGGTTATAGGTGTGATCCTATGTGCCTTAAATGTGAACACTGTATGAGTTCAGCTACTACGGTTACATGTGTGATCGAGTGTATCTTAATTTGAACAGTATGTGAGATCGGCTATTACGGCTACATGTGTGATCAAGTGTGTCACTGCAGAAGACGAGCTCCTTGTGATCGAAGGACCGGACTGTGTCCAAACGAATGCGAGGAAAAATGGTTCGGTACAACTTGCAGCTACAGTAAATATTCAATATTATATACCTAGTATTAAAATTAGCCGTGTAAACTAAATCACCAGGCTATTGGCCAGTCTTAATTTAGAAGAAACGGTTAGCAGTTTTAAATGCGGTATAGAAGAAGTACAAGTGCCGGCAATCTACCTTTCTCAACTGAGTGCATGATGTCATTACGAAAAGTAAGAAGGCAGTTTTTCTGACGAAAGAAACTTCTAGTATGCAGATTGAAAAGGATAAATTAGCAGGTTGATAGGTGTGTGAGTAAGTATTCAGGATTAACACTGGTATGATTATTAACCGACGAGAAGGATCCTTCACACAATTAATAGTTGATGTTCAGTGTAATGTTTCGACCAATGAAATCAAAGCCCTATTTTAGAAGTAATGTAGGCATACCGCCAGAATGTGAGAGAGCTAGATCATGTTAGAAACACCACAGCCAAAACCACCAGTTTATTGATCCAACAAAACGTTACAGTAGAAGTTATACATAAATCATCTTACACTATGAGTGCTCAGATGGGCACAGTTATGGCACCTGAAAGGACCTAAGTCTCGCTAATTAGGGTCAAAAGTAATGCATAAAGCTAGGCGGTTTTTCAATTGTTTCCTCTAGTAGAAACCGAAATGTATGTAGCTACAGTCCAATGATAGTAGTCCACAATTTAAGTATAGAAACACATTGTTGTTTAGAAGTAAAAAACACGAGCTTGCAAACTCGGCGGGAGTTGTTGACTGAAAGTGAAGGCAATGCTTGAGAGACCGTGAAGACCGATGATGATGATGATGATGATGGTAGTAATGATAATAAAGATGTTGACAATGATAACGACAACGATGATGATATAGAAGAAAATGTTGGCAAAAGACAAAGTTCTCGATAAAACAAATTTTAAAACATCGCATTATCTTTATACTAAAACCCACAATATTTCTTCTTGGTTTACTGTAGCACACTTGTCAGGAAAGTATATCGGATGCTTTCGGGATAACGAAACACGTGCCATTTCGCCAGAATTTGTTTTCGATTCACGAATGACTGTTGAATTTTGCACTAACACTTGTATTTTGCAAGACAAGTCAATTGTAGGTTTACAGGTAAGCATGCTAGACTTTTGGCACATTCTATGATGAACATTTTTCTAGATAGGATAAAATTGAGTGATAGAAGTCTATTCGCGTTCGAATTAGTTCTAGGCTTGCCTTTGAAACTGTTGGAAATGATCAGTTGAACAAAAATAGACGATCTCTCCGATAATCACTCTCCGATAATCACTCTCCGATAATCACTCTCCGATAATCACTCTCGATCTAAACGAAAAGCGAGCTATCAACATAACCCCATCAATCAAAGCTGCTAGTAGGCCTAAACCAACCGAATTTCATAATTAATGTGTGAAAATATGTTTTCATTTCCAATTGTTTCGAGAACAAGAACAATCATAAATTTGCAATTAAGCTGAAGATTAAACAAAATTAATATAGGCCTACTGTACAAATTTTACTTAGGTTTTTTGTGACCTTCATCTGTCAATGTAAGTAAGCATAAGCTTTGAAAAATAAGACTGAGTTTATTATGCCTATTTTTCTAGAGATAATGTATTTACATGTAAACCAGTAATGGTCTTTATAGCAGAAGATTTTAGTTTCATATAATTATACCTGCAAGTTATTCCTGACTATAAATACAAGCAAAGCTTCGACACCCATAGGGAGCGTAAGTACTGGACACGGGGGGCAGTGCATCGCAAGACTTGCTGTTTATTTTCCCGCTTACATTGTACGTTGGTATCGAATCACAGGTTCTACTGCTTGCTGACAGAGGCACGTGTACACAAATAATTCGTCCATGGTCGCGTTACACCGAGTCGAACCTACAACAGCATGATCATCGATCACGCATGTTACCAATTGACCACTGTGTCGCACCATATTGGATTTACTTAACGTTTTAATATAGCACAAAAATGCGAATGGTGCATGTTAGCGTATTCCGGAATCGTGAGCGTAATGGCAATCTCAATCTGATATAGTGAACTCTTTCAAATTACTCAAGCCAAAAACTTCTATTGGGAGATACACCTGATAACGCCGTGGGGCGTGGTGGCTCAGTGGTAAGTTCGGCGCCTTCGAATCCCACTCTAGCCGCTGCGTACGGACCTTGGGCAAGTCCTTCACTCGCAATTGCTCGTGGCGCTTCGGCGTGAAAATTCCGGCACAGTATCAAATGCTGTAGTCGGGAGCGCCTCTGAGTAGTAGTTGACTTCGAGAGGCGCTATAGAAATATCCGGAATAAAAAAATAAAAAAAACCGAAAGCATCAAAGAATTAGTCCACGCGTTGTAGCAGAAACATTAGGATTAGATCAGTTTAAATGTTGTTCACCACCATTTCAGAAACATTTTGTGATGTAATAGAAGTCAAGAGACCTGTTAAGAGAAATAAAACGATTGTTTTGCGTCTTTAGGCTGGAGGCCATTGCTTCTGTGGAGAAAGCTACGCGAAATATGGGCCAAGAAATGAAATAGTTTGCAGCAATCCATGTCCAGGCAATCGATACCAAAAATGCGGCGGGCTCTGGGCCAACAGTGTCTATTCTGGTAGGTAAATTGGACCAGCCGTTGCTCTATTTGACAATTTCTTGGATAATGTCATAGTACTTAGAGCACAACTGGATGATCCTTTTCCTGTCATTCTAAGAAGTCATTTTATTTGAAACAACGTAACTTATTTGTCACAATGCTTATTTTATATTCCTTAGAGATCTATGACAATTAGAACTTTAATATTTATGCGAACCATAATATTAAATATGGCATCAGTAGGCCTATCTATAGCTGTACAGTGTATTGGGATTGAAGTACGGTACCGCACTTTCAGTGTTTACGTGTACAAAATACATCAAAAGAGGCATCTATTTGGTAACCTTCCCAGTAACACAATTTACTGAACATCTTTGGATCGGTAAAGATACTTAATAACATTGTAGTGTGTCCGGCTGGATATTATGGTCCAAAATGTCACAATCAATGCAATTGCTACAACAACAGTCGATGTGTCTACCTGACTGGTGAATGCAATTCTACTTGCAAAAGAGGATGGATTGGGAACAGTTGCAACATTCGAGGTTATTTAAATATTAATTATATTAAAATAAGCCTACCAAATTTCATCTGGATTTGGTTTCACGCTTGTTGCACTTGCAAATACTACTGAGTTGAAAGAGCCTTTTGCTTGACGGAAATCTCTAAATGACGTGACATATTACAGGACTTGTGCGGACTAGCTTCACAATCATAAGAGAGCTGAGGTCAGTACCCCGATCTCTCAAAAAGAATGTGATTTGCAGTCTCCAAAGTCTAATACTGATTCGAACCCATAATGTGAATGTCGACATTGTTGACTTGTTTCCATGTAGTATGGGATATGTCTGCAAGCGGTCATCAATGTTGCTGCTCGTCTAGCGGTTCAGATAAAAACGATCGACTACATCGCACGTCCTTTACAAGAGCAGTTTTAATGTATCGGGATGGAGAATTGGACTGAAGAGCTTATTAGTAGTGGGATAAGCATCACTGCGCGCTAAGGAGCTTTGGATGCGCTGCATCGTGTTGAGTTCACGGTCTGAGAGACCCACAAAAACCGAATTCGCATAATGAAGGCGAAATGAGACAAAATAACAAGCTATGGTTTGCGACATATTTCTAGTGAGAGCCAAAGTGATGTGACGTATTGACCTAATATGATAGAAACAACTTCAAACAAGATTTACAAAGGTTTGCTATGTGCAGTCGGAATATGAGCTTATTGTCCAGGATTACCGCAAGAGCAATAATATTTGAGAAAAGAATTACCGTTTTATTTTTGCGATTCGCTTCAGAACTGCACACCTGTATCTACAGCTCAGATTTAAAGAAAAAAATCACAATTATTTCACCAAATTAAGCAGACTTTCTACTAAACTCATTTGAGTCGCTCAGCAAAATCATTAAAAAAATTCAATTCAAATGTGATTATGAAAAAGAATCAAAGTCGCGTGCTTTAGCGAACGCTCAGGATTACTTCTGAAACAGTCAGATTCATTAATTTAAATATTTCTGACTCGCAAGTAATTTTTGCAAATTGTGGTCTTCACGGATGGATCAGGATTCTAGTTTCAACCACCTCTTCTTCCATAATTGTTATTGGTGCCCATGATGACGCGCTAGAGGTAAAATGCACATTTGTGTCATGTCTTACTTAAAATTTATTCACTCATGGCTCTACACATGCAGCTCTTCGAATGGCTTTGTTAATCCACTTAAATTTCTAAAAATTAACCTGAAGTCACGAAGGACATAATTTACATTTTACTTACTAAGTTTCAACATACAGACGTTCTGCTTTCAATTGAGTTTACATCAGTTATATAGGCCTATGCAAAACCCAGTTAAATGTCACGCTTCATACACTGTCGGCTCGATACTGTTCTCATACATAAGTATTATGTAACAAATAAGCTGCATTATGTGTCAACCTTTATTATGTCAACGTCGTTAAAGGCCTTATTTGAGTATATCACACTTAGGGTAATCACACAATCTTTGCCTGGGTTCGGGCTTAATGAAATATCTATAAAGATTTTTTGTGAGTGGTGGCAGCTTGGGCTTATTATACTTGAATGTTAATCTTTAAAGTGCTTAGATTTGCAAATTGTTCTTATAAATGGAAAAAATAACATTGTCAGCTCTGATATTTGTACGAACAGATTATTTGATACCTAACATGCTTATCTACCATACTATACTTTCTTCCGAAATGTACAGAATCTGATAGCCTTGCTTTATGTTTAACCTCAATTTTATAGATTGTCAAATCAGCAATGGTGATTGCGAATCTGACGAAATGTGCCAAAATGTTGACTTGGGGTTTGCAAACGTGTCAGTGTGTCGATGGAAGGACGGATTTTACGGATGCAACAACACAAGCAGGCGAAGTTAGTTAAAATAAAGCTTTTGAATGAGTACCATTAATTGAACCAGAATTAAGCGGTCGTGAATGAGCTGGTGGTTTTCGCATTGCTATGTATAGTAGCGCTCTAGAAATTTGAAGTTTATGATTACAGTTAAGATCACGATTTGTTGCACGATAGATTCAGAAGTTTTACGCTGATTGCAGTAAGCATTTTAATTTTCTTCACGTTAAGAATACTATTTCATGCCTAAGAAAACGTTTATCTTAGTTCATCTTTTCCAATATTGTAGAAGGAACTCTTACGGAACGGATTACAGCTAATTCCTAGCTGTTGTATTGCTACAATATTACTTATTGACGGCACTGAGTTGAACAGTACTTCGTTCAATTTAGCTGAACAGTACAGACTTTACTCTGGGCTTTTGGCTTCCTTACTGAGAGCTGCTTAAAATAGTAATATTTCAGACGATTTTGGCTGGATGCGAAAACCTAGAATAGTGACATATAGAAAATTGAACCGTAGGCGCTATGCAAATGTCACAAAACTCTAACATTTATCCTCTGCCATATTAACTAAACAAGAAATTCTGGAGTTTTATTAACAGGCCTACATGCCTTTTGTCATTGAATTAGCTTCTCTTCGCTACGTTGGTTGCTACAAAGGAAACACGACCCAGTATTTGTCTGTAGACCTACCAACAAGCGACGCATTGACCATCGAATTCTGCATACAGGAATGCAGACAACTAAATAACACATACTCAGTAATTCAGGTATTTTTTCATGACTCTTCATATCGGTTCATCTTCATCTGTTGATGACCGTGCTATAATTCTTAAACAGTATAACACTGTTAAATGAGATTCATTGGTTTCTTGGTCACTTTTCGACAGGTTGTTGTACACTCTCGTCATAATAATAAATAATGATTATATTCTTTATTATTTCAAACCGACAGACGCAGTAAGATTACATTGAAACATGAAAGTACAATCACGATCTTAATTAACACATGGTTTGACAGCCATGCAAGGCGCCGCCCTAGAGGGGGCTACGGGAGTCGATCCGCGTACCTTATGCTCTCCTGGCCATGAGTGTTACCACTACTCTATCCCCCCCTCCCGTGAAGTGTTAATGTGAATGGACAGATAGACCACTGAAATATTCTAACATTATAACTTAAATGTTTCAAGCTGACAAAATAATAATTTTGTAAGCTTGAAATAATGTGTATGTTATTGATTTGTAAGGATGGAGTAACATGCCGCTGTGGAGATGAATATGGACAGATTTCACCAGATGGCGAATGTCAAGTTCCTTGCTCTGGAAACAAACTGCAATATTGTGGAGGAAATAATACGGTGGACGGAACGCCTATCTACGTCGTTTATACAGGTGTGTACCATCCCTGTTTGCACCAGACGCGGCTGCGGATTTATGCAGGGGCCTTGGTACAGACGAGAAATTAATTGACATCGCCACTTTAACACTAATTTTGACTTTGTGTTATACTATACTTCAGCTTTAGACTCAGAAGCATATTTTCTGCACCACGATTTTATGTTTAAAAAATGTTTAATCGACCGTCAAAAAATATATAGGGGCCTATTGGTTTACGTTAAATACCGCGCGGTCCAAAAAAGAAGTCCATCGCAATAGAGAAAGAAATAATAAGCCGCTATTACCGATGATGTTTGCAATAGCCTCATACACTAAAAACGTCTTCAAATGCATTAGTTTACAGTTGCCTTTGAAATGCGAGTCTATGGCAGTTTTACTAGCTATCATGAATTATGTTTCTCGCAAACACATAGCCTATTATGTAGGACTATGATGAGTTAGTTGATTTTAGGCCCACTGACATGAATCCTACTTTGGTTCGATAGCAAAATCGTTTTTACGGCAGTACGTTGGATGCTACAAAGACAACCAAGCCAGAGCAATGGAAAGGAAATTCTTTTGGGAGAATGCACGTAACAACACGATAGACTTCTGCATTAGACACTGTGGCTTCCATAATTACACGTACGCTGGATTACAGGTAATCTGACTGTTACTTTTAATTGCTTACTTATGCCCATTTCCACGGCAGAAGCAAGTCCTGCAATACGTGGTCTATCCTATGTTATTTTACTCTGTTTTTAAGAGTTGTTGTAAATCACAAGTGCGTATCTACATTTTTTGGACAGTTTCATAACAGCTTTTGTATGGATCATTGTAAAAGAGTCAGTCACAGTCCCGTGTTGTTTTATTGTGCCAAACAGTACACCGATATAGCTAGGGAAAAGTCATTGCCGAAACACGCCCAAACAATGCACTGAAAAAATCAGAGGTGGAAAAATATCTGTAGGCCTAGATTTTAAAGTGGCTCCATTTCTTAAGGCATATCCCCCTTGCTTGCTTTGATTGTTTATACGTTGTTTGAGTTTGCTTACGTGCACGACATGTTTTGCATTAATACTTCTGCGCTAATATCTCGCTTCAATCAATTTTTATTGATAACTGTAATTTTGAGAGACGCTGAAATCTTCGGATTGTGCGTTTTGTATCCTGGCCATTTGCATGCTAATAATTATGTCGTATTAATGATGAAAAAAAGAATTGATGATGATGATGATGATGATGATGATGATGATGATGATGATGATGATGATGATGATGATGATGATGATGATGATGATGATGATGATGATGATGATGATGATGATGATGATGGTTATTATTATTATTATTATTATTATTATTATTATTATTATTATTATTATTATTATTATTATTATTATTATTATTATTATTATTATTATTATTATTACAAAGACGACGATAATGATTATGATGGACATAGAGTATCGAACCGATTTCGCGACATACTTATTCTAATACAAGACAACTGTAATTAAGAGGAACCATGAAATCTTCGAATTGTGTCATTTGTATCGTTGTATGTTGCCTTTTGATCGTTGTATGTTGCTGCGATCAACGTTTGGAAATATATGACGTTTCTGCCAAATATTTCTAGCGTTGTTATCGATGTTTGTCACTAGCGAGCGTAGAGTGATCTTATATTCCCATTGTTCTAATTGTAAAAGAGGGACAGATTCTCGCCCATCGAGTCTCAGATTACGTCTTGCTGTCTGCAATGTGGATATCTGGAAATCATAGATTATTGGCGTAGAGTCTGGAATCGTGTCGCCCAAAAATGAAGATGTTGTACGTCCAATTGGACCAACATCGACGAGGGACTGGCTGCAGAGATCTCTGGGTTTAAGAGTTACTCAGACTCTTATGATGCCCTCATAAGCGGAACGATGACGTAACCCTGTAGCATCGGCAGCAGACCACATCGCCTGTTTTCGTTATTCATCTTCACTGTCATGCAATCCTGCATCTCTGAACATATACCTGATTATTATTAAGGATGGTAATCAGTCGTTTGAGCTCTACGTGTTGGAACCCGGCACGGGTTACTTTCTGGTTATCTGAGGATACGGTGAAACTGGACTTGTGCAGAGATCGCCAAAAAAGTTTGTAAGCCCCGTTATGCTGATTACAATTACAATTAGTAGCATTAACTAAAATTTACTAATTAATCATTGTAGTTTAGATACGAGTGCTTCTGTGGAAATTCCTACGATAGATACGGTTCATTACCTGAATCCAGCTGTAATATGACGTGCACTGGCAATAATAGTCAAATCTGTGGTGGAAACTATGCAAACAGTGTGTATGCAGGTTAGTTCATACCAGTGCAAGTCTCTTTTTCTCCATGTTGACTCACACTCGCAGTTTAAAACACAAAAAGTATTGCACTGATAAAGAGTATAATGCCACGGAGTCTTGGCTAAATTGTAGAATATAGTAAAGAGACTCCTTTTTATCATTTATTATTTCATTTTGGGTAGAAATAAACATTTTCAAAGATCGGGATGATTATTCAGTTAGTCGCGTTTAGGACAAGAAATTTTTGTACTAAAATTATGGCAATCGTTATGGATAGCAAAGTTGTGAATTTATTTATAATTTCTCTACATTTTACTATGCCATTAAGTGCATTTACTCCGTTCTATATATTATACCGTATATTGACAGAAAGACCCAGCACTGAAAACGAAATTTTATTTTTAAAAATATTATTGAGTACCAGGGTCGAAGGCCCCAAGACCTATGCGATACAAATCAAATGAGGTTATAATGGGCTCAGTCCGCACTCTTAAACTAGAATTTAGAATCAAAACGCCTTACTACAGGCCCTATTTCAACAGTTTTTTCTATTTTCTCTTCAAATGATTCACAGCTTTCGTGACATATGGACTACTAATAAATTTACTCGCATATGCCACTTTTGATGTGAAATTTGTGATAATTTTCGCAGCCCAAGTTTTGTGTTCCCCCAAAATTGCAGCACTTTCCAATTGACCATATGTTCTTCGTTCTGCTGAAACTATGCAGACATTTCAGACAGAAACAGTGGCTCTGCATCTATATGTGCTTTTTCTTTAGCCCTCGTCAGCACCCTAATAAATGTTGCAACATAATTTTTGTTCCTATACACATTTTAGCAGTCACTTAAGGAATTAAATACCTTAAAATGTGATGTTATTATAAAATAAAACAGAAGCACGTAGGGCCTATCCTGATAATTTTAGCAAATACACAGGTCGAACCAATAGGCCTAGTTTTATACTAAAGTTGTCACAGTATAAACTGTATAATTACACGAGAGGTATCACAATTGCTGATATGTATATAATCGCAGTAAATGTCAACGTCAAATCAGTACAAATCAAGATATAGGCCTAAACCATGCACATTAAACATTGCCCACACGCGATGCTGTTTTGCAGTTAATCGTATGCAATTATTATGGGTGTTTCTCATTGTTGAGCCTATCATTTTGTGAATAATCATACTGAATCTAGAATGAGTCGAGTAATCGTTTTTCTTTTGTCTCTTCCCTTAAGATTATATCCGACGATTGTCACACTCTCCAATTTTTATCTTAGGATTTCAAATATAAAACTGTTACCTCCTCTTTACACGCTAAGTTAGAAAAGGCCCATCTCAAACCAATAAGACATAATTTGCAATTAGACCGCCGATACATTGCACTTCATGTTCCTTCATTGACCAAAAGTGTTCGGAATAATGTTGTTAGTAAGAAAATCCGAAGGCCATTATAGCTGCTAACAAGAATGCTTCTGATATATGATATTAAAGTTCAGGAATGCCTCGAGTACGATCGTATTTGACTGATGATGTTCACAAAAATGAAAATTTCAGACGAACACAGACAGAAACTGTAAGCGATTTGTGTGTTGCTTTGTAAGTAAATGAGGATTTATTTAGTCGAAGTACGATCACGACTCTTACCGCCGTCCTAGTTATGAATTCACGCAGGACACTTACTAAAGCCTCCGAATAAATTCCGAATATAGCACATACGACGCCACATAAATTTAGGCCTACAAATTCAGAAACATATAAAAGGAAGTTTAGTCCAGAATAAAGTTGCTCGACTTAATTGCTATTATTTTCCTCTGTTGTACAGTAAACGACATATTATGGTGTTCGAGTGATGCAGGCTGCAAACAGAATGAGGCCTGCAACGTTATTGACTTGAATTACATGAATGTCTCACGATGTCGATGCAAACCAGGTTTCCATAGAATGAGTACATGGGAACAATGCACAGGTAAACTATAAATAACCTAGTGGTTGGTGTGCTGAACAGTAAATCGAACGGACGGAGGTCTAAATCCATGCTAGCAGTAGTTTGTTTCAAGAATTTGACTCGCTAGCCATATTAATAATATAAAAGAAGAGAAAATTAAACGTCATCAAGTTTGTGTGTGTGTGTGTGTGTGTGTGTGTGTGTGTTCCTGTAAGCCCAGTAAACTGGTGCCAATCGTAAGAACCCACACTCACCAACTGGTGCCGGGTCCCAAGTGGTGCCGTCACCGGTTTGAAATAACAGTGCCAGTGCATTCCTGATACTCTGAAATGCCTAGAAACAAAATATCTTCGCAATCGGAAGCATGGCCCGGTTTGGTCTGGTAGTACCGGAAGCGTGGGAACGTCGCGTCCCACACCATCAAATTGTGTGGGCCCGGTTCATGTGTCTTGTACCAAGTGTCCGCGGTTGTACTGAACAAATATTTTCCATGCATAGCGCGTCCCTTAATTATAGTATATTTATGCATAGCGTAAAATGCAAGCGACCAATCAGCGTCCAGTCATGTGACACTCGGCTGCAGAAAGCTTATGACGTAACGTTGAGCCTGTGTTCGGCTAAAACATCGATATCGGGCTATAGGCCAAATGGCTCTAGCCAATGAGCGCCTATGTGGCACACACGTGACATATGACTGCCTGACGGTGCGAAAACTATGCTGAAATTTGTTTCCGCCATTTTCCAAGTTTTCTTTTTGCCGTATTCGAAATTCATCAGGTACGAATAACTAATCTGTTATTTGTAACATTAATAATGAAATATTTAAACATGAAGAAATACTTGGAAAAGGTTTACCAGCAGACGAATCGCTATGTAATCGATTATTTAAGCATGAAATTATCGATAACCTAACATAGGGCCTTGTAATGGCGTCCGTATACGTGAGTAGTGAGAGCTTCAGTATTGAGAACAAAATTTTAATTCGAGACCAGTTGTCTACGGGATCTAAATGTCCTGAATTATTTCCAGTGTGTAGCGAATCCTTGAAATCCCACTATCTGAAATTGAATTAATGCTGGATTCCCGAAATCTAGTTCCGAAGTGAAAAATGTGCGCAACTCCAGTAAGCCTAGATGATAGATCTAACTTTTCGGTATAATTTCTGAATATAATATTCAGACGATTGGGTGAGTAACCCAACCTAATTTTCAAGATTTTATAAAGGTTGACAGAAAAATGTTCACACCTTTCGGGAAATCGGGCTTCGACAATTTATGTAGACCTGATTATTTCAACCGACACAACAGCCACATACAGTCACGGTTCTGTTGAAGCTCCAAGGCTCAGCTGCAGCTTGAAACATAGCATATAACATTTAATGGTCCAAAAGAAAAATACAGATGTATCAACCGATTGTAGCTACATAATAACATACTGTGTATCGGTAGCAAACATAAGTCAAGTTTTGTACAAACAAGTTTGGTTTTGATAAGCTTGGTTCTTGGTCCACATAACAACTATAATTTTGTCTCATATTTATTACAAAGATGTACACGTCAAGAGGACAAAAAATTCTGCAACTTGCTCTTGAAGCAAATAATAAAAAAGCTTTAAAAGCAAAGCAACATTCAATTGACCAATGGGTTGCCACTGCAGCTAAAACAATGAATGCTGATGTCAGCAGTTATCACGTTGAAGGTTCAGGGGAATGTGTGAATAAGAGAACCAGAAAAAGAACAGCCCTGGGAAAATTGTATGATGAGCAACACCAAAACAAAAGATGGAAGAACCAACCAGAGAACGTAGTGCAAGATCGAATAGAAAAACAATTTTCAACTGGCCAGAAAGAGGGGGATGCTGGCATGAATGAGGAACGCCTGCACATGAAAGCAAGGCAAACAAAAATTCTTGGGAAATCGTATTATGATCAGCACCAAAAAAGCAATATGAAGCACCCAAGAAAACGATTGGAATTTGAACTAGAAACAGAAGTGATAACTTGGAAGGAACAGATTGAGAATGTGTCATGGAGCATAGAAACAAAAGTAGAATTTAACCAAGAACATAGTGAGATTGGCACAGATGAGGTCAATGTGTCAGTTAGTAAAACAACCGAAATGGAGATGGTAGCCAGCGTGGAAGAGTGTCAGGCTGGTATAAGTCAGGTGATGCCATTAGTTGCTGAAGGTACAGCAGTGGGAACTAGTGAGGAGGTTGATGAGACAGTTGAGACTAGTAAAAGTGAATTGAATATGCCAATGATGTTAGAAAAACAAGTGGAATTTAACCAGGAACATAGTGAGCTTGGCACAGATGAGGTCAATGTGTCAGCTAGTAAAACAACAGAAACGGAGATGGTAGCCAGCATGCAAGACGGTCTAACGGGTTTTAATGAGGTTATTCCAATTGTTGAGGTTGATGAAATAGAAGAGTCATCTTGTCAGTCAGAAGTGTTTGATGCAATTCACAACATGAATAGTTTTCGTAGCCTTACACTACAAAACGAGTCATGTGTTGACCATCAAGTATTGGATGAAACTGTGGCTAATTTTGCTTCTCCCAAAGATACAAGCACGCTAACTGTAAGTAGAACGAATAACAATGGTGGCAAGACGAAATATTATGACAAAAGAGCCTATTGCTTGTTCTGCAAGGAACCTCAAAGCCAGATTGTTCGTCACTGGGAAACCAGACACAAACAGGAGTCACAAATACGACTGTTGATGCAGTCATCTAAAGAGTCACGGAAGAAATTAATTCAAAAGTTAAGAAATATGGGAAACCACTTTCATAACACCGATGTTTTGTGCAGTGGTACTGGAGAACTGGTTGTGACTTACCGGCGTCAGTCTAAGACAGAGGCCGAGCAGTATGTGCCTTGTGAAGGCTGTCTGGCTTACCTATGCAGAACTGAAATTTACCGACACCGATGTCCAGTTAATGGAATATCCAGAGGTCGGGTAGCCTCTAAAGCTGCTTTACTCCTCCCATCACCAAGTGGTTTAACACCCACTATTCATCGTCTTATAAATGGGATGAGAGATGATGAAGTTAAACAAGTTGCACTAAATGACACAATTTGTAATCAATTGGCAGGCAAACTACTGGAGAAGCACTCATTTAAGCGCAAGGAATACATAAGTGCCAAGTTACGGGAAATATGTCGATTTCTGCTAGTAATGAGAAGAAATGGACAAAAGCTGTCCCTGAAGGACTGTATTGATCCATCTCTATTCAAACAGGTGACTGTGGCAGCAAAATCTGTTGCAGGGTACAGTGATAACACTGGCCTGTATGAGAAACCTTCGCTTGCATTAAAAATTGGACATACTTTGAAGAAATGTGCTAAGCTTGTGAAGACAGAAGCGCTAATCAACAATGACAGTGTCGCCATTGATAATGCTGATCGTTTTTTTCAGCTGTGTGAGCTTGAGTGGAATGATTCAGTGTCAGCTGCAGCACTAAGAACTTTGACACATAGGCAAAGGAATAAGATCAGTCTGTTGCCTCTGTCTGAAGATGTAAAGAAACTGCATAATTATCTCCACAGTCAGATACTCCATGGCATCGAGTTGTTGTCAAGCACAGAAACTGAAAATTTGGAAGCAGCCTGGCGTAGTTTGGCTGAGGCAGCATTAACACAATTGATTTCTTTCAACAGGAGGAGATCTGGTGAGGTGTCACGCATGACCTTAGCCGACTATAGCCGAAGAAGCTCTACAGATTTGACTTCTGATGTCCAGCAGTCATTTGGAGTCCTTGAACGTAACTTGTGCAAAGTCTTTCTCAGAATAGAACTCAAAGGCAAAAGAGGTAGAACAGTTCCAGTCCTGTTGACCACAAATATGCAACAAGCAGTCGACTTACTGATAAACAACAGAGCAAGGTGTGGCATTAGAGCAGATAATTCTTATGTGTTTGCATACAGTAACTCTGAAAACTACTTGCGTGGCAGTGACTGTCTGCGTGTTGCTTCCTTGAAATGTCTTGCTGTGCATCCCGAGAGGCTTCGTTCAACCAGGCTGCGAAAACATGTTGCTACACTGTGCCAAGTCCTCAACATGAAAAGAAATGAGTTGGACCTTTTGGCTCAATTTTTGGGACACGACATAGCTGTTCACAGAGAATTTTACCGATTGCCAAGTGACACTCTACAAATGGCGCACATTGCCAAAGTTTTCTTACTGATGGAAAATGGAACTCTAGCTGATCAGCATGGAAAGTCACTCGCGGACATAACCTTGGATGATTGTAAGTTCATGAATTTATTTGCACTTACAAAACCATGACAAAGAAAGCACAGTATATCATGTAAAATAGAATAATCTGACATTTTTACAACCCCTATCAACAACAGTCCTCTAGGATCTGCTTGCCAACATGCAGGAGCAAGAGCAAGAGGGGTTTAAGCTTATTATGCTGGGTGAAATGAATTTCTGGCGAAAGATACAAAAACTGGGACCCACTGCAACTGTTACACATGGGTGGAGAAAATTTAAAGTATATTCACTGTGAAAGATGTTGCCAGTGGTGCAATTTTAGGACAGTAGTGATGCAATTTTGGCATGCTCTGTTGCAGATGTGTTAATTTTCTTACTGTTTAGTGTTAGAAAACATAGAATGCAATAGTCTATGGCAGTGACTCTGGTAGTAATTACTATTACGTGTAATTCTTAACTTCCAAGGTGTTGGTGACTCATGCACAGTACACAGTGTACACTCTGCATCAACCTATGCTGTCAAAAAATGGAATTGGCCACCAATTTTCATCTGATGTGTACACTCTTATGCTCCTTATTGGTAAACCCAATAATTATGTCAATAAATGCCTCAAAATGCACTGGTCTTTAAACATCTGGATAGCTAACTGCTTTTCTCTTGGTGATTGTTTAACCACACCTCACAGATGCATTTCTGTGTGCAACCAAAATTTTGTTACTAATAATTGTGAAAGGTCAACAAAGACATTGTTGAGTATTATTGAATTTTTGCAATAATATTATAGTGATGAAATGTTCTGCTAGCTGTAGGATATAATTCTGCCACAGAAACTGACAATGTTTAACTTATACTTTTAGTTAATTGTAATTACTGCTGTTATAGGTGTCAATGTTCATGCAAATGAAGTCAGTGAAGACGACACTGATGACCATTCAGAACCCAATACATGTGGCTCTCAGGGTATAGTAATTCCTTCACATGCTTGCATCATGTCACCTTGTCACCTTGTGCTGTCAACTCTTGGAGCTCTAGCGATCGTCATGATAAACATTCTCCATTGATTCCTCTTCAAAGTCAGGTCCCTTAGTTCTTCCAGATTCATGCCCGTTACATCGTGAATCTCATCCATCCATTTCTTCCTTGGTCGACCCCGTCTTTTTTTGCATCATGTCATTAACATTAAATGAGCTGTTATTTCATTCGTACATTGGCATAGCTTATTGATGGCCTAGCAGTCATTTGGAGTCCTTGAACATTGTTCTGTGAAGGACTTGCCAGGGGTAACGAAGTTACTTAATAACTGGTATCATCCAGAGTCAGAACTAGTTGCACAAGATATCAGGATATGCATGCATGTTTCTATCTAGACTCTAGAGGAATATGTTGATAATTATAGAGACTTTTAGACACTTAATAAGTTAGTATCCTTTGTATTTATATTGTATTGATAAAGTGATGGACCGACGCGGGTAAAAACACGGTTCTGGGCCACAGCAGGCTTAGAGGAGCCTTTATTCATCAACACACACACACACCGGCACCAGTTTGCATAACTGTTATATAAATGCAATTAAATGGCGTCTGAAATATACAACTCACACACACACACTGGCACCGATTTGTTTATTCAAACATTATGTCATTATCAGGCCAAGTGGAGCCTTTTTTCATCAACACACACTCTAACACCGGCACCAGTTTGCATAACTGTTATATAAATACACTTAAATGGCGTCTGTAATATACAACACACACACACTGGCACCGATTTGTTTGTTACACAATATATCATGTAAAATAAAGTAATCTGACATTGTTACAACCTCTATCAACAACAGTTCTAGGATCTGCTTGCCAACATGCATTCGTACATTGGCATAGCTTATTGATGGGCTAGAGGCTTTGTTCTGTGAAGGACTTTCCAGAGGTAACGAAGTTACTTAATAAGTTAATATCCTTTGTATTTGTATAGGAATATGTTGATAATAAAGAGATTTTTAAGCACTTAAGTTAGTATCCTTCGTATTTGTATTGTATTGATAAAGTGATGGACCGACGCGGGTAAAAGCACGGTGCTGGGCCACAGCAGTCCTAGAGAGAGAGAGACTAGAAGGTCCAGCCCATCTGAAGCAGCGAAACATTACTATTATTTGACTTAAACCCACTTGTAGATAATAGCAACTCACCTGCATATATTTTAGAAATTCACAAGCCTACTCTTGAGACAGATCCTGTTGGAAATGAGACAATTGTGGATACTTCCACGAATGAAGGTCTGGATGAGGGAGCCTTTGGAAATGAGACAACTGTGGATACTTCCACGAATGAAGGTGTGGATGAGGGAGCCGTTGGAAATGAGACAACTGTGGATACTTCCACGAATGAAGGTGTGGATGAGGAAGCCGGTAGAAATGAGACAACTGTGGATACTTCCACGAATGAAGATGTGGATGAGGAAGCCATTGTCGCACGTGAACAAGAAGAGTCTTCAAGAGGTCTCCATTTGAATTCTTAGTGTTTTCCAATTATGTTTATTTATAGTGTACTGCTGTAACGTTTAAATTGTCATTACAATTTTGAGTAAAACTTCTTCTATCATGATATGGCACTTGACCTTGCTATAAGGTTTTAACATTTTATGCTTTCTTATGCCTCTAGCCATTCGAATAAACTAAAGAATTTGATAACTATGAGGAGCTGTGTGATGAAACTGTGTTGCTTATGATTCATTTCTAGTAATATATTAATGTGTTAAGTGCTTGTTATTGAAACTTATTCCAGGAAGATTTAAAGAGCCACCTGGCAAGTCTTTACTTGTATAAAAGAGATGCCACTCAGAGGTTTCAACTGATGACTGCTGTGCTACTAATGTTTACAATCTGACCGTTGTTCTCAACAATGTAGCTCCTTCCTCGTCGTACCTTCATCTATGTCAATTGTGACTGTAAAGCATCTTTGTCACTGCTGAAATACAGGTGCAATGAACATGTAATGGAAGTATTTTCGAACCAAATAGACTACTTGCCATTGAAAAGTCACAATTTTGCATTAAGTACAGATCTTGCCAAGTACATGTGTCACTGCAGCAAATAATGGAAATATTGTAATTTTTTGGCTGTTCTTATTTGTTACAGAAGTTCGGACAACTCGTAAACCAACTTCACGAAAATCCTGGACCCTAGATGAACGTGCTGCTGTAAATCGACATTTCACACGTCATATCCTTCTTGGAAAGGTGCCTCAGAAATACGAATGTGAAAAGTGCAGAAATAGCGAACCAAGCCTTTATGCACGTGATTGGAAATGCATAAAATTTTTTGTTCATACTGCCATACAAAAACAAAAGCGATTTAAACATAGTGACATTTGACCGGCATCAGTTTCTTTAACTGCTATATAAATACAATGAGAAGGCGTCTGTAATATACAATTCACACGCTGGCACCGATTTGTTTATTAAAATATTTCATTTTCCGGTCAACTAGAACCTTTTTTCTTCAACACACACTCGCACACCGGCACCAGTTTGCATAACTGTTATATAAATATACTTCTATGGCGTCTGTAATATACATTTCACACGCTGGCACCGATTTGTTTATTTAAAAATTTGTTTCATTATCCGGCCAACTGGAGCCTTTATTCTTCAACACACGCTCACACACCGGCACAAGTTCGCTTAACTGTTATATAAATACACTTAATATACAACACACACACACTGGCACCGATTTGTTTCTTAAAATATTATTTCATTATCCGGCCAACTGGAGCCTTTATTCTTCAACACACACTCACACACCGGCACCAGTTTACATAGCTGTTATATAAATACACTTCTATGGGGTCTGTAATATACAACACACATACTGGCACCGATTTGTTTATTTAAAAATTTCTTTCATTATCCGGCCAACTGGAGCCTTTATTCTTCAACACACACTCACACACCGGCACCAGTTTGCATAGCTGTTATATAAATACACTTCTATGGGGTCTGTAATATACAACACACACACTGGCACCGATTTGTTTATTTAAAAATTTCTTTCATTTTCCGGACAACTGGAGCCTTTGTTCTTCAACACACACTCACACACCGGCACCAGTTTGCATAACTGTTATATAAATACACTTCTATGGCGTCTGTAATATACATTTCACACGCTGGCACAGATTTGTTTATTTTAAAATTTCTTTCCTTATCCGGCCAACTGGAGCCTTTGTTCTTCAATACACACTCACACCGGCACTAGTTTGCATAACTGCTATATAATTACACTGGGCGTTTGTAATATACAACACACACACACACACACACACACACTGGCACCGATTTGTTTGTCAAAATATTATTTCATTATCCGGCCAACTGGAGCCTTTATTCTTCAACACACACTCAACACACGCTCACACGCCGGCACCAGTTTGCATAACTATTATATAAATATACACACACATACCAGTCATGATGCCGTTTTGCGTAGGCCTGTCCATAACTGTCGTTGGCCCATTCCTATGGAACTCCCTTCCCTTGGTACTGCGTGGTACCTTATACTTACCAGGCTCTCTCTCTCTCTCTCTCTCTCTCTCTCTCTCTCTCTCTCTCTCTCTCTCTCTCTCTCTCTCTCTCTCTCTCTCTCTCTCTCTCTCTCTCTCTCTCTCTCTCTCTCTGTTTGTCTCTCTTTGTAACTCTGTCTGAATTGTTAGCACTTTTGGAAACGCTTTATACATTCACAGATAGGCTACCATAACATAGGTTAGCTGTAGGCCTACGTGAATAGAACTCAGTAAGTTCAACATAGCGGTTCTGTGATAGGTAGTCGGTGAAGTTAGTGCCTACAGAGATATCTACGCGACTCGTCGCTAACCGCCCATCGCAATACAGATATGTTTGCAAGTATGATCTCCAGTTTATATAGCGCTTTTCATCAAACCCTTCTGTGAAAGTCGATGCATTCGTGGCTATCAAAGAGGCATTCATCTAGTGCTTGTGTTGGAAGTGATGAGGGTTGAAACAATAATTATTCTAAAAGTATCAGAAAATTCCTATTGAGAAAGGCAATTTTTATTATAGCAGGCCTAATGTAAATGAAATGCAGGCAGTTGATAATACGTAACTTTAGAATGCGATTAACATATACTGTACAATAAATACTACAGTATTTGTGTAATGTTATACCAGTTGGTTAGGAAAATCCCCAGTAGGCCTAACTGTGGATTATATTTTTAAACACAACGCACTGAAACCGATCCTGCATTCGGCTATTTTAGCCGCTCTGCCTCCTCTCATTGGTCTCTGGCAACCGGGCTCGGATCTCCACAGGACATATATCTCTGGATAACCCCTCTGATGTGACGCAGCGGGTGCTCTGCTCTTAGCCTTAGAATAGCGCTTTAGACATTTGGAGTTTGCTATTACGACTAGTTAATAGAGAGGGGCGTCTATCCCCCCTAGGTCATTGGAGCAACCTCCCCTCCTCTTCCCCTTTCCCTTCCTTCCCCGAAAATGATTGCACATACACTTACAGATCCCCTCCCCCTATTTCTTGGATGGAGCATTTGCTCCAAGGTTTCTATGGTGTAGACGCCCCTGTTAATAGACACGCATACTCACACTCCAAACCCGATGTGCGTGGGTAATGCTTCACGAAATAATACAGTGAAACGGGGCCATAAACACACACACGTTGGCACCGTTTTGTATGGGTAACAGTATCTATACACACCTGAAATAATACAGTGAAACGAGGACGTAACTCACACACGCACACACTCCCACACTCCCACACTAGGCCTCAGTTGACATAGAAAAATCAAGTTCGTTGTTTTTAAGAATTTCATAAAATTTCGCAATGATATCGCTAAAACACAAATATCTAAGGATTCACGTGAAATTTGGTTAAAAAAGAAGCAAAAACAACCACAGAATCAGTGTTCAAAGTTTGGCACCAGTTTCCGGCGATTTGTCGCATGTCGTGACTTGGGGGTCTTACACGTATGTGTGTGTGTGTGTGTGTGTGTGTGTGTGTGTGTGTGTTTAGTGTAACGCTCTCTCATTGGCTGCTTTCAACTAATTAATATTCATGACCAATGACTTCACAATGACAATGACGTCACAAACCGGACGATCACTTCGTTCAAAGTTAATTTCAATATGCCGTTAACGGCTGCTCTTTTGAACTATCGGCTTAAAACGCGCTTAAAATAATTTACTTATATCGCTAAAACGCTGAATCGAAACAACTGAACGGGCCAGAAATCTATCGAAGTTAGCTGAAAACGGAGCTAAAACGGCATTCGCGACTTGATTTGATATAGCGCCGATCAAACGGGTTTAACGTACTTTACTTACGATGATAAAACGTTAAAATAAGAGAGCTTAAGTGGTTCAAATGCTCAATTTACGGCCAAGTTACTTAGGCTGCGCGGCTTCAAAGGGATTAAACTTATTTCCTTATACGTTGTGAAAATGCAATGTACTTTGACGCATAAACATATCGTCAACGACATGATATGATATAACGCCGATAAATAATTCCCTCTATACAATTTGAAAATAGATTTTAAAATTTCTTTATCCCTCTTATGATGGGCACAGATCTAGTAAACTATAATGACACATTTCATTGGCCGGGTACACAGTCAGTCGGACTGCGAGGGAGTGGGAGGGTCTGTCCTACGCTTCCGTGCGACGACAAGGAAAACAAAATGAAGTCGGTTATTCTTCATAGGCATGGCTGCCTCTCTCATAGTTTATTATTTTACTTCATTAATAACTCCTTAAGGTTCTAATAAGTGATGACAAAAACATTATCGCAAGGAATCACTCAGTGCCATTGTGCAACTCAGAACTGTTCGAAACGATGGTCTATCGTAAATTGTCCCAAACTGTGGGTCGTGAACCCAAAGGTGGGTCCCAAAGCTATGGCAAGTGGGTCGCCGATTTTTTTCGAAAAAACATTTATTTTTGCAACAACAACATTTCGCTATGATTAGGCTAACTAGCTGGTTTGCAATAAAATGCTTTAAATTTCTAAGTGATGTAGGTAAATCCGCATATTTCGAAACCAATTTGCGAAGCAAATTTTAGTACACAATGTTTGATTTTACACATTGGGTACCGAGACTGCCAAGATATTCACAAGTGGTTCGCGACCAAGAGAAGTTTGGGAACCGCTGGTCTATCGATACCACGCATGGCACAAAGCGATTGACTGCGGGAATGAACCCTATTAGTTGACTTAACGTAACGACCTTAGTAAACAGTTTGTTCGCACACACTTATTTCTGTGACCATGCAGTAGAATTTGGTCCCGACAAAAACGAAAGTGAGATTTTGTAGTTATTAGAATACTAAGCAGCATGGTAGCCTATAACGATACAAGCATTTCGTGTTTCTTAAGTAACACTTCCAACTCTGGTAATTTTGAAAATTGTGTTAAAACATTGGCAGCAATCGATGTGAATGCAAGGTTGGCTTCGCAAATATATCTGGAAATTGCAAAGGCAGGTAAACGGTTCTCAGAATGAATGAGGATGGTTTGATGTAAAGAATTTCTGCACTTTTAATACAATTTCCACATATCTGGTGATACGTGCTTATTGCGAAACTAAGATTTAACTCTAAAATCAAACATCTGTTTTTACTTTAAACTGTTTAATATTACATCGGTGTATGCTATGATATGCTGCAGATGTCGACGAATGTAAATCCGGTAAACCGTGTAATTCAACTTTAGAAAACTGCGTTAACATCATAGGCAGTTATAGATGCGAATGCAAGGTTGGCTTCACAAAAATATCTGGAAATTGCAAAGGTATGTAAATGATCGGTTCTCAGAATGAATTACGAGAGTTTGATGTAGAGAGTTTCTGCATTTTTAATGCAACTTGCGCATATCTGGAGACTCCTGTTGTTTGTTTTTTATTTGGGCTGGCGCCTTTCTGTGTTTGGCTAACTTTTCTGCTGACATGGCACTAAATTAAATTGAACTAATTTGGTATCTGTGCCAAAGGCGTTTGGCTTATTCTGCAGTTGATACAGCACCTAAATTGTATTGAATTAGCTTAATTTGCATTTGCGCTAAAAGGCTTTTGGGTGACTTTTGAACTGATACGACACGAATCTGCCTTGGATTAATTGTATATTTATGCCAAACATATTTCGCTAACTTTTAAGCAATGTTTGCCTGTAATCTGCATGGTGGCTGTAAAAATATTTTGCCAAGAAATTTTCCCATGTTAATTTTGGTCAAGATTCTTCGAAATGGTGACTCTATATTGTGGCTGTTATTAGTTAAGGTACGGTAGTTAATTTAGTCTTATTAGTTAAGTGAGTTATTTAGCCATTATTAGTTAAGTTAGTCTCATATTCTCCTCTGCTGTCTCATATTTTCTTTAGTTCTTCAGTTGCTTCATTTTACCAACTCTTTTCAGTATCTAGATTACCATTATACTGACATCGCTTTACATTCAAACTCAACCGTTATCTCAATGCTTTATATGGTACACGGGTATCTTAATTTAGAGGGACTTTCGTTCCTTCTGGATATCCGTTTGTCTCCCTTAACAATTTTCATGTTTACAATATGAGCTGGCTTGTAATATCATTATTCAATTATTTCCGATTTATTCACTAACGCCATTGTTAACTAGGCCTACATTATGGGAGCAATAAGATATTTGATTAATTGATTGATTGATTCATTGATTCATTGATTGGTTGAATCTTATCCAAAATTTACCATAGACTTTAATAGATGGCAAGATTTTGCAATTCGCCAAGATAAAATTTGTTACGCCAAATTGTCTAATCTAGCCAATGATTAGTCTAAATAGAGACTGTTTGGGACATTGACAGAACAATTTTTGGTCAGTTTAGTCAGTGAGTTGAATCAGTTTTAGTGGAATCGGAGTTCAGGTCACTCAGGTGCTGAACATTTAGCAGTTGTAATCAGCTAAGAACAATTGCTGTATAACAGTATTGTGAGATAGTCTTCAAAGCTGATATTGAAGTGTCGGGAGAAAGAAATTACGAGTTTCTGTTGAGAAAGTCAGTTGGACAGTGATCGTGATTTATTCGGCGATGACTGTCTCCGAACAAATTGTTGTGAATCGATGTTGAACACGATAACTTTAAAGAAGATTTTAATTCGTTTTTCAGTGAACTGTTGTTTTGAACTTACAGTCTTCCGCAGACCGCGGAAGCCAAACTCACCGGACAGACGCAGGCGGACTAGTGAGTCATCCTGGTAGTCGCAACATCGAGCCGTTTCCTTTCCATGCCACTCGTTCAAGTTTTATCGCTCAACGTTCAAGTTTTATCGCTTAACGTTCAAGTTTTGCGACATTACGAAACTATGATTAAACTATAAAAGCAAAATCATCTCTTTTTAACTTTAAACTATTTAATATTTTAAGAATTTATGTTATGATATGCTGCAGATGTCGACGAATGTAAATCCAGGCAACCGTGTAATTCAATATCAGAAAACTGCGTTAACAACATTGGCAGTTACAGATGTGAATGCAAGGTTGGCTTCGCAAACGTATCTGGAAATTGCAAAGGTAGGTAAATGACATGTTCTCAGAATGAATTCCGATGCTTTGATGTAGAGAGTTCCTGCATTTTTAATACAACGTGCACATATCTGGCGATACGTGCTTATTAAGAAACTATGATTACACTCTGATGTCAAAATCATCTCTTTTTTACTTTAAACTCTTTAATATTATACGTTTTTATGTTATAATATGCTGCAGATGTCGACGAATGTAAATCCGGTAAACCGTGTAACCCAACATCAGAAAACTGCGTAAACAACATTGGTAGTTACAGATGTGAATGCAAGAGTGGCTTCGTTAATATATCCGGAAGTTGCGAAGGTTGGTATATGATTGATTTTAAGAATGAATGCCGATGGTTTGATGTAGAGAGATTCTGCACTTTAACTTGTCAAGATCTGCTATTAGCCTATTACAAGGTGTTAGCGTAATTGCCCTGTTCTTTTAAAGATCATGAAAGTGAATTCTTTTGAAGAAAAACAGCATAAAATCTACCATGAACAGATGTTTGAACATAATTAGTCCTAAAGTTTCAAATATTTTAGACATAGACGAATGTAGAAGCAATTCCATCGTGTGCGATATTGCTGCATTGGTTTTGGCGCTGTCTCTTAGGCTGTGCCCAGGCTTATCTGCGTGAGCTCTGCCGCCCGGTCTCTGATTCAGTTGACCGGCGTGCCCTTCGATCTTCTTCTTGGGAGAACTTTTAGTCCCCGGGATCGCTCCACAATTTTTGGCCGAATTGACACTGGTATGAGCTGTCAGTTAGAATAAAACAGAGTGCACTTCCTCGGTGACATGCAACCAATCACTATCTAATACATTGTAATCCAACAACATGGATCTCTGATTCAGTTGACCGGCGTGCCCTTCGATCTTCTGCCTAAACTATCGCCCCATCTCCAACCTGTCCTTCCTTTCTAAGACTCTTGAACTACTTGTTTCTTTGCAGCTTCTCCCTTACCTTGAATGGTCGGGTCTCCTTTCTCCCAGTCAATCAGGTTACAGGACTCATCATTCCACTGAAACAGTCTTGCTCTCCATACTTTCTGACATTTATTCTGCTATTGATCGATCGGAACTCTCTCTGTTAGCCCTCTTTGATGTCTCTGCTGCCTTTGACATGGTAGATTATGACATCTTACTGCAGCGACTTGAAACCTCATGTGGCATCCATGGCCTCCCACTTCTTTGGTTCCGGTCTTACCTCGCTGATCGTATACAAATGGATTTCTGCGGAGACTCCAGAACCAATTGGGTCAGAGTTAAATTTGGGGTGCCACAGGGCTCTGTCTTAGGCCCTCTCCTTTACCTCATATACACGGCTGACATTTCCGCTATATTTGCTAAGCACTTATCAACTGGTCATCTTTATGCAGACGACGCCCAAGCGCTCGTTCATGGCACTCCCTCTGCACAGCTTGCATTAACTGGACGCATTGATGGTCTTTCACGTGATTTACACATTTGGCTGTCTTCTAATCGTCTCTCTTTGAACCCAACTAAGACGCAGCTTATATGGTTTGGTACTCGTCAACAGCTCCTCAAACTAGACTTCCCATTTCTTGCTGAGAAATTCCCGTCATTCACTTTTCTCTCTAGTGTCCGTGACCTTGGTGTTGTCCTTGACAGTACGCTCACCTTTTCTGAACACATTGCTAATCTTACCCGTTCTTCTTACTTTCACTTGAGACGGCTTAGAGCAATCCGACGCTCTGTCTCCTCCTCCGTTTTAACCACTATCATCCACGCCTTCATCTGCTCCAGAATTGACTACTGTAATTCTCTTTTGATAGGGCTGCCAACAGCCCGTCTTCCCCCCCCTCCAGACTGTTTTAAATGCTGCGGCCAGATTAATAGCCCGACTTCCTCGCTGGTCTCATATTTCCTCTTTCATGTTCGATCATCTTCATTGGCTTCCCCTTACTGCTCGGATTCAGCTTAAGGTTCTCAATTTAGTCCTTCGGTCCTGTACAGGCTTAGCACCCAAGTAGGATACCTCTGTGACATTGTTCTCCTGCCAGTTTCAGCTACTTCCCACCGTCCATTGCGATCGCTTAATCGCCATGATCTTCTTGCACCACGAGCCAAAACTCGAGCCTTTTCTTGCATTGGTCCTGCTCTATGGAATCAACTCCCTCCAGTGACACGTGCCTCTTTGTTAGCTGGTGGCCCAAGTGCCTCGTTCCGCTGTCTTAAAACCACTTTCTATTCACTGGGTCTTTCGCACTGGGAGCGCCTCTGATTAGCGAATACTGTGAGAGGCGCTTTATAAATGCTTAGATAAAATACAATACAATACAATGCATTTTGCGGTTATTGCACTCAACGCGACGATTATTATTAGGCCTACTACACCAGATCTTGTAATAAGTTTAACAAGGACTTTGCTCGCGCTAAACTAGACAATTCCTTATCGTGGACCGTGTGTATGGAATTCACTGCCGACTATTTTGACTAATGTGCCTACTTTAAGTCTTTTTAAACTAAAACTAAACTGCCGACTATTTTGACTAATGTGCCTACTTTAAGTCTTTTTAAACTAAAACTAAACTGCCGACTATTTTGACTAATGTGCCTACTTTAAGTCTTTTTAAACTAAAACTAAACTGCCGACTATTTTGACTAATGTGCCTACTTTAAGTCTTTTTAAACTGAAACTAAAACAGTATATTCTTGAATTAGATTGCGCCTAGTACTGTTCGTCTTTAAATGAGCACTGATGCAATGTTTATATAACTACTAAGGTTTAACAAATATCACTGATGCTGCCATGTGTAAAAGATGGAAATTGTTGGTAATTGGTCTTCCTGCCAGCGACCAATGTTTTGCTCCTTATGGGATAACCATTTGTTGGCGAAAAATTATTGCTACTGTATACAGTGAAGTACTTAAATGCATTGAATCAATACACTTGTACTTGAATTTGGAGCTTTTTGTCCTATCTTGTGTTAATAAAAAAGTCGTCTAAATTATTTTATGGCATTGTTTTCTGTTGAAAATACGCAGAATTTTATAACTTTGAAAATTAAACGAGTAGTCCTCTTCCACATGTATTGTCATACTTGTCAAGGAAACATTCAAGACCAATATACTGGCTGCTATTATGACGATGCGAACGTCCAACCCGGGCTGCAGCAAATAGCTCTTCAGAATAACACAATTTTGACTATAGAGTTGTGCATCGGGCAGTGTCTACTACGAAATTCAACATATGCTCGACTCAAAGTAATAATTTTTTGCCATTTTAAATTAAACATTGCAAGGGTTGTTTCTAAATTTTCTGATTCAGAGATAATATAAAATAGAGCGCTTCTTTTCGCTAACATGCATTTTATTTCCTTAGTTTCGAACCCATTTACTAGGCTTTACCTCGGTTGTAGTTGACTGTTCGTTGAAAATCATTGGACGAAGCTAATTAGAAACATTGAGTGTATTTTATGGTTATCGCCTTGCCTGTGGAAACCTTTTCAATAGAGCTCAAGCTGGTCTCTATGACATCGCAGTGTTAGTACCTGTGCAAGTTTAATTTTACGCTCAAAGTAGAGCAAAACATTTTCGGGCATAGGTATTGCAGAAATTTTAACTATCAGACAATTGTTGCATTGAAGTGTGCACGATACATTATTTCTAGAATTCAGAGGCATGTCTGTGCGGGAACAACTTCGGTGTCATGTTACCTGATATTTCATGTAACTCACTCTGCCCTGGCAATCAGTCACAGTATTGCGGTGGATCGAACGGACAAACAGCTCTTTATTCACTCTATGCTGGTAAAAGTTTTCAAAGTTTTTTGCAACATGTCTCAGCTATATTTCGTATTATTTGTGAAATGAAAATTTAAATAATCATGATTCGGTTAACAGTATTTTTCGGAGGTCAGAGTGTTATTGCTCTTCTTGGAGACACACTCATAATTGAAAGAGCGCCTCAGGTATCTTAAAGAGGCGCTATATAAATGCTTAGAATGAATGAATGAAATGTTAACTTGAAATATGTTGCTGTAATCGCTTGCAGTAGATTGACTGCTTTTTATTTGCATTATCTAATTGTCTGTTCATACCGTGTTATAGTTCTTGGAATTATATTCAACAGCCTAACTTGTTCCAATTCGTTAATTTGGCGGAAACTAGCTAAAAATATCGCAGCTCTAATTTCAGGACCGTTGTACTTTCGCGAGCATTCAGCTGTTTCGAGCCTCGTTATTGGAAAGAAGTGCTACGAAACAGCTGGCTTTCCAATTCACAGTCGTCCTAAAAAGCGATTATCAAAACATATTGTTCTACTCTGCTCTTTGCTTGAGTCCCTCTTGGCCTCGAACGCACATTATATTCGCGTCTCAGTGCATATTTACTTAAGTTTAGCACGTCCTACACATCCTACAAAGAAATATTATGAAATATAAATACCTGAACTGCACCTATTTTTGTGACGATGTCTTTTACTTTGAAGAGTATAAGAGACAGGCCATTGTGTGATCGAGTGTGTCTTAATTTGAACAGTACGTGAGTTCCGTTATTAAGGTTACATTTGTGATCGAGTGCGACCTAATTTGAACAGGCTAATACGATCACATATTTGTTAGAGTGTGTCCTAATGTGAGCATAATGTGAGTTCGGCAATTACTGTTATATGTATGATCGAGCGTGTCTTAAATTACACAGTTTGTGAGTTCGGCTATTGCGGTTACAAGTTTATCGAGTGCGTCTTTATTTGAACAGTAGGTGAGTTCGGTTATTACGGCCACATAGTGATCGAGTGTGTCTTTATTTGAACAGTATTTGAGTAGGGCTGTTACGGCCACATAAGTGATCAAGTGTGTCCTAATTTGAACCGTATGTAAGTTCTGTTTTTACGGCCATATGTATAATCACGTGTGTCGTATTTTGAAAAGCGGGTGAGTTCGGCTATTACCGTCACATGTGTGATCAACTGTGTCTTAATTTGAACAGTGTATGAGTTCAGCTATTACTGCTACATGTGTGATCAGTTGTGTCTAAATTTGAACAGTATGTGAGCTTGGCTATTACGGGTACATGTGTGATCAAGTGTGTCACTGCAGAAGACGAGCTCCTTGTGATCGAAAGACCGGACAATGTCCAAACGAATGCGACGAAAAATGGTTTGGTACAACTTGCAGCGACGGTAAATATTCAATATTATATACCCAATATTCAAATTAATCGTGTAAACTTTTTCCAACAGACTATTGACCAATCTTAATTTAGAGGAAATGGTCTGCAGTATTAAAATCGGTATAAAAGATATACAACTGTCGGCACTCTACCCTGCTCAATTGAGTGCATGATGTCGTTATGGACAGCAAGAAGCCAGTTTTTCTAACGTAAGAAACATAGTTATGCAGACTGAAAAGGAGAAATTAGCAAGTTGATAGATATATGAGTAAACACTCAGGATTAACAGTGGTATGAGTATTAACCGACGGTTCAAGGATCCTTCACACAGTTAATAGTTGATGTTTAGTGTAATGTTTCAACAAATGAAATCAAAGCCCTATTTAAGAAATAATGTAGGCACACCGTGAGAGTGAGATAGCTAAATTATGTTAGAGAAACATAAACTTGCGAACTCAGCGAAAGTTGTTGACTGAAAGTGAAGGCAATGCTTGAGAGACCGTGAAGACCGATGATGATGATGATGATGATGATGATGATGATGATGATGATGATGATGATGATGATGATGATGATGATGATGATGATAATAATGATAATAAAGATGGTGACAATGATAACGACAACGATGATGATATAGAAGGAAATGTTGACAAAAGACAAAAGTTCTCGATTAAACAAATTTTCAAGCATCGCATTATCTTTATACTAAAGCCCACTATATTTTTTCTTGGTTTACTGTAGCACAATTGTCAGGAAAGTAATACTATATCGGATGCTTTCGGGATAACGAAACACGTGCCATTTCGCCAGAATTTGTTTTCGATTCACGAATGACTGTTGAATTTTGCACTAACACTTGTATTTTGCACGACAAGTCAATTGTAGGTTTACAGGTAAGCATGCTACAGACTTTTGCACATTCTATGATGAACATTTTCCTAGATAGGATAAAATTGAGTGATAGAAGTCTATTCATTTTCGAATTAGTCCTAGGCTTGTCTTTCTAACTGTTCGAAATGGTCGGTTGAACAAAAATAGTTGATCTCTCCGATGATCACTCTCAGGATTAGATGTTTGACATTACGATCGAAAAGCGAGATATCAACATAATCCCATCCGTCAACCTAAGCTGCAAGTAAGACAACTAAATTCTATAATTAATGTGTGAAAATTTGTTTTCATTACCAATATTAATGGTTTCAAGAACTAGGACAATCATGACTTTGCATTAATCTGAAGATTTTTTAAATGAATATACTGTACAAATTTTACTAAGGCTTGAATTTAGGCTGCTGCTGTGTTTTTGCGAGCTTCACAAGTAAATGTAAGTACGCAAATGCTTTGACAAATGAGACTGAATTTATTATGCCTATATTTTAGAGATAATGTATTTACATGTAAACCTGCAATGGTCTTTATGGCAGAAGATTTTAATTTCACATAATAATATTATACCTGTAAATTATCCCTGACTACTATTATAAGCAAAGCTTCCACACCCATAGGGAACGTAAGTACTGGACACGGGGGCAGTGCATCGCAGGACTTGCAGTTTACGTTCCCGCTTACATGTTCGTTGGTATCAAATCACAAGACCTACTGCTTGCTGACAGAGGCACAAATAATTTGTCCATGGTCGCGTTGCAACATCAAGATCATCGATCACACATTTTACTAATAGACAATTGGGTCGCATCATTTCGGATTTTGCCGAAGAATTTTAATATTAAAACAAATATGCGCTTGTTGCAAGTTAAATCAAGGCGGAATCATGAGCGTAATCACAATCTCAAACTGATAGAGTCAACGCTTTCAAATAATTTAAAACTTATACACTCCAGTGGTAAGAAACACCTGATAACCGACATCATCAAAAGGTTAGTCGACGATTTGAAGTAGAAACGTTAGGACGAGACGAGTTTTATCGTAACCATCATTTCAGAAACATTTTGTGATCTATAGAATTCAAGAGATGTTAAGAGAAGTAAAACGATTGTTTTGCGTCTTCAGGCTGGAGGTCATTGCTTCTGTGGAGAAAGCTACGCAAAATATGGGCCAATAAATGAAAGAGTTTGTAGGGTTCCATGTCCAGGTGACCGATCCCAAAAATGCGGCGGCGGTTGGGCCAACAGTGTCTATTCTGGTAGGTTAATTGGACCAACCGTTGATCTATTTTACAATTGCCTGGATAATTTCACAGTATTAAAAAGGGTGACTCGATAGGTCGAGAACGATTTTGAATGCAGACAAATATATGTTATACACAATATAATATGGAAAGTTGCATACTGGAGGATAGGTTGTTCAAATGAGAATGTTACGCAAAAAAATTAGATCACTAGCTCACTTATTAAAAGTTTAGCGCCAATATCCGTGACGTCATCAAATTCGTGACAAGCAAACGTAAACAAGCAGCGTTATCATTGACTAGTGAATACGCCGATTAGGCAATGGCGGCCTTAAATGAATCGCAAATTAGGGCTCAAACTATTACATTATTGGAAGAAAAGTACAGTTACAGTGTTATGGGAAAGAAATTGGGTCGTTCTAAATCGTGGATTAGCAAGTGGGCCAAACGCTACAAGCAGAGTCCAAACGAGACGCTGCGGAATCGATATCACGGTGGTCGTAATTCCGTGCTGACTGCTGCCGCTCAAAACCTTATCAAACAGTCTAAATATCGGCGAGGACAGAGTTTGCGAAAATTAGAACGTCGGTTAAAACACAAACGCCTTGCTGGAAGCAAAGAGACAATAAGGCGTTTTATGCGGATGACGCTGAAATGGAAGAGTTTCAAGAGAAAAAAAGTCCCAAAGTTAACTGATGCTTACAAAGTTCGCGGAGTAAACTTCGCGAAGAAGTTTAAGGATATTGATTGGTCGCGTGTTATGTTCAGTGATGAATCGCCCTTCAAACTCTACCACGTGCCTAACAGTAAGAACGACGTTGTGTGGGGATCACAAGAAAGTTCTGTTACGTGCGCTCCACAGGTGAAGTTCAGTCCCTCAGTTATGGTGTGGGGAGGCATGACATCTCTTGGATTAACAAAACTTCATATCATTCCAAATAAAACTTCAGTCACTTCGACTTATTACATTAATGAGATACTGGAGAAAGAAGTCAAACCCGCATTCCAGCGAACTGCAGTGTGCGCTCAGTTAACAGCCACAAAAATGTTTCATAATAACGGCGAAGGATTATTTCAACAGGACGGTGCACGTGCACACATATCAAAAGCTTCAGTCGAATGGTTGAACAACAATATCAATGGATACATCTCACCGGGGGACTGGCCGCCTAATTCGCCGGATTTGTCACAAATAGAAAATGTTTGGAGTATTATGGCGGCAACTGTTTATGCCGATCCCGAACCCCAGACATTGAACACCTTAAAACGTCGGCTTCGTAAGGCATGGACATCGATACCTCTGACAACTCTGAAAAATCTAATCGGCTCGATGCCTAATCGACTTGAGGCTGTAATAAAGAGTAAAGGAAACATTATTAAATACTAAATGATAATTTGTAGTAATTAATTAATTATGTGTGGATTAACAATGATGGTCGTACAATATTGTTTTCGGCCTAACTCGACGTTTGCTTGGCACGAATTTGATGACGTCACGGATATTGGCGCTAAACTTTTAATAAGTGAGCTAGTGATCTATTTTTTGTGTAACATTCTCATTTGAACAACCTGTCCTGCAGTATACAACTTTCCATATTATATTGTGCATAACATATATTTGTCTGCATTCAAAATAGTTCTCGACCTATCGAGTCACCCTATACTTAAAGCCAGGGCTTATTCTAAGGAATTTTCTCAACTGCACATGAGGGGCGAATTAGGGGGTCAGAGGGCTATGCCCCAGTGGGGTCCAGGGGCAAAGCCCTTTGTCAAGGGGTTTGCTCCCTGAAGCTAATAAGATATGACATTTCAAACAGTGAATTCGCCTCTTTTTTGGCAATGTTTAGCGCTTATTATTATTTCAATTTTATGGCTTTCGAGTGGACTTAATTAATTAAGGCTGTTCAAAGACGATTCATAAAACGGCATCCTGGCCTAAACCTTATAAGGAATAAGTAAAACATAGTTCAACTATTCTCCAGTAGCAAGATATATGGACGAACGACAGTTGAATGTAACTATAAACGATCGCTAGTGTTCGGAAGCGAAGTGTAGAGTTGTTGCAAAGACAGAAAGGGATTGTGAGAAGAATCGGGTAAACTTTACCATTCAAACTCTTTCGGCTACAGTTTCATAATGAAGGCACTCATGCTCTTATGTCTGATCAAAAACAGATTGAGCCTCAGCGCACAACAATAATGACTTTGAGACAAATTCAGCCCTGCAGCGCTATGATCAGATTACGAATCTGCACCCTAGTAAAATAAGGCAATCGCTTTGCTATAAATGTCAAAATGTGTGCACTAACTTGTGTGTCATCACTGTCATGTGCGTGTGCATCTGTTTCTGATGATATACAATGAGGAAACACAATCCCGTGAATATCAAAGCTTGCGTTGTAGTAAGTCGACGCACAGTCGCATGGGCGGCGATCCGGGGGAGGTTGAGAGGGACAAGACCCCCACCTTTGAGAGTGGGGACACACACCATACATTTGCCTCCCCACACCAATAAAAGGTAAGAAAATTTTTTGACCAGATCAGTTCAAAACTCTTTTTGACCAGATCAGTTCAAAAGTGTCCCCCCTTCCCACTTGTGAAAACCCAAAAGAGAACAAAAGATTTGTTCTCGTTTATTGTTGCTACCTCAGGGTGTGCACTTGCCGTTCAGCACCGATAGAGGAAGCTGAGATGAAGCTCAATGGCAAATTATAAACTGAGTCTGTTAATAATTACGAAGGGCTGGCTTCCAAGACAGCGGCTTCTCTGTTCTTACCCATATGACAGCATTACGCGGACGTTCAATAGCATCTGCAACTCGTCCACCGTTTCTCCAGCTTCTTTTCATTAATCTGATCCTACTACTTCAGCCTTTTCCGTTTCTTATTCTCCTCCTTCTATTCATTAAACTGATCCTCCTACTTCAGCAATTTTTTCTCTTTTTAATTCTCCTTCTCTTTCGTCCCCTCCTCCTTCTCCTCCTGTTCCTCCTCCTTCTGCTATTTGTTTGCTACTTCTCCTTCTTCATCTTCTTTTTCTGTCACTCCTTCTTCTCTTCCTTATTCTGCTTCTTCATTTTCTACTTCTCTTTCTCAGTTTTCTTCTCCTCCTCGTTCTCCTGCTCCTTCTGCTTCTACTTCCGTGCTTGTGTGGCTGCAAAAACGATCGCATAGAACGAAAGACACACCAAAGCAGCAAAACAAAGTTGCTTTGTGGGGATATTAACAGTTTCTTGAAGCGCATAGGCAGAATGCGACGAATCTTTTACTTAAGATAACGCCGCCACTGTTGCAGAACCAAAAGCATTTTGATCCCTGAAGTTAATTCATGCCCGCCTCGGTGTGGAATAGCTATTGGGAAGTTGGGAGGTGCTCTACGCATTTGCGATCTTTCTTGTCTATGCCTTGCCAAGTTGCATCCACAAAGTAAGGAAGCCTTATGGTCCGACTTATTCGTAACTGTTTCGTTTTTAACTTTTTTGTGTTACAAGCGGCCAACTGCAATTACTGCTTGCGTTTAATCTCGTTTGACTAATCGTTTTTTGGCTTATTTCGGACTCGGCGAACCAACAGCTTGATTTAAATATTCCATTATTAGCTACTTTCGTTAGTTTATAAATACAATTAGGTCTACAAAATGTAACTGCACAACATCTTAATTTTAACTGCACAAATTTCTTTCCCAACTACACACTTTGTGTCCAGCTGCACGTTAGAATAAGCCCTGCTTAAAGCACGACTGGATAATGCTGTTCCTGTCATTTTAATGTCATTTTACATGAAAGAACGGCATTAGTTTGTGACAATGCTAATTTTATATTGCTTAGAGATCTATAACACCTAGAATTTGAATTTTCATCCAAGCCATATTTTTAAATGTTGCATCGCAAGCTGTATAGTGTATTGGGATTTAAGTACCGGTACCGGACGTTCAGTGGTTGCCCTGTAAATATCGTGTTCAAAATACATCAAAAGAGGCATCTACATGTACTTGGTAACCTTCCCAGTAACACAATTTACTGAACATCTCTAGATCGGTTAAAATACTTTATTACATTTTTAGTTTGTCCGGCTGGATATTATGGTCCAAAATGTCACAGTCAGTGCCACTGCTACAATAACAGTCGATGTATCTACCTGACTGGTGAATGCAATTCTACTTGCAAAGCTGGATGGACTGGAAAGAGTTGCAACATTCGAGGTTATTTTAGCACTAATTAGGCCTATTTTCAAATGAGCTTGCCAAATTTTATCTGGATATGAGTTTCTCCCCTATTGCACTTCCAAATACTACCGAGTTAATAGAGCCTTTTCCTTGACAGAATCTCTAACTGACGTAGGCCCAGCATATTACAGGACTTGTGCGGACTAGCTTCACATAAAGTACACAATCAGCTGAGGTCAGAGCCCCGATCTCTCAAAAAGATTGCGATTTGCAAAATCTTCCAAAGTCTTATCCTGATTCGAACCGATTACTTGTTCCAATGTAGGGCCTAGTATGGGATTAGTCTGCCTGTGGTCATTGATGTTGCTGCTCGTCGGGTTGTTCGAATGAAAACGATCGACTACATCACACCCGCGTTACATGAGCAGTTTTAATGTCTCAGGATGGAGTAGGACTGAAGAGCTTATTAGTAGTGGGAGACGATGCACTACGCGTGCTAATGAATTTTCGATGCGTTGCATCTGAGGTCTGAGAGACCAAGAAAAACCGAATAATTCTAACGATGGCGAGATGAGCTAAAGGAACAAGCTATGGTTTCGACATATAGGCCTACTTAGAGCCGACCTGATGTGACGTCTTGATCTGATATGATAGAGAGAGCATTTACAAAGGCTTGTTATGTGCGGTCGGAATATGAGCTTAATGTCCTGGGTTACCCCAAGTGTAATAATATTTGACAAAACATTACCGTTTTATAGGCCTATTTGAAATTCACTTCAGAACTGCTCACTTGTTAGTTTATTTCTACTGCTCAGATTTAAATAAAAGGAATTGAAAATAATTTCACCAAATTAAACAGACTTTCTCCTAAAACCAATTGAGTCGTACCAAAAAATCATTTGAAAAACAATTTTTCAGTTAAGATATAATTATGAAAAAGAATCAAAGTCACATGCTTAAACGAGAGCTTATGATTACTTCTGAAACAAATTTTTCTGACTAGTTGGAACCACCTATTGGTCCGTAATTTTTTTATTGGTGTCCCATGATGATGCGCTAGAGATAAAATGCAATTTTATGTCATATCGTAATTAAAATTTATTCACTCATGGCCTTTAACTCTTTGAATGACTTTGTTAATCCACTTAAAATTCGGAAAATTAACCTGAAGTCACGAATGACATAATTTACATTTTGTTTACCGCATCTTAGTTAAGTCTCTGTCGCCTCCTAGTTAAGTCTTGTATTAATGTTTGTTTACTTCGCCTCTGTTAAGCGGAGTCCTTTAGTTTTTTTCTGTTACACCACTGCCCATTCGGCGTCGGCCTTGGATTCATTACCCTGCTTTTGTTTATTAATTCTACCTAGTAACTTAAGCCGTCAAGTTGGTTCTCGTCTTGTTAACATAATTGTAAGTAGGTATCCCTACTAGCGGGAGTCTTCCCTTGTTGGCCTACCTTTGCGACCATCTTGATTTGCTTTGAGCTGTTGTACTGCCGCTTGTTATAATTTTGGTTTCAATAAAAAATATGTTATGTTATGTTACCAAGTTCCACCACTAGAAAAAAGATCTGCTTCCAATTGAGTTTACAATAGGGCTGTACCGAATATTCGCTTCGTATTCGCTTCGGGGCCGAATAGTGAGCCAAATAGCTATTCGGTATTCGGCCGAATAGTAGCGGTCGGACCGAATACGAATAGTGATCACGTGACATCTGTTTCTGCATATGCGGCTGCTATAGCGAGTGGAGTGAACGTTAAGTTTCTAAGTTTAGTTAAATTAGTTCCATTCCTAGTTTACACAGACTGGCAGAAGGATGCAAAAATTACATGTAGTTAACTGTTTACTTTTAGTTTATGCAATAAATTTACTTAACTGAAACTTTTGCTTACATTTGAAATTTTGAATGTTGTCGGTAAACCTATTTTGTACACTATTCGTATTCGTATTCGTATTCGGCCGAATAGTTGGTCCAATTATTCGCATTCGGCCGAATAGTGATTATCACTATTCGGTTCAGCCCTAGTTTACAACAACATGCACTTGCATAGTTAAATGTCACTCTTCATACACTGTCGGCACGACACTTTTCTTATACATGCTGCATTATGTGTCAATCTGTAACCATATGCCAGAGTCGATAAAGGCCTTATTTGAATGTGTCACAATTAAGGTAATCCCATAATCTGCGCATTGGGTTTGGTTATGAAATAGCAATAAACGCTTTGCTTGTGAGTGGTGGCAGTTAATATTTATTTTCACTTAGGCCTATTTGTTAATCTTTAAAGTGCTTAGATTTTTGCAACTTTTTCATATAAATGAAAAACAATGATGTCAGCTCTGATATTTGTACAAAGAGATTATTTGATAGGTAACATGCCTGCCTACCATGCTTGACTTTCTTCCGATATGTACAGAATCTGAAAGCCTCGATATATGTATGTTTAACCTTAATTTTATAGATTGTCAAATCAGCAATGGTGATTGCGAATCTGACGAAATGTGCCAAAGTGCTCACTTGGGGTTTGCAAAGGTGTCAGTGTGTCGCTGCAAAGAAGGATTTTACGGAGAAAGCCACACATGCACACCAAGTTAGAACTTTTAAAAGAAACTTTGGAATGAGTATCATTAATCGATTCAGTTTTAAGCGATCGTGAATAAGCTGGTGCTTCTTGCTTTGCAATGTAGTAGCGCTGTAGAAATTTGGAGTTTACGACTACAGTTTAGGTTACACTATATGTTGCGGAATAGATTCAAAAGTTTAATTTTCTCCACGTTAAGAATACTAGGCATATTTCGTGCCTAAGAAAATGTTAGTTTCAGTTCATTTTTTTTAATATAGTAAAAGGAACTCTTACGGAACGGATTACAGCTAATTCTTAGCTTTTTGTTACAAAGCGAGTACCGTACTTTTTGACGACACTGAGTATATCAATTTTCGCTCACTGAGTTGAACAGAAAAACTTTACCCTGGTTTTTTGGCTTCCTTACTGAGAGCTGCTTATAATAGAAATATTTTTCAAAGGAATTTGATTCTATGAAAAAACATAGAATTGTGACGCATAGGATATCGAAGCATAGGCGCTATACAAATGTCACTGAACTGTAACCTTCATCCTCTGCCGTATTAACCAAACAAGAAATGCTGGAGTTTTATTAATACATGAATTTTGTCATTAAATTAGCTTCTGTTCACTACGTTGGCTGTTACCAAGGAAACACGACCCAGTATGTTTCTGTAGAGCTACCAACAAAAGACACTCTGACCATCGAAATCTGCATACAGGAATGCAAACAACTAAATAAGACATACTCAATAATTCAGGTAATTCTTCACGACCGTTCACATCGGTTTATCTTCATCTGTTGATAATCATGCTATAATTCTTAAACAGTATAACACTGTTAAAATGAGATTCATTAGTTTCTTAGTCGTTTTGTTGTGCACCCTCGTCCCTGAAGTGTTAATGTCAATGGACAGATAGACACCACTGAAATATTCTAACATTATAACTTAAATGGAATATGGAACTCCCTACCTGTTGTACTAACCTCAATTCGACCTATCAGCCGATTTAAAACACTGCTAAGGTCCTATATTATAAGCAACATCACCTCATTAATTGCCGACATATAATATACTAGGGTTTATTGATGTTATCTGTTTCATAATTTGTTAATTATTACTACCACTCATTAAATGATTAATCACTTAAGGTTTTAAGATAGTAAAATAGCTATACATTGGATATGAATATGTCTACTTTCAATGGAAGGTGAATTGTTGGCTGATTAGCCAATGCTTGCTTTATTTTGTGTTTAAATTTTGGCTCACTATTAGTTAAGATTTATAAATTTTCAACCAGCTATGTATCTATACTGTCCGTCTCAGCCTGTGAACTCTCAAGGTGTCCCATCTTAGCGGGACTTGTCCCTTAGGGACATCCTTTTATAACACTCAACTGATAACTGTTTGTTTTCTGTCACTGTTAATCTGCAGTTTGTGTGTTGTAATTAAAACGGATTTGATTGATTTGATTTGATGTTGCAAGCTGACAACATAATAATTTTGTAAGCTTGAAATAATGTGTATGTTATTGATTTGTTAGGATGGAGTAACATGTCGCTGTGGAGATGACTATGGTCAGATTTCACCAGATGGTGACTGTCAAGTTTCTTGCTCTGGAAACAATCGGCAATACTGTGGCGGAAAACATACGATAGATGGAACGCCGATTTACGCCGTTTATACATGCATGTATCAAAACTGTTTGTACCAGAGATGGTAACAAATTTATGCCGTGGCCTTGGCACAGGCGATCATAGTTCTTTAGCGAAATTAACATCGCCGCTTAAAAAGAATATTAACTTTATGTTATATTATGCTTTAGATTTAGACTCAAAAGCATATTTTCTGCACCACGATTTTATTGTTTAAAAATGTTTCATCGACCGTCAAAACATAAGCTTGGGCAAACTATGAAAAGTTGGACCTCCGAAGTACTCAAAAGTAATTGATGGAATGCTAATGTAAACTTATTGTGGAAGTAATAACGCAATTGGCATATATTTGCCTGTGACACACAGTGACAGACGGTTTGAAGTATACTTTTGTTATATTTAATTCCCTCGTCGAATCTGTGCGCACTGCCGTAGGCCTACAGCACATTTTTTGCCAATATACCTGAATGGTTATTTCTTTGGAAATCCGATTGGTGTGGTTCAAGGTAACACGTAGAATTTGTAGATACATTAATAGTAAAGTCATACTAGAAACATTAAATATTATAGATATAATTAACATCAATATCGTAAGACTAAACTGCAAGTTATAGGTGCCCAGTTTTAGGTAACGCTTACACGGGTGAGATTCGGTTCAAGAACGAAGACATAGATGGAAGAAATAATAGGCCGCTATTGCGGATGATGTTTGCAATAGCAGCATATACTAAAAACGTCTTGAAATGCATTATTTTACACAGGTCCATTTGAAAAGCGAGCCTACGGCAGTTTCATTACCTATCCTGAATCATGTTTTTCGCAAACACATAGCTTATTATGTAGGACTATGATGAGTGAGTTGATTTTAGGCCTTTTCACATAAATCCTACTTTTTGTGCGATTTCAAAAGCGTTTCTACGGCAGTACGTTGGATGCTACAAAGACAACCAAACCAGAGCAATGGAAAGGCGGTTCTTTTGGGAGAATGCACGAAACATTGACAACTGCATAAGACACTGTGGCTCCCTTAATTACACGTACGCTGGATTACAGGTAATCTGACAGTTATTTATAATATTATTGCTTACTTATGCCCATTTCTACGGCAGAAGCAAGTCTTGCAATGCGTAATTGCGTATCCTATGTTATATTACTCTATTTTTAAGAGTTGTAGGCTAAATCACAAAAGTGTAAGCCCATCTACATATTTTGTTGAAGATTGGCAGATTCCCGCCCGTCAAGCTTCAGATTACGTTATCATGTCTGCAATATGAATATCTGGAAATCAGTAGATAAATATCTTAGTCTGGTATCGTGTTGCCCACAAACATGAAGATGTATGTTCAACCGTTGACGAATGTCTGGCCGCAGAGATCTCTTGGTTTGAGAGTTAGGCCCCTATTCAGATTCTGCTGATTCTTTCATAAGCGGAAGACTGCTGAACGATGAGGTAACCCTGTGAAATCAGCAGCAGACAAATCGCCTGTCTTCGTTATTCATCTTCGATGTCATGCGTTCCTGCATCTCTGAACAGATACTCGATTACTACAGTAACTGAGGATGGGAATCAGCTGTTTGAGCTTTACGTGTTAAAACACGGCATTTGTGACTTTTCTGGTCATCTGAGCATCCGATGAAACTAGATTTGCGTTGGGGTCCCTTAATGTAATTTTTTAATACGCCACTAGACTCGTTACTACTATAAATAATTGTATTAACTACTCTCATATATCATTGTAGTACAGTGCCGCTTGCTTCTGTGGAAATTCCTACGATAGATACGGTCCGTTACCTGAATCCAACTGTAGCATGAGATGTCAGGGCCATGCTGGCCAGTTCTGTGGAGGACCCTATGCGAACAGTGTGTACTCAGGTTAGTTTATACCGGTTGAAATCTCCTATTTTTGTCTCCATGTTGATTCACAATCGTAGTCTAAAACATTTAAACGATTACACTGATAAAGTTTATGATACTACGGAGTCTTATTTAAATGGTAGAACATAATAGACTTCTTTGTATCACGTAGTATTTCAACGAAACTGTCATTGGCCGGCCAACTAATCAATATACTGGTCGCGCTCCCTGCTGCCACAGGCTGCATGAGGGTCCTAGCCGCAGGCCAGCCACCGCGTCAAACTAATTAATATTCATGAACAATAATGTCACTGTTTACAAATTCGCTCGCCTTGCCGAAGGCGACTGCTGAACGATGAGGTAACCCTGTGAAATCAGCAGCAGACAAATCGCCTGTCTTCGTTATTCATCTTTGATGTCATGCGTTCCTGCATCTCTGAACAGATACTCGATTACTACAGTAACTGAGGATGGGAATCAGCTGTTTGAGCTTTACGTGTTAAAACACGGCATTTGTGACTTTTCTGGTTATCTGAGCATCCGATGAAACTAGATTTGCGTTGGGGTCCCTTAATGTAACGCTTCAAACTTATAAATATTCATGAACAATGACGTCAGTTTTTAAAAATCGCTGGCCAGCGACGAGAGGCTTAAGGCCGCTTCCAGCTAATGAATATTCACGAAAAATGACGCAGTGTTTACAAAATGGCGTATCCATTCAAACTGACGGAAGGAGGTATGTTTTAAACTGCATTCAACGTAAATTTAAATACCCTAAAAGGTTGCTCTTAAATTTTAGCGTTTCCATCGTGTATCCTTCAATCGTAATTGTAATCGTTAGCTCCTAATTTCTAATTAATTCCACGCACATTTCAAAACATACTTTCGAATTGTTTTTAAACCGTCATATGACGGGTAAACATTTAATTGATTTATAATTTCTTCTACATTTTACTGTGCCATTAAGTGCATTTTACTGTGTTCTACATATAATATACTTTATATAGACAAAAAGACCAACACCATGTAGGCCTATCTGTGATATATTGGTGCCAGGGCCGAAGGCCTTAGAAGCCATGCAGTACAAATCAAATTAGCTTTACTTCAGTCCGCACTGTTAAACTTGAATTTAGAATCAAAATGCCTTACTTCAGTTTCAATAGTACTTTCACTTTTTTCTTTTAAAATGAATCGTAGCTTATGTGACATATGGACCAGTAATAAATTACTCGAGCCGATAATTTAGATCAGATGTTTTCAAACTTTTTGGACCGCGGACCTCTATTTTTTTCTACGCATAGCTCGCGGACTCAAGTATTTAAGAAGTAAAATTTATCACTTAAAAGTTAATCAGAATCACAGGCAGACTATTTCCACAGTACAAGCTTGCTTATGACACTGAAGCCCATTATAATATAAAAAAAATAAAACTGAATAAATTATTAACTTCCTGCAATAATTACGGAACACAGTCATTTTTAAAGAAATCAATAAATCGGTTTCGCCAAAAACCAGTAATGTCAGTGTAAGGGTGTGCTTGCTTTGCCTTGCACAAACTGAATTCTTGGTGCTATTTTGGATGAGCACTGTTTTTTTACGTTTCAAAAAGTTATCCATACCCTACTATAAACAGCAAAATTATATGGTTAGGATATTACAGCGAATGTGAACGAAATTGGGATATGCCTTGCAAAAGCTCTATATTATCGTTCATTTAAAGACTGTCTGATATATGAGGGATGTCCTCCACTGGCTCTTATTCGTCAGCTTTTTCGTGGATTTTGTGCGTTTGTGAGGATTTTGTTCGCGAGTCGTCTTTGCCACGTGACTGCATCGGGTCCATCCTTCTGATGTACAGTCGAGCCTCGACCTCGGGCTCAATATACGCCGCCTGTAGCCGTGTGTTTGCCTCTCGGCGGGTGGGGGCGTCTGGCGTGGGCCACTGGAGCAACCTCGACTGTGGGTCATCGCTGGCTACCGACCGATATGCGACGAATCCTCATCGTTCTCCATGTGGTCGACGTCTAGACAGGCGCGCGTCGTCTTCCACCAGTGAAGGGTTGCTCGTCGACAGCGTCACGTGCCTGCGTGCGCTGTTAATCTGTTGCAGCTGTACTCATTCCGACGCAACTTTGTCCAGAGTCTCTGAACACCAATGCAATCCGACAGCTGTCAGCGGGAAACCGTTGGTTGGTTTCACGTGTTTGCGTGGACTCCCACTGGCAACTCTTTCAGCTTACTGTGCAATGTTTTGTTAACTGTAAGAACTTACTTGGTTGAAATGACTATTTTAACATGATAGTCCAGCGCAGTAGATCTGAGTAGATATCTTGAAGGGGCGCTATATAAATGTCTGGTAAATAAATAAAATAAAATAAACCACGAACACTGAACAGCAGTGATATTTTCGGTAACAAAAACTAAAATTAGAAGTAAAAATAAATGATTTCGTTAACGAAAAGTAGAAGAAAATGTAGGAATTATTTCAGCAGCAAAAAAGAAATTAGGAATTGAATTAGGAATTATTTGCCAAACTAAAATCATGAACGAAATTAAGAATTGCTTTCAGAACCAAAATCATTTTACTTCTTGTGGCCCTTAAGTTGATAATCCTTCGTTTCGTAAAGTGATAACCACACTTGACTCAAAATTAAAATTACCAGGTAGTTTGTTGGTGTTTATTTATTTTATACTGCTAATTTACACCCCTTGTGTTACTTCAAACAATTTTTTTCTTTCTCGAGACACGTTTTTTGTGCTTCTCTCTGCAAACGTTGCATACTTTTACAGTACGAAAATTAATGCTTATTTGGAGAACTAAAATTAGAAGTAAAATTATTTGAGAAGTAAAATAGGAACGAGAAGTAAAATTATTTGTGAAGTAAAACTAGAATTAGAAGTAAAATTCAAGAGCTCAGAACTGATTTAGGCCTAGAACTGAATTAGGAATTATTTTTAGAAGTAAAATATCACTGCCCACACGCATTAGTTATTTGCAAGTAATCCTAGGCAATTGTAATGGGGATTTCTCATTGCTGAGCCTATGATTTTGTGAATAACGAAACTCAATCTAGAAAGAGTCGCGTAATCGTTTCTCTTCTGTCTTTTCCCTTAAGATTATATCACACGATCGTCACACACTACAATTTGTATCATTAGGATTTCTAATAGAAATCTGTTATCTCTTCTTTACACGCTTAGGTAGAAAAGGCCCATCTCAAAGCAATTAGACATAATTAGCAATCGGTTACACGGCAATCATATTGCACTTCAAGTGGCTTCAGTAGCCAAAAGTGTTCGGAATAACGTTCTTAGTCAGAAAAACGAAGGCTCGTTATACCTGCTAACATGACTGCTTCTGACGCCGCTCGCTGTAGGCCTACACGATAAATTATTAAAGTTCATTTTTCGAGTTCGTTCGTATTTGACTGATGTTCACAAAAACGAAGTGTCAGCTGAACACAGACAGACTGTAACCGATTGATGTGTTTTTTAATTAAAGTAAATGAGGATTTATTCAGCGAAGGTACCTGCATAACCAAAATCGCCGTACCAAATATGTATTTGCGTAGGACAATTACTAAAGCCTCGGAGCAAATACCTAATACAGCACACACACCACGCAATATAAATTTAGACCTACAAATACAAAACACTTAAGCCTATATACCAGAAAATTGAGGCCAGAATAACGTGCGCGACTTAACTGCACATAATTTTCTGTGTTATCCAGTGAACGACATCTTATGGTGTTCGAGTGATGCAGACTGCAAATCGAATGAGGCTTGCAACGTTATTGACTTGAATTACATGAATGTCTCACGATGTCGATGCAAACCAGGTTTCCATAGAATGAGTACATTGGAACAATGCACAGGTAAACCATAAATAATCTTGTGGTTGGCCTGCTGAACAGTAAATCGAACGGACGGAGGTCTTAATCCATCCTAGGCAGAAGTTTATTTCAAGAATTTGACTCCCTAGCAATATTGATAATATTAACGAAGAGAAATGTCATCAAGTCTGTGTTTATGTGTGCGTACGTGCGTGCGTATGTGTGTGTGTGCGTGTGTGTGTGTGTGTGTGTGTGTGTGTGTGTGTGTGTGTGTAGGTGTGTGTGTGTGTGTGTGTGTGTGTGTGTGTGTGTGTGTGTGTGTGTGTGTGTGTGTGTGTGTGTGTGTGTGTGTGTGTGTGTGTGTGTGTGTGTGTGTGTGTGTGTGTGTGTGTGTGTGTGTGTGTGTGTGTGTGTGTGTGTGTGTGTGTGTGTGTGTGTGTGTGTGTGTGTGTGTGTGTGTGTGTGTGTGTGTGTGTGTGTGTGTGTGTGTGTGTGTGTGTGTGTGTGTGTGTGTGTGTGTGTGTGTGTGTGTGTGTGAAATGTAACACTCCTCTCATTGGCTGCTTCCAACTAATTAATACTCATGACCAATAACGTCACAATGACCAATGACGTCACAAACTCCAGATCACTTCGTTCAAAGTAAATTAATTTTCAGTATACCGTAAACGGCTGCTCTTTTAAACTAATGGCTTAAAATAATTTATTTATATCGCTAAAACACTTAATCGAAATAACTGAACGGGCTACAAATGTAACGAAGTTAACTGAAAATGGACCCAAAACGGCATTCGCGACTTTATTTTATATAGCGCCGATAAGAAACCGGATTAACCTAACTTACTTACGTCGATAAAACGGTGAAATGAGAGAGCTTAACTAGTCAACGGCTCAATTTACGGCCAAGTTACTTAGGTCGAGCGGCTTCAATAGAAATTAAACTTATTTACTTACGTTGTGAAAATACTCAAACTGGGTAATTTATTTAGAAGCATAAACAAATCCATTATGTTCCGCTACAATAGGCCTTATAGCGATTGACTAAATTATTCAGCAGCAACTTCAATGCAGAGCTTATTTCGCACACTGAGAAATAAACTTGCAAATTGTTTTTAAACCGTCAACGATATGATATGATTTAGCACCGATAAATAATACCCTCTGTACAATTGCAAAATATATTTTCAAATTTCTTTTACTGTCCTAGGATGGGCAAACTTCTAGTAACCTATAATAACACATTCATTGAACGTACAGTCATTCGGACTGCGAGGTAGAGAGCTGTCATCCGTGCGACGAGGATAAGAAAATGAAGTCGATTGCATTTCATAGACATGGCTGTCTACTCTTATACTTTATAATTTTACTTCATTAATAACTCCTTAAGATTCTAATAAGTGATGACAAAAATATTATCACAAGGAATCATCCAATGCTATTGTGCAACTCCGAAACCACTGTTAAACTGTGTGAAACGGTGGTCTATCGATACCGCGCATGGCCCAAACCGATTGACTGCGGGATTGAACCCGCTCAGTGGACTTAACGTAACGATCTTAAACAATTTGTTCGCACACACTTATTTCTGTGACCAAGCAGTAGAATTTGGTCCCGGCAAGAACGAAACTGACATTTTGTAATTATTTGAATACTGCTTAGCACAGAGGTGGGCAAATTTTTGCACATGGGGCCACATTAAACGTAAAAAAAATTCGGAGGGCCGGATAACAAATTTTTTACTTTTAATAGCGACTAACATGAAAAGAAGTTTACTTTTTAAAAATATATTAAATACACTTTGGCTCTTACTAATGAGATGTTTGGGACTGTGAACATGCATATATTTAATTAACAAGTGTTCCATACTCCAAAGTGGTTGCGCTGGTTGCAATTCACAGTTTGAGTTCAAGTTTAGATCACTTAACTGAGACCTGTAGCCTATATGGATTTGTTTATCTGCATAGTTGACAATCTTTGCTGACAGAAATAAGTGGATGCGAATAACACAAACATTTTTAAAGAAGCATTTTGTAGATTTGAGAATTTTTCCTTCCTGAACAAAGAAAAGAATGTTATCAGGTCTGATCCTTTGAGCTGTTCTTTGAGAACAGTGTAACTTTGTGGGTCGGTTAACTCCAGCTAAAGTTTCGTAGGGCCTATATGAGCTAATTGTCAAAGTCAAATGTGAACGATATAGTAAGCACAATAAATTCAGTGTCACTTGATTTAAAATCCACAACTCTTCTGTCAAACTTGACAGCTGAAGGCTGTATTTTTCCTATCCTGCAGTTTGCAACTGCAGCGTGGGAAAGTTCCCATAGTTTTGTTCTTTCAGGTGCTTAGAAAGCAACGTTAGCTTTACTTGAAAGGATTGCACTTCTGCGTCGGCTTATACAGTTCATGAGCAAAAGCCTATGCAGAGAAGTGGGGCAGATCGGCACAGTTAATGCATTATAGTTATTTTTAAAGACCAGACCGGAATAGTAAGTTAGAGAGCAGCGCAACGTGAGTAAAACGAAGAAAACTGCTCGCGTTCTGAATTTAAAAAAATGTTCTGAAGGATTGTGGGGCCGGATAAAGAGTGTTGGCGGGCCAGATCCGGCCTGCGGGCCGTAGTTTGCCACCTTTGGCTTAGCATCATATAGCAATAGAAGCATTTTAGGTTTATCAAGTAACACTTCCAACTCTGGTAATTTTTTTAAAATTGGCCTACAACCAGTGCTCGAAATGGAAAATTTCACGAAACGGAACGCTAGTCAAAGATATGGGAGCATTCACGTTAATTTCATAGTATTTTCCACAATAATTCATTTGACGAACCGGAACGGAACGCTGACGAACCGGAACGGCGTTCCGGTGCGTTCCGGTCCATTTCGAGCACTGCCTACAACATTGGCAGTTACAGATGTGAATGCAAGGTTGGCTTCGCAAACGTATCTGGAAATTGCAAAGGTAGGTAAATGATCGGTTCTCAAAATGAATTACGATGGTTTGATGTAGAGTTACTTTTAATATAACTTCCACACATCTGGTGATACGTGCTTATTGCGAAACTATGATTGAATTCTAAAATTAAAGTCATCTCTTTTTAACCTTAAACTGTTTACTATTATAAGAGTTTATGTTATTATATACTGCAGATGTCGACGAATGTAAATCCGGAAAACCGTGTAATTCAACATCAGAAAACTGCTTTAACAACATTGGCAGTTACAGATGTGAATGCAAGTTTGGCTTCGAAAATATATCTGGAATTTGCGAAAGTTGGTATATGATTGATTTTCAGAATCAATTCTAAATATAGAGAGATTCTGTACTTTAACTTGTAAAGATCTGCTATTACAAGTTGTAGGCGTAATTGCCACCACCCATTTATCCCGTTCTTTTAAAAGTCATGAAAATTAATTCTTATGAAAAAAACACAAAAAATCTAGCGTTAAAAGATGTTTAAACTAGGGCTGTACCGAATATTCGCTTCGTATTCGCTTCGGGGCCGAATAGTGGGAAAAATAGCTATTCGGTATTCGGCCGAATAGTAGCGGTCGGACCGAATACGAATAGTGGTCACGTGACATCTGTTTCTGCATATGCGGCTGCTATAGCGAGATGAGTGAACGTTAAGTAAGTGACAATTTCTAAGTTTAGTTAAATTAGTTCCATTCCTAGTTTACACAGACTGGCAGAAGAATGCAAAAAATACATGTAGTTAACTGTTTACTTTTAGTTTATGTATTTAATTTACTGAACTGAAACTTTCGCTACATTTGAAATTTCGAATGTTGTCGGTAGACCTATTTTGTACACTATTCGTACTCGTATTCGTATTCGGCCGAATAGTTGGTCCAATTATTCGTATTCGGCCGAATAGTGATAATCACCTATTCGGTACAGCCCTAGTTTAAACATAATATTTCCAAAATTTTCAATAATTTAGGCATAGACAAATGTAGATGAGAACCCATCGTGTGCGATATATATGGCTTTACTGGTTTGGCGCTGTCTCTTATGCTGTGCCCCGGCTTATCTGTGTGAGCTCTGCCACCCGGTCTCTGATTCAGTTGGATTTACTATCATAAGGGCGACTTCGAAAGGGCGACCATCAAAAGGGCGCGTTCAAAAAGGCGCCGCTCATAAAGGCGCGTGTTTAAAAGGGCGCCGATCAAAAGAGCGCGCTGTTAAAAGGGCGACAATCGAAAAGGCGAGAAAGTTCGCAATTGGAAGAAGCATAGACTTTAAAACATAAAATTGGGAACCAACTAAAAGTTCTGAGCCAAAGAACAATTCGCACGTACGAAATGTTGTATAACGCTTTGATGACAATTGATCTTTTCATCATGTTCAGAAACAATCCTCTCATATTGACAGACAGTGTTTTAACCTCGGCTATGGTAGCCTATATATTTACTCTGGTCGGACGATATATAAATGAAGGTTTTAAATCAAAAACTTACAGTGTTGTTTTATGATTCGCATAAGTTAGGTTCTCATATGATATAGGCCTAATATAACATTTTACAGTAGATTATATAAATTGTATAACCAAACAGATTTTGGTTGAAGTTCAGCGCAAATAAGTTGCTGAAAAAGTTTGAGAATGCAACTAGAATTTGTTAAGTGCAACAAAGGTCGAGATATGTTACTTGTTGATGGTTGTACATTCAGACTTGAAAAAACATTGAACGAAAAGAATTTGGAAGTGCACTGAATATCGTACAGCTAAGTGTAAGTCCCGCTGTCATACAAAAGATGAAATTATGACAACGTTTGAAAAACAGACGTTGTTATTGTTATTATTATCTCTAAATACAGTAGTAATAACTATGGAAATATCAATAAAATAACGTTGGTCTACCATTTAAAAAACAGACTTTGTTATTGTTATTATTATCTCTAAATACAGTAGTAATAACCATGGCAATATCAATGAAATTACGTAGGACTAACTTAAACCTATTGTTCGCCTTTTCGATTGTCGCCCTTTTAATAGCGCGCTCTTTTGATCGGCGCCCTTTTAAACACGCGCCTTTATGAGCGGCGCCTTTTTGAACGCGCCCTTTTGATGGTCGCCCTTTCGAAGTCGCCCTTATGATAGGATACCATTCAGTTGGCAGGCGTGCTCTTCGATCTTCTTCTGGGGAAGAACTTTTAGTCCCTTTGATCGCTCCACAATTGGGCAAATTTAAGTAGGCCTATACACGAGAATTCTTAGATATAGAGGAAGTTAAATTTCATTTTATTTAAAAAGAAGGTTTAATCGTAACCATAATATTATTATTAGGGTGTCTTATTCCTGTTAATTTTCTGGGACATTTTCGGGGCCCCTAAGTTACGAGATCCGTGCGACTGAACGGATCGCACGCCTCTAAGGCCGGCACTGGGTGGCCCTGCATTTGGAATGGTCTTCCGTTAGAGATTCGCCTACCCCAAAGGGGCACACGTCTGCTTTTACAAGTTGCTTATATCTAATCTCTACTGCCGTGACTGAGCTCGTTGTGCTTCTGAGTAGGTTTCTTGAGGGTGTCCTATATTAAATTTCCGAATGAATTACTGAATAGAAAAGCACGAGGTACAGAACATACAGATGCCGGCAGAGAATTCAGAAATTTTAATTCAGCAACCGAAAGAGTCCAATGTCCAACACGTTTGTGTCTAAGCTGACTTGGCCGAGAGCTCAATGGACGCTGCAAATTATGTGGAAGGTCTTAGTCCGCCGCACAGTTACGGGAAATATTCAATATAACTCGGACACGATGTACAACACAGCAACACGGCTCTGGAATGACCTACCTCTGAATTCTGCAATTTCTCAGTTCCTCCATCATCATTTGAACCCGTCCTTCATTCTCCTCCTCATGTAGGCCTACCTCTATCTATCATTCACGGGCTTTCTACTCAAAACTGGAGTACTCCTACCCTGACTCACCTGATCCTCCGCCTTCAAATTATTCTCGCCATAAACGACACCCGCCTTGGCAGCTGCACTGCCTCTTGTCCTGAACTGGCTACCTGGAAAGCGGACTCGGACTTCTTTTGGACAACTCTCTGAAAATCCTCTTTTGATTTGATTTGGACTTCTGCAAACCGGACTCGGACCTCATTTGGACTACTGTCTAGAAAACCCATTCTTATTGGATATGGCCTTCTGGTAACTGGATTGGACCTGCTTTGGACTACTCTCTGGAAACTCCCTTTGATTTGACATGGTGCTCGTGAATAGGCTGGTGCCCTGCGCTTGACCTTCGAGTGGCGCTTCAGATGTTTAGAAATTACGATTACGATTAGAAATGCTAAAAATCTCGGGGCTGAGTAGAATATTAAATATTAGATTACCTTCACATTTAAGAAATTTCATATATTAAATTAAAAGAGACTATCAAGCGAATAAGGCTGATGCATACTTTTCTTTTGGACTATGATAATTAAAATGGCTGAAACCAGGAAGTGGTAGATGTGGAGCATCTCCGACACATGAAAATAAGGAATAACCATTCCTTACAGGCAAGGTGGGAGTAGAAGAGGAATGCCATAAATGCCTAAGCAGTATTACTTTTGTCCGCACTAGATTAGTTCTTCATATAATTATGTAGTATTTTAAAATTGTGTGATGGGTCTCGGTAGATAAAGGCTAGTGCGAATGTTGCTCTGCAGCTGTCGATACCAATAAGATACAGTCAGTATTAAGCACGATCCATACAGAGTGGCAAATATGCGGATGGAGGAACATAGCTAAATCGACACTAGGATGAAACAGGACAGCTGTCGTATAGAATAAGTCAGTGCACTTCCTCGATGACATGCAATTAAACGCAATCTCACACATTGAAATCCATGGATCTGCCTATTGTGGATATTGCACTGACGCGACGATTGCTCAGACAAAAGGTCGTCTGAATTATATATGACAATGTTTTCTGTTGAAAATAGGCAAAATTTTAAAACGTTTGAAAATTAAACGTGTAGCACTCTTCCAAATTTGTTGTCATAATTGTTATAAAGGAAACATTCAAGACAGATATGTTGGCTGCTACTATGACGACGTGAACGTCCAACCTGGCCTGCAGAAAATAGCTCTTCAGAATAACACTAGACCTACTTTGACTACAGAGTTGTGCATCGTGCAGTGTCTACTACGAAATTCAACATATGCTAGACTCGAGGTAATTGCTTTATGCGCCATTTTAAATTACATATTGGAAGAGCTGTTTCTAAATTTTATGATTCAGAGGTAATATAAAATAAAGCGCTGTTTTTTTCCCGCTAACATGCATTTTATTTCCTTAGTTTGGAGCCTATTTACTACGCTTTACCTCGGCCGTAGATGACTATTCAGTAATCGTCAGTATTTCGACGAAGCTAACTAAACACACAGAGTGTACTTTATGGTTATTGTCTTGCCTGTGGAAACCTTTTCAGTAGAGATCAATCTTTTATCTATGCTATTGGAGTGTTACTAGCTGTGCAAGTTTAATTTTACGCTCAAAGCAAAACATTTGTGGGCATAGGTGTTGCAGAGTTGTTAACTTGCACTGAAATATACATCATACATTATTTATAGAATTCAGAGGCATGTATGTGCGGAAACAACTTCGGTGTCATGTTACCGGATACTGCATGTAACTCACTCTGCCCTGGCAACCAGTCAGAGTATTGTGGTGGATCGAACGGAAAAACAGCTTTTTATTCGCTCTATGCCGGTAAAAAGTTTCAAAGCTATTTTATGATTCAGTCTCAGCTATATTACACAGTATTTGAGAAATCATCTTCGATATGACGGCGTCGTTAAATAAACGTATTTACACACACACAAATGAAAATTAAATTAATCCTGATTCAGGTAACAGAATTTTTCAGAGGTCAGAGCAAAATGCTGTTCTTAGTGACTATTCCCATGACTGAGCTGTTAGCCTGAAATATTTTGTGGAAATCGCTTCCAGTAGACTAACTGATTGTGAGTACAGCCACAACGGTCACATGCGTATCGAGTGTGTATCAGTTTGATCAGTAGATGAGTTAGGATACTACGGTTACATGTCTGATCCAGTTTGTCTTACTTTGACAAACATTACTGCTACATCATGTGCTATCAAGTCTGTCTTAATTTGAACAGTATATGAGTTCGGCTATTACTGCTACATTTGTTATCAAGTTTGTCTTAATTGAGCAGTATGTGAGTTCGGCTATTACTGCTACATGTGTTATCAAGTCTGTCTTAATTTGAACAGTATGTGAGTTCGGCTATTACGGCTACATATGTTATCAAGTCTGTCTTAATTTGAACAGTATGTGAGTTCGGCTATTACGGCTACATATGTTATCAAGTCTGTCTTAATTTGAACAGTATGTGAGTTCGGCTATTACGGCTACATGTGTGATCAAGTCTGTCTTAATTTGAACAGTATGTGAGTTCGGCTATTACGGCTACATGTGTGATCAAGTGTGTCACTGCAGAAGACAAGCTCCTTGTGATCGGACGACCGGACAATGTCCAAATGGATGCGAAGAAAAATGGTTCGGTGCAACTTGCAGCGACAGTAAATATTCAATCTTATATTCCTAATATTCAAAATAGTCCTGTGAATTTAATCCAACAGACTATTAGCCGGTTTTAATTAGGAAGATATTGTCAACAGTATTAAAAGCGGTCTAAAAGAAGTACAAGTGCCGGTGTCGCGTGACAGACTATCCGTCTTAAAACTTTCCGGGGATGAATAAATTTATCCCCCCGGATGGATTGTACCGGTATAGAGTATACGGAGGGGGGGTAAGCCATTTCTATCCCCCGTCGTGCAAAATCGTCCCCCGGGGGATAAAATTCACAGATATAAGGTATTGTTAAAAACGTGTTGATAAATCTATGCTGTAATGAAAATCAAAATGCGTGACTCTTAGGTGTTCTAAGCAATGTTCAGAGTAAACCAAATCGAAGTTACAGTATTAAGGATAACCACACGCGGAAGTGGCTTTCTTCCTAATCTATTAGGAGGGATTTTGGGGAGACAGCATTACGTTGTCGCTGAAACATTTCTCAAGATGTTTTCGCATTTCTGAAGGCTCACCAGTCAACATCCAGGGTGGCAGAACCGGAAGCAATCTCAAAGGCATAGGCAGCTGCGTACAGTAGAACCCGAAGTCAGTCGCTAAGGAGTTACCAACTGACTTGATAAGTTATCGACTGACAGCGATTCAGTCGACTAAGTCGCATGCTTATCGAATGACCAAGTCGCTTAGACGTATCGACTGACTTAGCGACTTGTTATCGACTTCTCACGTAATCAGATACGTCTCTTGGACATACCTAATTACTCAACAATATAATGCATTTTGCCGCATACTGTACTGATCGTAACATCATTTCCGTGGGAATTAGATAGGACCCATATGAACTCTGTACGGGTCCAATATGGGAATATGGGTCCTAAATGGGCTCCGCTCCACGTGGCATGCTGACAGAGGACAGACCGATGACTGTGAAAATTAATGTAATGTGAATTTATGACGCATTTGCGCGTGTATAAAAGGAAAAACACATACCACTAAGTCTAAGCCAGTGATATTTCAGTTTTGAAAATAATTACAGTTTAAGTTTTTTTAGTTTGGGGTTCATTATTTCCATTTCAGTTCAAGTTTCAGTTCTGAAATAATTTCAGTTTTTATTACAGTGTCAGTTCTGAAATCATTTCTGTTTTCGTTTAAGCTACTGACAAATTTCAGTTTCAGTTTATAAAATGCATTATTTGCATTGATAGACAACAACGTGAACGTACAATTGAGTCATTGAAGTTGGTTCATTGCCTTAAATGGCTTCACTGGCGTTGCTAGTGTACCTATTGATACGAATCGACCGATATCAAGCGCAAGCTACCAATTCACCTCAGTCCCTTTTCATGACATTTCGTTTGTGACTACTGATATTTTGTCTTCCTCGTTTTGCTGGTGTACCGACTGATACGAATTGACCAATATCAATGTCACAACTTGCCTAAAAATAAATAGAGTATAGAGTACAGAGAGAGAGAGAGAGAGAGAGAGAGAGAGAGAGAGAGAGAGAGAGAGAGAGAGAGAGAGAGAGAGAGAGAGAGAGAGAGACAGACAGACAGAGACAGAGACAGAGACAGAGACAGAGACAGAGACAGAGACAGAGACAGAGACAGAGACAGAGACAGAGACACAGACACAGAGACAGAGAGAGACAGAGACAGAGACAGAGACAGACAGACAGACAGAGACAGAGAGAGACAGAGAGAGAGACAGAGAGAGAGACAGAGAGAGACAGACAGAGAGACAGACAGACAGAGAGTATAGTGAGAGGATCATTAACTCCACTGGATTCTTTGCCAACCCGTGCCAACAATAAGTACACAGCATATCGCTTTGCCCATGACCACGACTGATGTAGTTCTAAGCTGACTTACATCGCACAATTTGTAATTATGTTGCAAGGGGATACTTTGTGAAGGGGGATAATTTCGTACGTCTCATGGGGATACTTTTGCACGAAGGGAGATAGTCCCTCCCGTTCACATTCATCAGGCCATATTCTGTTCTGCTAAGGGGATATACTTGTATGGGGGATACTCTATTTGGTGACAGGCACGATACCTCTCAATTAAGTGCATGATGTCGTTATGAACAGCAAGCAGGCAGTTTTTCTAACGAAAGAAACTTATAGTATGAAGACAGAAAGGGAGAAATTAAATTGATTGATAATTATATGAGTAAGTATACAGGATGAACAGTGGTATGATTATTAACAGACGAAAAGGATCGATCCATCACCGAATTAATAGTTGATGTATAGTGTAATGTTTCAACCAATGAGCCATATTTAAGAAATAATGTAGGCAGACCGTCAGAATCTGAGAGAGCTAGATTATGTTAGAAAAAAATGAGCTTGTGAACTCAACGAGAGTTGTTGACTGAAATTGAAGGCAACGCTTGAGAGACCGTGATGACCGATGATGATAATAATGATAATAAAGATGCTGACAATGATAACGACAACGATGATGATATAGAAGGAAATGTTAACAATAGACACGATCTCGATAAAACAAATTTTAAAGCATCGCATTATCTTTATACTCAAGCCACTATACTTAATTATGGTTTACTGTAGCACGCTTGTCAGAGAAGTATATCGGATGCTTTCGGGATAACCAAACACGTGCCATTTCGCCAGAATTTGGTTATGATTCGCGCATGACTGTTGAAGTTTGCACTAACACTTGTATTTTGCGAAACAACTCAATTGTAGGTTTACAGGTAAGCATGCTACAGGCTCGAATATTAATGGTTGTAAGAACGAGGCCAATCATGGATTTCTATTAATCTGAAGATAAAATAATGAATACACTGTAGCCTACAAATGTTACTTAGGCTTGAATTTAGGCTGCTGATATGTTTTTCCGAGGTTCACCTGTAAATGTAACTAGGCATAAGATTTTATAAATAAACCTGATAATTTATTATGCCTATTTTTAGAGATAAATCTATTTACATGTAAACCAGCAGTGGTCTTTTTAGCAGAAGGTTTTCTTATAATATTACCTATATTATGTTTTCCCTTACTACAAATACAACTAAAGCTTCCACAGCCATAGGGAACGTACGTAATGGACACGGAGGGAAGTGCATCGCGAGACTTGCAGTTTACTTTCCCGCTTACATGTACGTTGTATCAAATCATAGGTTCTACTGCTTGCTGACAGAAGCACGTTCGTACAAATAATTTGTTCATGGTCGCGTTACATAGGGTGCAACCTACAACATCAAGATCATCGATCACGCATGTTGCAAACAGACCATTGTGTCGCACTATATTAGATTTTGCTGAAGATTTTTAATATAAACACAAATATGCGCTGGTTGCAAGTTAACTTATTGCCGAATCGTGAGCGTAATCACAATCTCAAGGTGATATAGTGAACTCTTTCAAATTACTTAGAACCAATGACCTTCAGTGGGGAGATACACCCGATAACCGACATGATCAAACGGTTAGTCGACGCGTTGTAGCAGAAACTTTAGGACTAGTCGAGTTTAAGTGTTTATGTTTACCACCATTTCGGAAACATTTTGTGACCTAAAACGAGTCAAGTGATCAAGAAGTAAAACGATTGTTTTCTGACTTCAGGCTGGAGGTCACTGCTTCTGTGGAGAAAGCTACGCAAAATATGGGCGAATAAATGAAGGAGTTTGTAGTTATCCATGTCCAGGTAACCGATCTCAAAAATGCGGCGGAGGTTGGGCCAACAGCGTCTATTCTGGTAGGTTAATTGGACAACCGTTGCTCTATTAGACAATTTCTTGGATAATTTCATAGTTGAATACTTAGAGCACAACTGGATGATCCTTTTCCTGTGATTTTATTAAGCCATTTTATATGAAACATCGGCAATTATTATTTTGTCACAGTAATCAATTTATATTCTTTAGAGATCTACAACAGTTACAACTTGAAATTTTATGCTAGCTGTAATATTAAATGTGGAGACAGTGGCTGTATGGTGTGTTGGGATTGAAGTATCGGACGTTAAGTGGTTACCATGTAAATGTCGTGTAGAAAATACATAAAAGGAGGCATTTACTTAGTTATCTTCCCAGTATCACAATTCATTGAACATTCTGTAGATCGGTAAAGGTACTTTATAACATTGTAGTGTGTCCGGCTGGATATTATGGTCCAAAATGTCACAATCGCTGTCACTGCTACAACAACAGTCGATGTGTCTACCTGACTGGAGAATGCAATTCTACTTGCAAAGCTGGATGGATTGGGAACAGTTGCAACATTAGAGGTTATTTAAGTATTAATTATATTAAAATTAGCGTACCAAATTTTATCTGGATTAGAGTTTCTCGCTTGTTGCACTTGCAAGTACTACTGAGTTAAAAGAGCCTTTTCCCTGACGGAAATCTCAAAATGACGCAACATATTACAGGACTTGTTCGGACTAGCCTCACAATCATGAGAGCTGATTACAGTGCCCAGATCTCTTACTACAAATACAACTAAAGCTTCGACACCCATAGGGAACGTACCGATCTCTCTCAAAAGAAAATCTTCCAAAGTCTTATCCTGATTCGATTCGATTATTTGAATGTCGACTTTGTTGACTTGTTTCAATGTAGGAAGGGTTTAGTCTGCATGCGGTCATTGATGTTGCTGCTCGTCGGGCGGTCGAATAAAAACGATCGACCACATCAAACCCGCGTTATAAGAGCAGTTTTAATGTATCGGGACGGAGAATTGGACTGAAGAGCTTATTAGTAGTGGGACAAACAGAACTACGCGAGCTAAGGAGTTTTTGGATGCGCTGCATCCTGTTGAGTTCAAGGTCTGAAAATCCATTAGCATAATGAAGACGAGATGAGACAAAGGAACAAGCTATGGTTTGCGACATATTCGTAGTGGGAGCCGACATGATGTGACGTATTGACCTGATATGATAGAAACAAGATTTACAAAGTTTGTTTTGTGCGGTCGGAGTATGACCTTACTGTCCACGGTCATCGAAAGAGCAATAATATTTGAGACAAAAATTACCGTTAGTTTGTATCTACTGTTCAGATTTAAAGAAAGAAATTTAAAATAATTTCACCAAATTTAAAAGTCTTTCTCCTAAAATCACTTGAGTCGCTCACCAAAATCATTAAAAAAATTTAATTCACATATAATTATGAAAAAGAATCAAAGTCGCATGCTTTAGCGAACGTTCAGGGGTAAGTCTTACTTGTGAAACAGTCAGATTCATAAATTTAAATGTTTCTTACTCGCAAGTGATTTTTGCAAATGTGTGGTCTCCATGGATGGATCTGGATTTTAGTCGGAACCACCTCTGCCTCCATAAATTTTTATTGGTGTACCGTGACGATGCGCTAGAGATAAAATGCAATTTTATAATCTTACTTAACATTTATTCACTCATGGCCTGTACGCGTTTAGCTCTTCGCATGGTTTTGTTAATCCATTGAAATTTCTAAAAATTAACCTGAAGTCACGAGGGACATAATTTACATTTTACTTACAAAGTTTCCACCTCTAAACAAAACCTCTGCTTTCAATTCACTTTACAAGAACATGCAGTTGTGTAGTCCTATACAAAACACAGTTAAGTGTCACGCTTCATACACTGTCAGCTCGATGCTTCTCTTATAGGGCCTACATAAGTAACACATAAGCTGCATTAGCCTATGTGTCGAGCTTTGACCATATGCCAAAGTCAATGAAGGCTTTATTTGTATATATCACAGAGTAAACCCATAATCTGTGCATTGGGTTTGGGCTTAATGAAATAGCAATAAAGGTTTTTCTTGTGAGCAGTTGCACTTAGGCTAATGCTAATTTTCACTTGTTTGTTTATCTTTAAAATGCTTAGATTTGCAATTGTTCATATACATGATGTCGGCTCTGATATTTGTACGAACAGATTATTTCATAGGGAGTATGCCTACCTACCATGCTTGACTTTCTTTCGACATGTACAGAATCTGATGGCCTCGCTTTATGTTTAACTTCAATTTTATAGATTGTAAAACCAGCAATGGTGATTGCGAATCTGACGAAATGTGCGAAAGTGTTAACGTGGGGTTTGCAAGCGTGACACTTTGTCGATGCAAAGACGGATATTACAGAGACATCAACACATGCAGGCGAAGTTAGATTTTTTTAAAGAAAACTTTTGAATGAGTACCATTAATTGAATCGTTATTATGCTATCGGGAATAAACTGGTACTTTTCACTTAACTATATTGTAGCGCTCTAGAAATGTGGAGTTTACGGTTACAATTAAGACTACGATCATGTTGCAAGATAGATTCAGAAGGTTTACATTGATTGCAGTAAGCATTATAAATTTCTACTATTTCGTGTCTAAGAAAACGTTTATCTCGTTCCACCTTCTGTAATACTGTAAATTATCTCTTAGGAAACAGATTACAGCTAATTCAAAGCTTATTGTTACAACTAGCTGTTACCCGTGAAAAATCACCGTATGTAAATTTAGTTTAAAAACATCAATGTGCTTGAGAGTAAAAATGTGCACGACTGTGTTAACAACTTCCCATGAAGAGAGAAAGAGAGAGAGAGAGAGAGAGAGAGAGAGAGAGAGAGAGAGAGAGAGAGAGAGAGAGAGAGAGAGAGAGAGAGAGAGAGAGAGAGAGAGAGAGAGAGAGAGAGAGAGAGAGAGAGAGAGAGAGACAGAGACAGAGACAGAGACAGAGACAGAGACAGAGACAGAGACAGAGAGAGACAAAGAGAGAGAGAGAGTGAGAGAGAAAGAGAGAGAGAGGGAGAGGGAGAAAGAGGGGTCAGCTGGACCCCTGTAGGAGTGTAGGTGCTTCCATTATACAAGGAGCCAGCCGGGCATCCTGGCAACGGGCTACGCCCGGGAGGTGGCGGGGGGCTTTGCCCGACTAACCTGGACCCGTGTGCTTGCATTCTGCAGTCAGCCAGCTGGCGGGGGCGGGCTACACCCGCTTTAGCATTTGCCCAACGTTATGCGACGGGACATCGAAATTATATTCCGTTTGATACGACTACTTATTGACGACATTGAGTTGAACAGTACTTCGCTAACTCTTGGTTTTGGGCTCTGAGAGCTGTTTAAAATAGTAATATTTCAGAGGATTTTGCTTCTATGAGAAAGCATAGAAATTGCGACGTTTAGGTAATTGAAACATAGGCGCTATACAAATGTCGTAAAACTAGAAATTCATCCTCTGCCGTTTTAGCCAAACAAGAAATGCTGGAGTTTTATAATACATTACTTTTGTCATTAAATTAGCTTCTCTTCACTACGTTGGCTGCTACAAAGGAAATACGACCCAGTATGTTGCTGTAGAGCTACCAACAAACGACACACTGACCATTGAATTCTGCATATCGAATTGCAGACAACTAAATAACACATACTCAATAATTCAGGTATATCTTCATGACTGTTTATATCGGTTTATCTTCATCTGATAATAACAATGCTACAATCCTTAAACAGTTTACACTGTTACAACGAGCTGCATTGGTTTCTTAGTCACTTGTAGTAAACTCTTTTCATTGAAGTGTTAATTCGAATGGACACCACTGCTTTTTACAAGCTGCTCAAGTCTAATCTGTATTGCCTTGGCTGGGCTGGAAGCTCATCTGAGTAGGTTTCTTGAAGGTGCGCTATATTAAATTTTTTAATGAATGAATGAATGAATGAAATAATCTAGCATTATAAATTAATGTTGCAATCTCACAACATACTAATTTGTTAAGCATGAAACAATGTGTATTGCTATAAGGATGGAGTAACATGTCGCTGTGGAGATAGCTATGGCGAGATTTCACCAGATGGTGAATGTCAAGTTCCTTGCGCTGGAAGGAAAATGCAAAACTGCAGTCGTAAGAATACGACAGATGGAACGCCTATCTACGCTGTTTATACAGGTTTGTACCATCACTGCACCAGCCACCTTGGTTCAGACGATAACAGTTCTTTAGTGAAATTATTATCGCCACTTAAGCAGATTTTTAACTTTGCGTTATACTATGCTTTAGTTTTAGACTCAGAAGCATATTTTCTGCACCACTATTTTATGTTTAAAAAATGTTTCATCGACTGTCAAAAGATAAGCCTCGGCAAACAGTGGAAAGTTGGACCTCCGAAGTAGGCCTACTCAAAAGTAATTGATGGAACGCTAAAGTAAAATTACTGTTTATATGAGAACGCAATTGACAAATATTTGCATGTAACACACTGTGACAGAGGGTTTAAGCTTACTTTTCCAGTTAATTCCTCCTTTAATATGTGCGCAATGACATAGGCCTACAGCAAATATTTTTGCCAGTTTACTTGAATGGCTATACCTTTTTTGGAATCCTATTGCTGTGGTTCAAAGTCAACATGTAGATACATTTATAATGAAGTCATAATGGAAATATTAAGTATTATAGACATATTTAACATCAGTATCGTAAGACTAAACTGCAAGTCATAGGTTCCCAGTTTTAGATAACGCTTATGCCTAGGCCTACATGTGTCAGATTCGGTTCCAGAACGAAGGCCATTAACATAAAAGGAAGATGTTTGCAAATGCATTAATTTACGGGTACCTTTGAAAAGCTAGTCTATGGCAGTTTCACTAGCTATCCTGAATTATGTTTTCGCAAACACATAGCCTAGGCCTATTATGTAGAATGAGTTGATTTTAGGCCTTTTCACACGAATCCTACTTTTGGTTGGATAGCAAAATCGTTTTTACGGCAGTACATTGGATGTTATAACGACACCAGAATCCCGGCAATGGAGAGGAAATTCTATTGGGAGAATGCACGAAACAACACGATAGACTCCTGCATAAGACACTGTGGCTCCCGTAATTACAAGTACTCTGGATTACAGGTAACCTGAGTGTTACTTTTAATTGCTTATTGTTGCCAATTTCTTCGGTAGAAGCAAGTCTTTCAATGCGTATCCGGTGTTATTTTACTCTCTTTGTAAGAGTTGTTGTAAGTTACAATGTGTACCTGCATATTTTGGACAGTTTCAAAACTACTTTTGTTTGAATCACTGTAAAATAGTCAATCACAGTTCCGTGTTGTTTTGGTATGCGGACGTTTGGTCAAAGGACGGTTGGTCAACGGAGAGTTGATCACGGACGATTGGTCAATGGACGATTGGTCAAGCGGACTGTTCGTCAAGCGGACTGTTCGTCAAGGGTCCTTTCGTCAAGAGGACGGTTGATCCAAAAATCGTCCGTTGACACTCGGCCGTTATAAAGCAATCAATGAGGTTGTTCAAGAAACATTTGTATAAACAGGTGACGTTTTATAAAGTTTATAGTTTAGAAAGCAATTAATGAGGTTATAAATGTCCGCTTTCCGCGTTTCGAAATCCCGAAATTCGCTGATGCCATTGAAGAATAGCCTAGTAGAGTAGGTCTTTTTATATTATTACTTAATACTTAATTAACTTGCAACTTTGCAACTTATAATATAAATTTATAGTAGTATTTAATTTAATATAATAACTGCCTGGTACCTAACGTCGGAAATGTGAGTTAACTGAAATAGAAGCCATCGACAATACAACGCCTTGATGGACAGCAGCCAACTCACTTCATAAATCCTTGTTTATAGTCTTCATTGCTGTGCATGTAAAGATGCCTGGTTTTGTAATGGCTTAATTGGTCGGATAATTGGTCTGCCTACGGATAATTAGTGGTCGTATTTCAAAGGGTTATCGTATATCTGTGCCAGTGCAGTTGTTTGTACTGATAAGAGAACTGACATATTTTAAAAGCGTCTCCAATGTTTAAAATAAAATTTTTTTATCAACCGTCCCCTTGACGAAAGGACCCTTGATCAACAGTCCCCTTGACGAACAGTCCGCTTGACCAATCGTCCGTTGACCAAACGTCCTAGAATCGTCGTTTTATTGTGCCAAACAGTACAAAATATGGCTAGTGAAAATGCATTGCCGAAACACGCCCAAACACTGAAGAAATCAATGGTGGAAAACATCTGTAGATTTTAAAGTGGCTCCATTTCTTAAGCCACATCCCTGTTCTTGCTTTGATTGTTTATAAGTTGTTTGAGTTTGCTTACGTGCATGACATGTTCGTTAATTATCGTTGTCTGTTACTGCGATCAGGGCTTGGAAATTTTTTTTTTAAATTTCAAGCGCAGCAATGCTAATAATAATTACAATTAATAGCATTAACTAATTTTATTGAACATTGTAGTACAGCTTCAAGTGCTTCTGTGGAAATTCCTACGATAGATACGGTCCATTACCTGAATCCAGATGTAATATGAACTGTTCTGGTAATACTAGTCAAATATGTGGTGGAGACTATGCAAACAGTGTGTATGCAGGTTAGTTCATACCAGTGCGTCTTTTTTTCTCCATGTTGACTAACACTCACAGTCTAAAACACGAGAAGTTTGCACTGATAAAGTATATAATACCTAGGAGTCTTCATTAAATTGTAGAACCTAATAAAAAGACTTCTTTGTATCATTTAGTGTTTCATTTGGGTAGAAATAAAAATTTCTAAACAGAGGGATAATTGCTCAGTTATTCGCGTCTAGGATAAGAAATTTCTTTACTAAAATTATGGCAATCGTTATGGTTAGCAAAGTTGTGAATTTGTTTATAATTTCTTCTACATTTTACTATGCCATTGAGTGCATTTACTATGTTCTATATATATTATACTGTATGTAGACAGAAAGACCCAGCACTATTTATCTGTAATATATTGAGTGCCAGGGTCAAAGTCCCTGAGACTTAGGCGATACAAATCAAATGAGCTTATAATGACATTTGGTTCAGTCAGCACTCTTAAACTAGAATTTAGAATCAAAATGTCTTACTACAGTAGACCCCATTTCAAAGGTACTTACAATTTTCTCTTCAAATGAACTTTCGCGACATATGGACTAATAAGTTTACTCGAACCAGTAATTTAGATGACACTTTTGATGTGAAAGTTGCGATATTTTTCGCAGCCCAAGTTTTGTATTTATCCCAATATTGCAGCACTCTCTAATTGGCCATAATTATGTTCTCCGTTCTGCTGAAATTGTTCAGATATTTCAGACAGAAACAGTAGGCCTACACCTACATGTGCTTTTTCTTCATCACTCTAATAAATGAGGCAACATAGTTTTTGTTCCTATGGGCCTACACATTTTTAGCAGTTAGGCCTACTTAAGAAATTAAATAACCTTAAAACGTGATATTACTATCAAATAAACAGAAGCATGCATGTATCCTGATAATTTTAGAAAATACACAGTTCGAACCAATAGTTCTATACTAAAGTTGTCACAGCATAAACTGTATAATAACACGAGAGGTGTCACGATTGGTGAAGTTTAGAATCGCAGTAAATTTCAACGTCAAAACACTACAAGATCAAAATATAAAGTTATAAACCATGAACATTGAATAATGCCCAGACGCATTAGTGATTTGCAATTAATTATAGGTTATGCAATTTTTATGGAGATTTATCATTGCTGAGCCTATCATTTTGTGCATGACACTCGATCCAGAATGAGTCGCGTAATCGTTTTTCTTCCGTCTCTTCCTGTAAGATTATGTCCGACGATCGTCACATACTCACACTCTAATTTTTTAACCATCTTAGGATTTCTAATAGAAAACTGTGATCTCTTCTTTAAACGCTTAGGTAGAAAAGACCTATCTCAAAGCAATTAGACATAATTAGCAATTAGACGGCAATCATATTGCACTTCACGTGCCTTCAGTGACCAAAACTGTTCGGAATAATGTTGTAGTCAGAAAACAAATGGCCCGATGTAGCTGCTAACATGAATGCTTCTGACGCCGCTCCATGTATATGATATTAAAGTTCAGGAATGCCTCGGGTTCGTTCGTATTTGAGTGATGCTCAAAAAAATGAAATTTCAGATGAACATACACAGAAATTGTAAGCGATTGGTTGTTTGTAATTAAATGAGGAATTTTTAGTTGAAGTACGAGCACGTCACGTATCGTCTTACTGAATTCACGCAGCACACTTACTAAAGCCTGCGAGCAAATTCCGAATATATCACATACGACGCCACATAAATTTATGCCGACAAATACAGTAACATATAAAAGCAAGTTTAGTTCAAAATAAAGTTGCTCGACTTAATTCCTATTTTTGTTCTGTGTTGTACAGTGAACGACATATTATGGTGTTCGAGTGATGCAGGCTGCAAATCGAACGAGGCTTGCAACGTTATTGACTTGAATTACATGAATGTCTCACGATGTCGATGCAAACCAGGTTTCCATAGAATGAGTACATGGGAACAATGCACAGGTAAACTATAAATAAACTAGTGGTTGGCATGCTGAACAGTAAATCGAACGGACGGAGGTCTTAATCCATGCTAGGCAGAAGTTTATTTCAAGAATTTGACTCCCTAGCCATATAACATATAATGACATATTTCATTGACCGTACTCAGTCACTCAGAGTGAGAGGGAGAGGGCTGTCATCCGCATTCGTACGACGACGAGGATAAGAAAATGAAGTCCATTGCACTTCATAGGCATGGTTGCCTCTTTTATAGTTAATAAATTTACCTCATTAATAACTCCTTAAGATTCTAATAAGTGATGACAAAAAATTATCACAAGGCATCACTAAATGCCATTTTGCAACTAGGAAATCATGGTAAGAATCGATTGACTGCGTGTATGTCCAATTGTCCATAGTGGACTTAACGTGACGTTCTTGTTGTCAAGGAGTAGAAGTTGGTCCCTGCATAAACTAAATGACATTAAGTAATAATTTGAACGGTTCCGGTTCACTATTCCGGGGTCCGCTATTCCGGGGTCCGCTATTCCGGGGATCCGCCGGAATATACACTGTCCCGATGAAAAGTAGACCCCAAGAAAAGTGTTATAACTCAGTCAAAACGTTTAGCGTTTGCCTGAAATTTTAAAAACAACAACAGTAGCCTTATTACCACCAAAGCATAACGCCTTTTGGAAATGTTAGTGAGTTTGTAAAGTTAATGAACGTTTGAGATGCAGTACAGAAAAGGGGAAATTTCCAACATACAAGAGCCATAAGGAAGTGAAGTTCAGCTACAGCTGGTGTTCAAAATGTCCTCCTTGTTCACGAACACACGACCATAGACGTGGACGCTACTGTTTGATGGCCCGGTCGATGATCACGTGGTCAAACAGCTGCCACTCTTCAATCAGGTGATCAACGTCACGAATGCGGGAACGATAAACGCGCTCCTCCAGTACACTCCAGATTTGACAGTCAACTGGAATGAGGTCTGGACTGTTGGGCGGCCACTTCTGTGGGGATGTGAAGTCAGGTGTCTCTGGGGACAGCAGAGCAATGGTCTCACGTGCTCGGTGAGCAGGGGCTCTGTCTTGTTGAAACTGAAGTAGCCGCCCGATGAAAAGTAGACCCCTAAACGTTTGTCAAAAGTTTGTATGTTGGAAATTTCCCATTTTCAGTGCTGCATCTCAAACGTTGATAAAGTTGACAAACTCACCAACATTTCCAAACGGCGTTAAGATTTAGTGGTAATATGACTTGTGTTGTTTTTTTTAAAATTTCAGGCAAATGCTAAACGTTTTGACCGAGTTATGACACTTTTTCTTGGGGTCTACTTTTCATCGGGACACAGTGTACATACATACAACATACATACATACGTACATACATGCATACATGCATACAAACATGCACACATACATACATACATGCATACATACATGCATGCATGCATGTATGAATGTATGCGTGTATGTATGTATACATACAATCATGTATGTATGCATGTATGTATACATACATACATGTATGTATTCATGTATGTATGCATGTATGTATGCATGTATGTATGTATGTTTGAATGCTTGTATGTATGTATGTATGCATGTTTGTATGTTGTATGTATGTATATTCCGGCCGATCCCCGGAATAGCGGACCCCCGGAATAGCGGACCCCGGAATAGCGGGCCGGTACCATTTGAACGCTGCTTAGCATGATATAACCCCAGAAACATTTCATGTTCCTCCAGTAACACTTCCAACTTCGGTAATTTCGAAAACTGCGTTAACAACATTAGCAGCTACAGGTTTGTATTCAAGAGTAGCTTCCCAAACATATCTGAACATTCCAAAGGTAGGTAAATGATTGGTTCTCAGAATGAATTCCAGATGGCTTGATGTAGGTAGTTTACTGCATTTTAATACAACATGCACATATCTATCTATACGTGCCCATTACGAAACTATTATTCTACTTAAAAAACCAAAATCATCTCTCCAACCTTAAACTGTTTAATATTATAGGGGTTTAAATTTTGATATGCTGCAGATGTTGACGAATGTAAATCCGGCAAAACGTGTAATTCAACATCAGAAAACTGCGTTAACAACATGGGCAGTTACAGATGTGAATGCAGGGTTGGATTCGCAAATATATCTGGGAATTGCACAGGTAGGTAAATGATCGGTTCTCAGAATGAATTAAGATGGTTTGATGTAGAGAGTTTCTGCGCTTTTAATACAACTTACACGTATCTGGTGATACGTTCATATTACAAAACTATGTTTTGACTATAAAACCAAAATCATCTCTTATTAACTCTTTACTGTATAATAGGGGCGTGGTGGCTCAGTGGTAAGTTCGGCGTCTTGTGACCGGAGGGTTGCAGGTTCGAATCCCAATCTAGCCGCTGCGTAAGGGCCTTGGGCAAGTCCTTCACTCGCAATTGCTCGTGGCGCTTCAGCGTGAAAATTTCGGCACATTGTCAAATGCTGTAGTCGGGAGCGCCTCTGAGTAGTAGTTGACTTCGAGAGGCGCTATAGAAATATCCGGAATAAATAAAATAAATAAAAATAGTATAATGGTTTATATTATAATTTGCTGCAGATGTTGACGAATGTAAATCCGGTAAACCTTGCAATTCAACATATGAAAAGTGCGTTAACAACATTGGCAGTAACAGATGTGAATGTAAGAGTGGCTTCCCAAATATATATGGAAATTGCAAAGGTAGGTAGGGCCTAAATGTTCGGTTGCCGCAATGAATGACCAGATTTGAATACCGCTTGCACACATCTGAGAATAAGTGCTCATCACGGAACTATATTTAAACTGTAAAATTAAAATCATATCTTATTACCTCTAAGATGTTCAATATTATATGGGTTTATGTTATAATATGCTTCAGATATTGACGAATGTAAATTCCGTAAACCGTGTAATTCAACATCAGAAAATTGCGTTAACGACATGGGGAGTTACAGATGTGAATGCAAGAGTGGCTTCGCAAATATATCTGGAAATTGCAAAGGTAGGTAAATAATCGATTTTCAGAATGAATTAAGACGGTATGATGTAGACTGTTTCTGGACTGTTAATACAACTTGCACATATCTGAAGACGTTTCTGTTTCAACGGGGCTCATGCTCTGAATAGTTTATACTGCGAGAGGCGCCTTATAAATTACTAGATACGATACGATACGATACAATACGTACCTATTACGAAACTATTATTTAACTCTAAAGACCAAAATCATCACTCTCCAATTTAAAGCCGTTTAATATTATAAGGGTTTGTGTTATTAAATGCTGCAGATGTTGACGAATGTAAAACCGGTAAACCGTGTAATTCAACTTCAGAAAACTGCGTTAACTTCATTGGCAGTTACAGATGTGAATGCAAAAGTGGGTTCGCAAATATATCTGGAATTTGCAAAGGTAGGTAAATGCTCGGTTTTCAGAATGAATTACGATGGTTTGATGTAGAGAGTTTCTGCACTTAAATACAACTTGCACATATCTGGTGATGCGTACCTATTACGAAACTATTATTTAACTCTAAAAACCAAAATCATCTCTCTCCGACCTTAAACTGTTTAATATTATAAGGGTCTATGTTATAAAATGCTGCAGATGTTGACGAATGCAGATCCAGTAAACCGTGTAATTCAACATCAGAAAACTGCGTTAACAACATTGGCAATTACAGATGTGAATGCAAAAGTGGCTTTGCAAATTTATCTGGAATTTGCAAAGGTAGGTAAATGTTCGGTTTTCAGAATGAATTACGATGGCTTGATGTAGAGAGTTTATGCATTTTTAATCCAACTTGCACATATCTGGTGATACGTGCCTATCACAAAACTATGTTTAGACTTTAAAATCAAAATCATTTCTTTTTTACTTTAAACTGTTTAATAATATAAGGGTTTATGTTATGATATGCTGCAGATATCGACGAATGTAAAACCGGTAAATCTTGTAATTCAACATCTGAAAAGTGCGTTAACAACATTGGCAGTTACAGATGTGAATGCAAAAATGGCTTCATGGATATAACTGGAAAGTGCGAAGGTAGGTAAATGATCGGTTGTCCTGATGAATGACGATAGTTAGATATAGAGATATTCTGTACTGTAATAGAACTTGTAAAGATCTGCTATAACAAGTTGTAGGCGTAATTGCCAGCAGCCATTTCTTTTGTTCTGTTAAAGTCATGAAAGTTAATTCTAATGAAGAAAATAACATAAATAATTCAACCATTAAAAGATGTTTGAACATAATATTTCCTAAATGTTCAAATATTTTAGACATAGACGAGTGTAGAAGCGATTCCTTCGTATGCGATATTAAGACAGAACTTTGTACAAACACTGTTGGCAGTTTCTTATGTCAGTGTAAGCATGGGTACGAAAAGACTACCTTTGACAACTGCGCAGGTATGTCTCATTGTTTTTCGCTCGGGTTGTATGCTTTTAAAAGAGTTTGGAGAAAGTCTGTCATTCCAACAATCGCGTGTCTAACATGTTACCGTTATGGTTCATTTGCAAAGTGTGACGAATTCTTCATGTCTTAACTGAATCTATCTGATAAGCGCACTTATTCTCGCATGGCTTCTATTCTCAATTTCTTCTGTCTTTATAAGCAGACATTTCAGTAATATAGCAAATATAATACTCGAAATAACCCGAATGAGTCTGGGCCACTTGTAAATTCTCAGATTTATGCAAATGCATTAATAGTAGGCCTGCTTTGAATAATAAAGGCTGCCAAAAAAGTCACTGAAAAGTCAAGAGCAACGCTTATTAATTCCCTGTCTATGGTTGAGTAGGCCATACTTTTACTACAAGTGCCAAGTGCAGATACGTAGAGATAATCGGTTGTTTTCCATCTCAATTAACTCATTAATTATTCACTTGCTTCACTCTTTCCAGCTTTTAGGATATTCAATTAGAAAACTGACAAAGCACTTCACTGCAAATTGCTATTTCATCCTGCAGCTTCGACATTATCTGTTACTGTTGATATTATCTGAAATAGTGGGATAAAAACTTCTTTCCGTAATTTCTCTAATATAGACCTACATCTTACATCCAATATGCATCTTATTAAGCAAGTATATAGCCCTTTATTTACATATAAAGTGCATATGAATGACGTTGTACAGAACGATTACGTATATGAGATATAAGAGAGGTTAATTGGTTAATTCCAACTACATATATTGTACCATGGTGGCTGCAACCCGCCATGATCTGCCGAGGCTATGAAAATGAGCGCGCTATCAGTTCATACCTAGAGATGCCTCTCTTGGTGAGCTAAAGGCGCAGCTCTTCTATTTTTTGTAATTTGCCAATGACTGCTGAATCAAAACTTACTTTCAGGGTAACCTAAAGAAGTTCTAACATGTAAGTTCATTGCCTCTCATGATGATGCTTATGCTCTGGTCTAGTAACCTTCATATGACGATGCTAAGAAAATAGGGTTGATAATACTTTATCGCACGACTGTATATCCTATAGTTTTTAATAATTTTACTTCATTCAAAACTCCTTAAGATTGTGATAAGTGACCATAAAAGTTGTTTCACAGGCAATCATTCAAGATCATTGTGAAACTTTGAGATACTGTATGAAACGGTGGACCATCAGTACGACGCTCAGCCTGAGGTCTAATGATTGCGGGGTTGAATCAGTTAAGCGCACTAAGAAAACCGCTTTCAAAAAGTTCTTTGCGCACACTTAAACATGTTTCGAGAATAAGTCAAAGAGCAAATGGCAATTTGCTGTTTCTATGACCTTATTGGTGATTATAGTTGGTTACTATCTAGCACGACATAACCATAGCAACATCTAAAATTGAACGTCCAGTTCTTTTAACTTTTTGATAAACTGTTTCATATGACCAAGTTTTATATTACAATATTCTGCAGATGTCGAAGAATGTCAATCTGGTGCATCAACGTGTAATCCAATATCAGAAAACTGCGTTAACAGCATTGGTAGTTACAGATGTGAATGCAAGGATGGCTTCGAAAATAGAGCTGAAAAGTGCGAAGGTAGGTAAATAATTGTTTTATTTAATGACAAAAGTATGTAGACAGCATTTGCATGTACACTTCAAAACAACTTGTACAAATTTGCAAACATTGCAGAGTCTGTCGCCTAAATCTTTTAAGTCCAATTAATTTTTTAACCAGTTCTATGCAAATTCTTCAGGAGAACTTAAATTGCGGGGCGTGGTGGCTCAGTGGTAAGTTCGACGCCTTGTGACCTGATGGTTGCAGGTTCGAATCCCACTCTAGCCGCTGCGTACGGACCTTTGGCAAATCCTTCACTCGCGATTGCTCGTGGCGCTTCGGCGTGAAAACTCCGACACAGTATCAAATGCTGTAGTCGGGAGCGCCTCTGAGTAGTAGTAGACTTGAGGAGGCACTATAGAAATATCCGAAATAAATAAATAAATAAATTAGCCATCAACGTGTTATCCAACATCAGAAAACTGTGTTAACATCATTGGTAGTTACAGATGTGAATACAAGGATGGCTTCCTAAATATATTTGAGAAGTGCGAAGGTATAGGTAAATAAGCGTCAATTGTTTAGTAATGACGAAAGTATGTAGGCAGCATCTACACTTCAAAACAACTTGTACAGATTTGCAAACATTACAGAGGTATTAGCCAACATAGCATTCCAGGAAAATGCTTCACCAAAATGATACAAAACAGAATGAAGCATTATGTGTAGAGAGCACATTGAGAAGAACAAAGCCGGGTTCATACCAGAAAGAAGCATAATTGATAAACTATTCACAATGAGACAGATACTTAAAAAATATTTAACACAACCAGAAAGTCTTCATCAACTTCATGAACTATATAAAAAGCATTCGACAATATATGGCAAGATGGAATGTGGAGCGCGATGCAGAATGCAGGAGTACCAGAGCAAATGATTAAACTTTTACCAGCAATCTTTTTACAATAATTATTATCAAGTGCCATAAAAGTAAATAAAAAGATATTTTCACACGAAAACGGAAGTACGACAAGGATGTTTCTGATCTCCATACCAATTTAACCTAGTATTCGGAGCAATAATGTCAATTAATTGGCTGCGAATGATCGAATGGATTTCAAACTACAGAAAACAAGAATCGATGGTTCATTATTAAGGTAACCAAACAACCCTGCTAGACAAAGTCGTTCAACGAAGACTCCGAGGGGTTGGGTCTGTTGAGAAAGCCAGTTGACCGAATCCGACACAATACACTACAAGGAAGATTCGAATGAAAAGGACACAAGGCAGATCAAGACTATGCGGGATAGATAACATAATTGAGTACATAACATCACTCCGACTAACATTAAGAAGAAAAGTGGACTTGACTAATGACCAAGGACAATGGAGATCTATTATTCGTACCCTTTGTCGCCAAACGGATGGCGTCAGGAACTGATGATGATGATGATGATGATGATGATGATGATGATGATGATGATGATGATGATGATGATGATGATGATGATGATGATGATGCTGATGATGATGATGATGATGATGATGATGATGATGATGATGATGATGATGATGAGGACGACAACGACGACGACGACGACGACGATGATGATGATGATGATGACGACGACGACGACGATGATGGTGACGATGATGGTGATGATGACGATGACGATGATATGATGATGGTGATGGTGGTGGTGGTGGTGGTGGTGGTGGTGGTGGTGGTGGTGGTGGTGGTGGTGGTGGTGGTGGTGGTGGTGGTGGTGGTGGTGGTGGTGGTGGTGGTGGTGGTGGTGGTGGTGGTGGTGGTGGTGGTGGTGGTGGTGGTGGTGGTGGTGGTGGTGGTGGTGGTGGTGGTGGTGGTGGTGGTGGTGGTGGTGGTGGTGGTGGTGGTGGTGGTGGTGGTGGTGGTGGTGGTGGTGGTGGTGGTGGTGGTGGTGGTGGTGGTGGTGGTGGTGGTGGTATGCGAAGTTTGATGCAGATACATTAATCATCCAGTTACGCTTAAGTACCAGGAGTATAAATGGTTCCCAAGAAAAGTCACCGAGATGTGAACGACAACACCTATGACTCACTGGCAACCGTTTTGTAGGTTTTATTTCTACAATGAGAGACGCTACTATCCGTGATTGTGCGGCTTATTGCAATCGATAGGCTAATTTTGCTTCACTTCTGTGCTTTTAGAATATTCACTCTCTCACCTTTTAAATGAAACTTTCGTCGAAAAGATTTTCGATCATTTGTCATTCCTCATTTATTTAAGAGCGAGGTAGTGTAGTGGTTAGTGTGCTGTACTGTCAATTTATTGGTCGTTGTTTCAAATTCCCCTAAGTGTCAGGAGAATATTTCGTGATATCTGTTTGACGTGCGCCGTTAGTTGCATGTAGATAAATCTGTAACTGAGTTATTTGGGGACGCTGGTGGAACTTTAACACTGACCGTAAACTGTCATAAGATCAGGTTGTAAGGTAGCCTGGCGGACTGCCAGGCTACCTGGCCATGTCACCCTTCTGACATGCATGTGGTAAAAACGAAGTCGCTAATACTTTATACCGATGGTCATCTCTCTGTGTGAGGTCGAAGTGATGAAATTTCTTTTTCATCATATAGCAATGAACGCCTAACCATAAGTTACAATGTGGTAAACTGTTTTCAGTGATGCAAGCTAATATTATGATTTACTGCAGACGTTGACGAGTGTAAATCGGGTGATTCAACGTGTAATCTAAACTCAGAAATCTGCGTTAACAACATTGGCAGTTACAAATGTGAATGCAAGAATGGATTCGTAAATATATCTGAAAAGTGCGAAGGTAAGCTAAATTGTGTGCCTTTGTGTTTCGTGTTAATTGTGCAGCCGTAGCTAATCTTAGAAGTCTAATTCATCCCTTTATGTAAACAATATTTGCATATTGTGGGTTAAATGACGAGCACCTAGTTGGGATATTTTTTTAATATTCGTAAAAACTTAGCATGGATTTTCGTCCGTTTTTATCATTCCTTAGCTACGAACGAATAGCTCTTATTGGACGACACACAGCGTAACATTTACCATTACCATTTCATAAAATAATTTATGCTAAATTTTTTAAATGATTTAGATATAGACGAATGTAAAGGCGATTTGCTCGTGTGTGATAATGAAACAGAACTTTGCCAAAACACAATTGGTAGCTACACATGCCATTGCAAGTCTGGATATGAAAACACGACCTCTGTCAGTTGCACAGGTATATCTTGTCGTTTCACATTCGTGTTTAAAGCCCTCTCTATAGTATTTTCCTGGTAGTAAATTGGAAGATTGATGCATGTATTTAATCATATTTTACGCTCAAACACTTGGGGTAGAAATAGCTCCAAAAGTCACTGATACGTGAAAGATAGGCCTATCACTTTGGCCTACTAATTCCTTGACAACCGTTTGCAGGCATACTTCATTTCCAAATGAAGATAGTATCATCTGCAGTTACGAACATCAACTGACTTGTTTCACAATTTCTTTGTTTCTTTTTACCCGTCTATAGACAAATTCCTTCCCTTTTGAAACCCAAACAAACGCTGGGTGCAAATTTCAATCACATCGTGCAAATTCGACTTCATATGTTATCATTGATAGGCCTATTACGCCTGTCACAATTTTTACGTAAACTTCTGTTGGCTATTTTTCCAATCTTTTATCCTCGCTAGTTAACTGGAGTGCGAGATAGTGTAGTGATTTTTTTCCGTACTGCGAATGCAGAGGTTAGGAGTTCAAATAACCGCAAGAGTAATAGAGATCTTTCGTGATTTCTGTTTGACTTGCTCCGCTGGCTGTATTTAGACAGATCTGTGACTGAGTTAGGGGCGCCGGTGGAACTGTATCAGGCTGTGAGGAAGCCTGGATGACTGCCATCCCTGATATGCTTATGCTAAGAAAACGAAGTCGCTAATACTTTATACCCATGGCTACTTCTGTGGGTGAGCTCAAAGGAATGGTGTTTCTTTTTAACATTCTGTCAATGACCACTGAACCATAAATTACAATCGCAGTGGTTCACAGAAGTTCACACTTGTTAACTTGTCGCCTCTTATGATGCTCTTTTCACGATAGCTAATTATAAAACTTTGTTTCTTTGAAATCATAGTTTACTGCATGGCTTACTTTTCTACTGAAGAATGTCTATTGAGTAGGCTACATTATTATGCCAAGACATTTCGGAATCATATATCTATAACATTGACAGTCACAGCAGTTAGGGTGGTCAAATATGCATATATGCATGCCTAACTTACATTACATAGATTAAATATGTTTACAATTATTTTATTTAGTCTAGCTAACATTTGTTAACAGAGTGCAATGGCTCGCCTACTACCGGAATAATGTTGGGAACTGTTATGGTAATCAGTTTGCTGATCAACGCACTCCTTTTAGTCTACCTAATGAACCGTGCGAAATCAAGAAAACCAGGTAATTAATGGGTGTGTGCTCGAGTGTTCAAGTAAATTGAACTGTTTAAATTGTACTTCTCTTCAACGTAACAAATGAACAATAATTCATGTAAACATCATTTATTATCTTGTCGCTATCGAGGTCTTTAGTTTAACTGTTCTAAGTCTTGAGACTGTTCTAAGTCTTGAGTTTCACACTAGGCCTACTGAGTCTCATTTCATACAAGTTCGTAAAGTGTCTTACATGTCGATTGACCCCATGTCACGGGTAGCGCACTCAATTTCTTGGGTTTGTTTCCTTCAGTATTTGGGTGTGATTTAATCGGTGGCTTTGGAGGCGGTCATCTTCTGGGCGTGTTATTGCTCGCGGCTCTTGCCGTTAATTTGGCTGAAATTTTATATCTCAAGTTATAAGAGACTCCTTGCCCCTTTCGACTTTCGCCCTTTCGGCCTTGACTTTATCAGCAAGACATTCGAATGTATTAAACGTATGCTGAAATTCTATATTAGGAAAATTAATGGGAAAGTGTTAAAAAATGTTATTTACTTTTCGTGCAAAAGTACGTTAGGCCCACCGTAAATTGTATTTCCCCCATTTGATCTTTCCCGTAAATGTTGCTATTCATAGTCTTTTGTGGACATAATCATTAGATAATTACCATAATAATGATTGCCTTGTTTTGATATTCGTGAATAAACATGGGGCCATTACCGAAATGTGTGGCAAGTTTGATGACATGTGGTCAATGAGCCGAAATGCTGTTAACTCTAGTTGACGTTCTGTGCTTTTCTTTTTTGTATCGGGTTTTGCTGCTGTTTCTTCTGCCTTAGCATACTGAAGGTGTTCATTATTAATGAAGAGTGTAATATAATTATGTTTTCTTAGCTCTCCCAACTCAAACATGCTCCTTTCATATCTGCTGAAGAAAATCTAAGGTTTTAAAACAATGCAACTCCAACTCGAAGCCTTTTATTAATTGGAGGAGAATATCAAATTTTGTACTATAATTGTTGTGGAAGGTGTTTAAAGGCGATACAAGTATTTTAAAGTATGTGATTTGTGGGACTGCATAAACATTCTCTTTAGCTCCGAGTGTTACTGTCATATTTATTTATTTTGATGACAAAATAAAGTGTTTAAGGGAGGTCATATAATTCAACTGAGGCACTCGGCACTGGACAGAATGGAGTGGAGAGACATTGTTAGGAAGACATCGGACAATATACGGGCGCTGAGCCCACGGTTATTGATGATGATGATGATGATGATGATGATGATGACGACGATGATGATGATGATGATGATGATGATGATGATGATGATGATGATGATGATGATGATGATGATGATGATGATGATGATGATGATGATGATGATGATAGTGATAATGATGATGATGGTGGTGGTGGTGGTGGTGATGATGATGATGATGATGATGATGATGACGACGACGATGATGATGATGATGATGATGATGATGATGATGATGATGATGATGATGATGATGATGATGATGATGATGATGATGATGATGATGATGATGATGATGCAATTATTCGTAGGAGTATAAATTCCTGCAATTTGTAGCATTACTATGTATACACTGTACCCTCTATATATATTGTAGAATCCGACAGAAGAGTATCGGATCAGCAAGAAACTAATTGCGATTGGTTTCCAGAAACTGTTCATCAGGATAATGTCTACGAACAGTTCTCCTTGGAGCAACGTCTAATTGCATAAAATCCAACTTCTGAATATGCAGAGCTTAAACAGGATGACAAGTTGAATGTCAGGCCTTCTATCTGAACATACTGCCTTAATAATTATAACAAGTATAGTGAACAAGCAACGCTGCGTACGCAGAGAAAGTTACATAATGCTTTGTCTATCCTCTAAACTGTCGTGTGCCCTTAAGTCCGTCATGTATTTTATTTAAAGCCACATGGTATATTATATTGTTAAATGTGCTTTGATTTGACTATTTGAATGTCGAGTCTATTTGAATATACTGAAATTATTATAAGAATTTAAACAAAGCTTTCAGAGGTATAATTTTCAAAGCATAATTTTTATCATAAGACTATTTGAATTGTCGAATCTTCCATAGACCTGAATATACTGCATTTATTATAATAAGAAAATATAAACTTTCAGGGTATAAGTTTAATCATAAGACTAGCCTGTTTATGCACAAGTATTTAACATTTCGTCTTGTTTAAGTAAGTTTACACGTAAACAGATTTTTTAGCTTTAATTGTAGTGAACATGCAAAGCTTTTTAAGAAGAGAAAGTTACATAATAATAATTTGTCTACCTTCTACTTTTAGCCTGACTGCCTTGTGCCCTTAAGTCCGTCAAATATTTTCTCTAAAGCAATATGCTATGTTATATTGTTACAAATGCTTTTAAATGGCTTCAAATTGAATCTGCATTCTACAATGTTAGGGGCCATCCATATAGGGGGGTGCATAGAGTAGTGGTAACATCACTGGCGTGAAGAGCAATAGGTAGCGGGATTGCTTCCCGCAACCCTCCCAACGGTCCACTCAGCCTATCATTCGCGAGATGGCGCGTTGCGAAAATGAGATGTAGGGCATGATGGGCGCCTTTTATGGCTGCCGTATACAGTTAAAATTCGACTCCTGTAATAAATTGTGATCATCCATTCATACCAATTTTTAATCATAGTGCGTAATTGTCAGTTTGAAAATATTAAACGAAGATTATTATTAGTATTATTCGTATATTACGTACGCATGGTGGGGGAGGGGGAACCAAAATGCATGTGCTTGCGTATACTTGCGAATGGGGGTTGGGGATCTACTGATAATGTACGTACGCATAGGAAACGGGGCCTTCAAATTGATTGGCCTTCAAGTGAACTTGAGTTCAGTCTTTCCAGTTATCCGGTTCTATCAGAGGAAGTAGGACTGTGGGAGAGGTGTCACTTGTATGACACCTTACCTCTGAACGCTATTATTAAACTATCACACAGCTCAGCAGTGAGTCAATGGATTACTAATCCTTCAATCTAGCCTAAAGTACAGACAGTGACCTCTGGTACTGACACATTCTGCAGCTGGTTTTGGGGGGTGGTGGTGCGTCAACTGTACGTAACCAGGTGGGGGTGATGGAAAAAAGTACGCGTGCGTACAGGGAGGGGTCTAATTTTCCCGGATTTTTACGTACCTAATATATGGATGGCCCCTTAGCCCGTCATGTAGCTCCTGTAAAATACGGTAACTTAAACACTTCAAAAGCCAGCCAAAGGAAACATTCATACCAGCGACTACAATCGTTTCGATTCATATTTGCAAACGGGTTAGATAGCGGTTTATTTCTGTCTTCTCTTCAATTGTTTTATGGATGATGTCATTACACGTTCTTCTGTTCCTTGTCACCTTCAACACATGGACAAACGTCCATTACTTGATGCTGTCCACAACACTGAGTCTCCAAGGGTCGGTAAAATAAACAATAACGTGTCGGCTTACATAAAGATAATACATCTTAAATTGTAAGAGAGATTTTATCTTGTGACAACAGAAAGAAAACAGTTGTAGGCCTAACCAGTAACTATGTGCCCAAATGGAGTTTCCTTTAGCATCACTTATTGTTAAAGTTACCTCGATGCAAGTGTTAATTTGAGCAGTGAAATAGTAAAAAAAAACAGGATCTTGGATGATGACGATTACAATATCGGTTAAAAAGGTATTAGTGGTGATGGTCAGTTGGTCTGGCGATGTTTGCGCTCTCACGTCAGTGCGAATATACATGTGCACCCTAAAGACGCTCGTCGTGTCTTCTCCTGTGTTGGACCGTCGTCTTCTTCACAGTTGAATCTGTTCATCAGATATTTTCAGCAACCCATGCATGTAGACACCACTCGTTTAGATCAGCGTTGTTAATAGGTTAATAGGTAGGCCTACTTAAAGGCACTGAAACTGGTATTTTTTATACAGACATAAACTCATAACCGGTTACAATGACAATGATAGGATTAGTCATATTACCCTAAAACATAATTATCTGTGTATGTATATATGCATTTAATTATAGTCCTCTTATATGTATGCATACGTATTACATATTTCTGTCTGTATGTGTATCCCTGTATGAGTTTGTGTTTATGTATGTGTATATGGGTGACGTGTGTTTGTATGAATTTTTCTAAGTATGCATGTTTATATCAGGACAATATAGCGAATTTCAAACACCTCACAGAAGGGATGCAAATTAAGTTTCAGTTTTATTCTGGTATTTGTGTATGTGTGAGATATATATATATATATATATATATATATATATATATATATATATATATATATATATATATATATATACATATATATATATATATATATATGATTTTATCGCCTTTTAAAATATTTGCAGACATACAAAGTAAACCTTGTAGCTCCTAGTTATTTCGTATGCGTTTACCTATTTATGTTGCGCATTTACTGCACCTCAATAGGATTTGTATTTCTCGCAAATTAACACACTTCCAAACTAGACACTACGGCCACCTGGTGATTACCTGAACTGGTTATATGAAATATATCAGAAGTTGTTTATTCATTCATTCATTCATTCATTTGAGCACTTATATAGCGCGTCTTCAGGGGACTACTCAGAGGCGCTCCAGACTTCAGCACGAACATAAAGCACAGTTTTTAGCCTAGTGTAGAAAGACTCAGGTTGGGTTTTCGGGAGGAGACGCAGCTCCAGAGGGAGCCCGTTCCATACCACAGGACCAACCACCAGGTCACAATGAACGAAGGATTTGCATAAGGTCCATACACAGACACCGTCGCAGAGGAGTATCGAACTCGTGTTCTCTACGCTATAGGCCGAAAGCTGTAACAAAACGACTACTGTGCCAACAGTCCTCTACCGTGCTCCATTTGTGACCTACATGTAATTAGTTTTGCCTGAGAAAGCAATATGCTAGAAGTCAATGTCTATAATTGTGCAATAAACCACTGTATGCAGGCCCGCCGAGAGGTGGGGGCAGGGGGAGCAAATGCCCAGGGGCCCGGCGACTTTTTAGGGGCCCGGGCCGGGCCCGCAATCAACTTTTGAAAATATTATAATCAGTTATACAAAGTTTATGATTTATGCCTTTTAAAATATATTATCTGACGCTTATATATATATAATATATATATATATATATATATATATATATATATATATATATATAATATATATATATAATATCGTACGGTCATACACGCACTTTTATTATTTAATTTATGTTTTTTTTATTTTTCGTACGACCCAACGATATTATATTTATATAAATCCTAAAGATAGTTTAAAGGTCCGTAGCTGCTTTGCCTATAGGGGCCCGTGACTGTTCTGCCTAGGGGCCCGCGACTGCTCTGCCTAGGGGCCCGTGATTGCTCTGCCTAGGGGCCCGGAATTTCTGTGGGCGGCCCTGACTGTATGTAAATCACTGCACAATTTGGCCTGTTAAAAGTGTGTATGGCCACGAAGGCTCTGTTCCATAATTATGTGGAACATTGTTACGTAGTTTTAATTATCCTTGTTGAACTTATATGACCCATATGTTAATTCGATAATTTGGTAGAAACTATGATGGAACGATAATTATGACGGCATTGTAAGTAGCAATAATACATAGGCCTACAGGATGCGATGTATCCGTAAACTTCAGCCCTACTGCGCACTTGACGTGCAGCTGATCTCCGACATAAATACCATACAACTGGTGTACACTACGCATGCATTAGGGGCCTATGTTACAGCAATTAAAGCGCGTGTGAGTTGAACTGTTCAAAGGCTGTTACATTGAATCTAATTATTCACATCCTTGTGATTCGCCCACCAACTTCCTGATCAGGTCCGTGTTTTTCCTGCAGTGGGCCTACATCGAGTAACCCTATAGTGGAGAGACTAGTGATTACGCTGGCTATGACAGCCGATGAATAGGGGAGGCGTAATTGCTGGGCCGATGGAATCCACGGCCACGAATTTAGGTCATGCATCGGTTCCGCATTCAGAATTTAGTTGTCCTTACAACGATGACTTGCTTCAACTGAATGAACAGACTAGTAAACACTGTTGAATTGATTTTGCATTTATTTGTGAACTGAGCGTAGTAGGTTCAGTCGAAGCGGATAATTATATCCAGAGTCAGTTATTTTGACATTATAGATCACCGTAAAGATGTGCAAAATGATTAACTACGCTGGAATTATTATGATTTGTTGGCTACTTTTTGCAACTACCCGGATTAGTGGTAAGTGGATTTTTCAAGTAGACAAAGCCTATACTATTTCATATAATATTTCCAGATGGTCATAGTAGAATCTTACAATTATCTGTAATCTAGCAGAGCTCCAAAACCTATACATCAATGTCTTTGAGATACATAACACTACTATGCATGATTTCTGATGTTCTGCCAAAAACATGTTATTCTAAAAGATTTTAGTCTGCTGATTTCAAAAATGATATCCGTTTTTCTGTATCACGTAGGGTTTTCTCGACATCTCCGCCGCATTTGACACCATTGATCACAGCCTTCTTCTTCAACGACTATCTTCTTGGTTTGGCGCATCTGATACTGCTCTACTCTGGTTCCAGTCCTACTTGTCTTCCCGATCCTTCTCTGTTAAAGCCTCCAGCCACTGCTCACAACCCCTTCCTCCTGTGGTGTCCCTCAAGGCTCCGTCCTGGGTCCACTACTTTTCATCCTTTATACTACTCCTCTAAATCACCTCATGAAATCCTCCTGTGTCGACCACCATCTCTACGCAGATGACACCCAACTCTTCATATCCTTCTCCCCAGACTTTTTTTCCACCGCCATCGCACAACTACTCAACGTGGTTAACCTTATTTAACAGTGGATGTCATCCAATCTCCTCTGCCTTAACCCTTCCAAATCTGAATTCATCATCCTAGGCCTTCCTGATCAAATCAAGAAAATCCCTGATCCTTCCATAAACCTTTCGACTAACATCGTCTCTGACCTTCACCTCTGACACCCCTGTTCGCAATCTTGGTGTTATATTTGATCCACACCTCTCCTTCTCTAACCACATCTCCAACCTCTCGCGCTCCTGCTTCATGCACATTCGTGACCTCCGACGCATAAGACCTTAAAACTGCCTCCACCATTGCTACCTCCATTGTTCATTCAAAGCTTGATTACTGCAATTCTCTTTTTCTCAACCTTGAATCCACTCAAATCAATCATCTACAGCTTATCCAAAACTCACTAGCCAGAGCTGTTACTAGAACGTCCGAGCATCATCATATCACTCCCATCCTCAAATCACTCCATTGGTTAAAAATCCCAGAGCGAATCTACTACCAAGTTCTATCACTAACCTACAACTCCCTACAATATTCCCAGCCCAAGTAACTTCGTGATCTCTTCACCATTCAGACCCGATCATTGTCCTGTCTCAGTCTTTCTCGACCCCCAGTCACTACTCACCTCAAGTTCTCCAACCGAGCCATTTCCATCACAGCACCACGCCTCTGGAATGATCTCCCTCCTGAATTCCGCAGTTTCTCAGTGCCTCCATCGTCATTGCTACCCGTCCTTCATCCTCCTCCTCTTGTTCCTCTATCTATCACCCCCGGACTTTCCACTCAGAACTGAAGTCTCACCTTTTCAAATACTCCTACCCTGACTCATCTGATCCTCCGCCTTCCAATTCTTCTCGCCGTAAACGACACCCGCCTTGACAGCTACTCTGCCTCTCCTGATCTGGTACCCTGGAATCGGACTTGGACCTCTTTTGGACTACTCTCTGGAAACCCCCTTTGATTTGATGGAGTATTGCTGGATGATGAACAGAGATTTTTCGTCAGAGGAAGAACACGCAAGAAAATCTAAGAAAACACGTTTCTGTCCCTAAGACGGCTTATGTCTCGGTTTCATTGTATACAAGATTTTGCCATCAACTTACATGATAACCGTTGTACGTCTGTCTGTCCCGTAAACAAACACTATTGTGACGTCACTATACTGCCGCCTTGGCGACGGTTGTCTTGACGGTTGTCTTGACGACGGCTATAGGCCTATAATATGACGTTATTAATAATTGTTTTTTATATACCGTGATTTTTCACGGGTTTACAGCTAGTTTGTATATAATTATTGTAAACATCTGGGCACTGTCATCTGCTTCTAAGATTTTGACATCAGGGACTTTTATAAACCTTTCTTATAAATTTTTTCTGCAGTATATCAAAGAGAAAATAATTTCTCAGTATTGTAAAATTCAATAAACTTATAATTTGATTTGTACGAAATTATGACGTGATGGCCAAATTTCATCAACATATTTGAAATCAGGATGTCAGAATTGTATAAAATCAGTAAAAATAAATCAGACATCTAATTCTTTCTTTTAAAATGCATAGCAGTGTAATGTATCAGGCCTGATGTATGTTTTGCAAGTATCTTTAGGTATATACGTTTATATATTTATGTATATGATGTACATGCATGTAAGCAAGTACGTGTTAAGCCTCAGTTCATCGAACGATTTGCATGTTTAGCGAATAAAGGAATATGTTTACTCTGGCAAGACAAATGAACCAAACTTATTGAAATCAATTTGGCGCACCGAACAAACCCGTTTAAACGGGAAAACTAGCATGACGTCATAACCTTGGGCATAATCTCCACACTTCTAAAGCGCCACTCGAAGGCCAAGCGCAGAGCACCAGCCTATTCACGAAAATATATCTTGTCGTATAAGACTATATAATTTAATCTAATCTAAATCTTCTAGAGCACCAATCTTATTATGCTTAAGGCATCATTTCGATGGTCGCTAAATGGTTTTTTTGCAAGGTAACTTTCAGAGTGAGTACAGAGTACGGTCGAAACCAAGAAATGTATCTGAGAAAACACAATTATAGGCCTACACATTGAATTTAGGCCTACATTCGATTTTATATTATTATGGGTTATGTTATCGAACGCATTGTCATTCTACCAGAGTCAGTGATCAGTGATCTACTTACTCCAGAAAAGAACAACAATTCTAGAACTAGCGTAAAATAACTCTTCTGGCTTAAAGGAAAAGATGTAAATATGATTATATCCTATGACTGCATCCTGGACAACGTCGCATTAGTCACATTAATGGCCGCTCTTGTCAAACATAGTTGAGGTCAATTGGCACATGTACTAATATTTACTACGCAACAATTACGTAAATAACGACAGAGCATCTAATACACTCCCTTCTATATTTATAAGAGACATACTAGACTATCCCATGGTGCAGTGTTTAATCTAGACACCTTTTGGGGGGAATTTCCCCTCCCCCCAGGATTTAAGTTCCCCATAGGCCAGCAATATTTGAATGCAGACACCTTTATTGGCGGGAAATCCCCCAGGAAACAGGATACATGTAGCGGTTACACCCCCGCCCCAGAGACGAGTAATATAAGATTGAAATAAGAGATATGAGAGATATGAGAGATTAATTTCTAAAAAAGGTCGAGAAAGTTTTAAGTGTCGGAAAGAAAGTCATGAAAGTGGGATGAATTACTAAAAAAAGGTCATCAACTTTTTTGAAAGATGAAATCTAAATTTTTTAGGACATTTGAAAACACGGGGATGAAATTTCCCAAAAAAGGTCACCCTTGTTGGCCCTCCCCCCGACAAACCTGGTTTCCCCCTAGATTAGATTAAACACTGCCCATGGGCGTATTTATGTAAGAAGCAGATCAACTTTCACTGTTAATAGAAATGCAAAATATTGAAAATTATATGAATAACAACAGTTAGGCTATTAACTCTCTTGCCGCAACTTGTATTCGGACGACGTATTCCGCAACCTGAGGGGAAATCTTACTCCCCAGATAATCTCAGGAACTAAAACTGATAAAGACGTGTGGTTGTGCAAATGATGGGGTTTCTGGGTCGAAAAGAAGAAGCTATTTCTAACACTGTACGACAATCAAAGGACTTTCATTTTTAAGGTGGTTGACCTTTATTGTCAAGCATTAATGTCTCAGCAACTGTGAGGGATAATAAGAAATTCTCAGTTCCAAGATTGGTTCTTCAGGGTTGTGAAAAGTCAACAGAGTCGTAATCAACATCGTATGACTATCGTATGACCATCGCTTGTAGTTCATGGTCGCTTAACCTGCTACGCTTATCCCATCGTTTCATAGGAACTACACGTGTTAGAATGGTGGTCTTTGTATTAATTTCATGGTTTTCAGAGTCGTAGAAAGGTTTGCGTAACATTGTACGATAAACGGATGACTTGTAATTTGAGATCATTTGACCTGCTATGGTTGAACTTTTAATTTCTCAAGAACCGCAAGCGGTAAAATTGTGATTATGGTTTTGTTTTGTCGAAGGATTATAGCAAATTCATAGAAATGAGATTAGTCATTATACGTTGTGGTTCACAGAAAAACAGCTATAGCAGGCTTTCTACGACAATCGACTAACGTACCTTGAATGTCAAGTGACCTGTTACTTGACATTACAGAACATAGAATGTATAACTACCGGAGTGGGAGGTGTTTGTTTTCGGATTTCTCATTGCTGAAACCTAACCCCAGTCTGACTTAAGGCAATGGAGATATAAATCGTGACATAGAACGTGATGTCACGTCACGTGCTCCGTAGAATTTAATTAGCGCACAGTGTCCAACACGGGCATGTCGAATCCCTTATATAAGAAAACCCTAGTCTAGGCACCGAGATCACCATTCTAAGACTTATGGCTGTGGAGATATTTATAAATGGCCACTGTGACGTCACGTGTTCGCAAGATGGGCCTATAATTCCAAAAGATGTCAAAACTATGCTCTTCGAAATCCTCCTTCCCAAAATTTCTAGCTTTACACCAATATCATCCTTCTAAGAACAATACTTTAAGACAAATCATTGATCCAATGTAATTTAAACTGTGACGTCAAAGTTTGACGTCATGTCACACTTCTTCACGCAAGAGTAACTTTATGAAACCAAAACCGTTTTGAAGTGGAAGACATAAAGGCAAATTCATCAAAGACATTTTGAATATCGCTTTCACTTGAGAAGCTACTCTGGCAATTGAGATATAAATCTGGGGTAAAGTTGCCCCGGGTTGCGGCATGTCAACAAGGGCCAGTAGTTTCAGAATTTTACAGCTAGTGAAAAGCAATAAAAAGTTTTTGAAAGTATTGGCCCTCAGCATTTGCTGTCGTACATGTGTAATTTCGCAATCGTATTCATGTACTTGGAATCTATAAAGCCTTTCCTAAAGCTGTCAAGGACGCTGGCTAACTTATCACGAGCGCTTTGTCAAGTCGGAGAGGTTGTCTAGCGATACCACGTGAAGAACACGATCCTGTTGTTGAGGGACCAGAGAACAGAGGTTGAGGAGCTATTACTGTGGGCAGTGGTTAAATTAAGCCGGATCCCGCCGGATCTGAGATCCGGCACCTCTGATTTGAGACCCGCCACCTGCATTGTGAGACCCACCACCCAAATTATGAGATCCGCCGCCTAAAATGGGAGATCCATCACCTTAACAGGGAGATCCACCACCGAAAATCAGATTAGGATTCGTCAGCTTCACAGTGAGTTCCAATATTCACTAGTATTATAGAAAACTATTTGGGCTCATGTATTTATTTAAATCGCCCTATGTTTTATAATCGCTGCCGAAGGGTAGTTACCTAAGGCCGTGGCAACAGAAGCAGATTTGGACATACATCCAAGCGATAACACAGTAGTTTGATTCATTAAATTGACTCGGTTGCGGAATTTCGGAAGGCTGAGCTGAAATCGTTTGAAAATCTAGAATAGCACGTCCTGTGATTAGTTATAGTTATCGCGCATTCAGTCTGCAGATAATGTCGAAAAGAAAGTTATCGTAAGTAAGTGGGTGGATTGCTAAGGGTCGTCATACTGCAATAGATTTTTTGCAGTCCCTTACGCTATTAAGGTAGCCTGAGACAGTCACGGGTATGATGGGTTAGCAACTTCATTTTCTTAGCCTTGGCATATGAGGGCGGGTGGCCAGTCCTCTCCCTCGCCGTCTCGTCTTCCCACCGACAGTGTACGGTCGGTGTACTCATTATCGCCGTCTCGTCTTCCAAGTTCCCAACGACGGTGTACGGTCGGTGTACTCATTATAGCTGAGTTGGCTAGGGGGTGCAGAGGGAGCAAAAATCTCGAACCAAATTTCTGCTCCTGCGGGATCGATAGTGTAATGGTAATAACCGTGCAAATCGATTTAAGCAAGTGCAAAGCACGGAAAACGTGAACAGTTGCAAAAGCACGCAGGGCAGTATGGAAATGTGTCTAAATCAGCATGTTGTGGCATTGAAAGAATGACAGTATTGAAACTCGTGTTTAATTTTCAGCTTTTCACTGGGTTTACATCTGTTATGCTCTAAGGCTAGGCCTATAGTGAAACTGCTTTCCTTACTGAGCTCTTCAATTTGAAAGTATGCTGCATATTAATTTATGGCACTTGTTCATTATGTGCTTTGTAGGTTATTGCATTGACATAACATGTTATGTTGTGTAATGTTTCATTCTTAATTGTTAATGTTTTTGCTTGCAATTATCGGTGATATATCGTGTTTCATGCATTTTGTATTTTGGGCTTAGCCGCTTAGTTTTAAGGATTTGCAAATATTTAGAGACCCACCACCCCTGGATGAGCAATTTAACCACTGACTGTGGGTTGTGTTTGGGTTGAGAAGTGGGCCAGAATATACATCATGGTAGGATTTGTTGAAAATGTGGGCATTAGTTTTGGATGGAAAACCCGAGGAGTGATAGATAGGGGCTTGAAACAGATGATTGTGAGTGAACAACGTCAATGGTGAAGATACGGTGAATTTGCAGAATTCAGAGGCCAGGTGAATTGAGGGCTACGGTTCGATTAGAGTTCTGATTATTGAGTAATTACCGTGTTTTAGACAATTTACTACTTGCATTCAAACTTGACTCCCAGTATTTGAATATGTTTAAGTAACGTCAGGAACTTTCATGAGAGATTCAAACAATGTTTGTTGTATAAGATGTGCATTAACAGGATGTTGGGCTTAATGGGCCACAGTGGCGTAGGACAATCGAGTTTAATATTGTGATCATTTAATTGTGAGGGTATTTGCAGTCAACAGGGTTGAGGAATAGTGCAAAGAGCTTCGTGTTGATCAGTTAAACTTTGAACTCAAATGGTTTGGGGAAATTTCAGCCAGTGCGGTGATTTGAGGATAAAAGTGATGTCTTAGTGCTTCGATGTTAAAGCGACAGCTCGGGAGAAGTTCGTATTGGAATGAGTTGAGGGCGCTTAATTTAAGTGGAATGAAAGTTAAGAAGAACAGAATAATAATAGGTGAGCTTCGAAAAATTGAAATTATTGGAAATAACAAGAGCAGGTTTAGAAATCAAACATGGATCGTATGCTGCGAAGGTCACGAATATGTACGCATCAGGTGTTATAGAAATTGAAAACAAATTGAGAGCACCATAATGTGGACAGGTGTAGAACAGATTTAAGTGGTGAAAAGTGCGAAAGCAGAAAAATTGTTGAAAATGTGAGTGAAGTAATTAGTTTATCCGTGGACAGAGGAGTCAATGAGTTTTTTAAATTCTGGTAGATGTGTGATTATGAATAAATTCTTAACATAGTTTGGAAACAATGGTTTTAAGAACATCAGTTTGTGATTTTGTTAACAACATGATTTGGAAAGTTTGGTGTTATTTTGCATGAAGATGGTGATCTAGTGAAGGTGATTCTATGAGATAGCTCAGTGGTACAGTACACAAAATGAAGAAAAGTGGCAAGATTACTGAACTTTGAGAGAAACAACGTGAGAGTTGGGTAGGGGCTGTTAGCAATGACTCGCAGCTTTCACATAAAAGAAGGTAATTAAACCGCAGCCAAAATTTGAAACCAGGATGATATGCGGGGAAAATTAGGTCATAATCAGTGGTGTCAGAAGCAACAACTGTGCCGAAAAGACAGAGGCTGATACCAGGAGAATGAGACTTTGTATCACGAGGATATCACACTATATTGAAAATTAAACTATGCAACCAGCTCAAATTTGTTTATGACATGTCTCTACAGCATCTCACCATCCCATGCGCAGTATGGCATGGATCCTGTGCATACTTTTGCATGAGACTCCAGAGCGGTTAATCTGGCCCTGAGTCCAATCAATTGTGTTGAGTCAAGAAAGCGTTTGAAATGTTTCGAAAAAGAGTAAAGCAAACTGTTTAACTGCAACCGACATACAGGCACAACTTCATCGCTCATGGCTGTTGTTGGTACGTTATGCGAGAAATTGTTTTCAATTTTATTAGACATTCCGACAAAACGATTCAAGACTAGTTGAAATGTCGAATAGTTCAACGTATCACTATTGCCGTCGTAACTTTCATGACAGTCAATCAGTGAGGGTGTATTTTTGTGTTTGCACTAGGCAGAAATGGAATAAACTTCGCAGAATCAGACAATAAAATATAAGTGCCTGCTTCCTGGACGCAGAACTTGCAACTAGAGATTCTGAAATACCGAAATAACGGATAGTTTTGCAGGCTGATATTCCAAGGTTATCAAACTGCTCACGAACGTAATTCCTAATTTCAAACCTCCAGCATTTTCAATTCCAAAGTTCAGGCTTAAATCTGTGGGCTTTAAAATCTGGGAAGAAATGGTGCAAGAATGAGCATAGAGCTTGAAGGGCTGTAACGTGGAGAAACTGCGTCAACGTAACATGCAGGCGTGGAATGAATACGACACATGTCTAATTGATGCTATTAGGAGCTTGTCATGCGACATTTCTTGCGGTCAATGGGAGAGCATAATTTATAGACATAAGTGAGAGGTTACAGTATGGCTAAATCGAATTTATTTTCATTGAACTAAACTTATTGTAGCCTTTATTAATTGTGATTAAAAGTTTCAATTAGTTAATGAAATAATTCAATGACAGCTTATTTCATCGTACACTGTGTTACTATATACTTTACTTAAACAATTCTAAATGCACG